>VZSG01000798.1:209170-320622 GCA_013398315.1 Nothoprocta pentlandii
CAGAGAATGTTTACTGGAGTTTTTAATTTCTTAAGGTCAGTTTCACTGTAATGAGTATGATGGTTTGAGATCAAGATGGTTGAAACAGACACTAGAATCCTTCATCCCAGCCCCTTTGATCAACTCGATAACTGTTTCTAACCTGGATGGCAGACAGATTGGAGATCTCAATCCCGAATTATATGACAAGGTAATGTTGTTGCATATTAGCAAATGGTATTTCTGTCTTCCATTTCTTTCTTTTCGTATGTTATTCTCCTTTTGTTTTCAAGACCAAGTAAAAATATCTGGCTTATTCAGAAAACAAGGCCACAACAGGCTCTGGCAGAGCCTCAGCAATCACTGTATGAAGCTTATTGTTCATTTGTTCATGTGCTAGATGAAGTCAACCATTTAAACTTGATATTGAATTCTGAAGACCTTATGACTGTGTTCTTTGTGTAATATGTAATTAGGAAACACGCGTGATTGGTGTTCAGGTGGAAGATACTTGTGAAGTAGTAATTTCTTTTTTTCCCTTTGATGACTCTACAAAAATATTTTTTTGCCTGCAACCTGAAGAATAGAAAGGGCATTCTAAATGTTTTCAAAAATGATTTGAGTAGATCTTGACATACAGTGTTCACAAAGTATTTTTATTTTTAATGATCTTGATTGCTCATATTGATTTTATAGATACTGGTGGATGCTCCGTGTTCAAATGACAGAAGCTGGTTGTTCTCTTCTGATATTCATCAAGCTGCACTTAGGCTACTGCAAAGGAAAGAGTTATCTTCTCTACAATTGCAGCTGCTAAGGTGAGAATTGCAGGGAAGAGCTACTAAAAGAGCTTCTTCTAGTTGATGAAAACGATATAAGAGCAGGGTTTGTCATGTTTATTATCAAAATCTGAGTTTCACACAATGGAAAAATAAATGAATAACTTATTGCAATTGCTGTTTAGATAGAAGTTTTTTGAAGATAATTTGAATATGGAAATTTTCAGGGAAAGGACAAGAGGAAATGGCCTCAAGTTGCACCAGACCGTTCAGATTAGACATGAGGAAGAATTTCTACACGGGAAGAGTGGTGAAGCATTGGAACAGGCTGCCCAGGGAAGTGGTGGAGGCACTGTCCCTGGCAGTGCTCAGGAAGCGTGTAGATGGAGCACTTAGGGACGTGGTTTAGCAGTCAGGACAGTGTTGGGTTTATGGTTGGACTCAGTAATCTTGAAGATCTTTTCCAACCATAGTGATGCTGTGTTTCTATGATAATACAAGTAGCGAGGTCTAGATCTTCTACTAACATACTGCTCTGCGGTTCTGTTTACTCACTTTTTTGACATAAAGGTCCACTTACGGATGTTTCAAAACAAACATCTGTATCTTATCAAAATATTTTCTGTGGACACAGCTAAAATGGTTCCAGAAATATGCCCCAGGTGAAACAGAAACCTGCACGAATTTTTTAATGACATCTTTTCTTTAAGCATCTGAAAAAGTAGCTAAGCTGGGCATTTTTTGAGTGCATTTCTTTTCTTGTTCTTCAACAGAATTATTAAATAGGGTTCTTTACAGTCTATTTGATCACAAAACTGTCAGTACTATTTACCAGCTGATCATTAGAAAATGCTCTACAGAATTTGTTTTCTGGCCTGTTTATCTGAATAGTTTGAATCTACTGTTGCACATTCTTAACTGATAGGATTTAACACTCTTTTTAATGTTTACAGCAAGACAGACTACTTGTTTGTAATTGACAGGTTATTACCATCTTCCAGACTGGAGGGCTTTTTTGTCTCTCAAGAAAATCTACCCAATAATCCAATGCAAAGCTGTAATACATTTTACTTACAAATGATACCAGCCACAGACTAGCATTTCTGAAACATTTGAACCACTTTTTTTTTGCACAACATGAAAATCTATGGCTTCTCTTAATACTTTGTATACTTGAGATTTTTTTGTAAATAACAGTCATGCTTGAAGTTACTCTCTTACAAGTCTTACATTCAGTCTCCTGAGAGTTCATGTTTTCTGATTGCTAATAACTTTCAGCTTGAAAATAAGTAAAAGATTGCCTACAACTGATGTCTTTAAAAAGAAATCACAGAATGAACTAATAGTAATAATACACTATGACATGCAAAGGTTAACATGTTTTAGAAGTTAGTTTAAAGTGGAATTTGACGTTTCCTTCCAAAAACAGCCTCTGTAGCCATTATAATGCCATATAGGTATTGATATAATAATAAACTTCTAAGTGCCACGCGGTGATTTACCTTGGAAGTACCCATCTGTCAAAGCAAATTGCAAGAAAAAAATGATACTATTTCAACAACAAAAAAAGCTTTTATGAGAAGTTCCCATTGCAGCAGTTCCAGATAGGTTTGCAAGGACTTGAGTCAAAAAAGGCAGAAAGCTGTGATTTATAACCAAAATATGAGTATCTTATTGCAGTAATGCATCATGTCACCCATTCCCTTTGAAGAAATCAATCACATTTAAAACACTGACCTCTTTCAGTTTTCTCTTTTCAATATTTGTCATATAAAATCTAATTTGTGAACCTCTAACAAAAGAAAGCATATATCATGCAGTGAAATTTTGAAAATTTACATAAATCTCTACAGATTATAATCCTGAGAACTGTTGACAGCAAGACCCTTGTTTTAAAAGAGGAAATATTCCTGTTGCCTTAAATCATATTTAATTGAATTGACCCTGAATCTAGAAGATAATTTTGTTTCTGTTGAAAGTATGGCAATAAGACAAAATGTTTTTCATATGTAACTTTAAGTAAAAGGCTGATAATTTCCTTTTCTGTCAGCATGGGTCTAAGTAGTTAGGTTCAGCAGTCTATTGTTCTGTGCATGGGAGTTTCTGCAGCCTATAAAATGAGTGGTTAGATTCAAGATGTAAAGATGATAAGCTTCATGCTGTAAAATATTTGGCATATACTTAGTGGTATAACTGTGCAGTGTGCATTTATTGTACTTGTTGTCTGATCACATTAGACTGAATTCACAATACTAACGAAGCCCCAGGTCCTTTGTGTAAGTGAAAAAAAAGGAAATGATGAAATCACTTTTATGGCCAGTGTACAAAATTATAAGTAAAAGATTGTTTGAGTCTTGGCTCTGATACTTTGATAGTATTTGCTAAGGTTAAACCAATGCACTAGTGCAGCTATGCTGCATCTTGTTTGAGTCAGTTTATGCAGAGCTAATCCTGATACATCTGTTCAGATTATCTTGTGCTTAATCCTCATGGACATTTTTCTCCTCAGTTCCCGTACTTATTTTGTAAGGATAAATGTGTATCCCAGAAATTTTGCTAAATTCATGTAATAAATATTGTGTCATTTGAAGATGAAGCTTAAAGCATATGGGCAAAACATTAGTTTAGCTGTAGCACTTAAGCATTCAAAGAGGGAGTACACACTCAGAGGAAAATGGAAAAGGGAGTTTTGTTTTCATTTCTGTCAGGTGACTTTCAGCCCCAAATTTGGCTTTGTCTGTTTTCTTTTGGTTATGGAAATGTTTCAGTTGCAATTTGCCTTTCTTGCATATTTTTAAGCAGATCTGCTTTCAGGGGAAGCTGGGGAAATCACAGAGGAAGACAGGGAAGAAAATATTTTTGCAATGCAATGTGATTTATTTAATAGATTGAAGCTTCAAAGAAAGTGGATTCGAAAGAAGTGTTGAAACCATTTCAACTGTCTTGCTACTCCAGTCTGAATAAAATTTGAAATGTAAATAAGTAGCATAAATACTGCAGAGCAAATTATAAGCAGTGAGGGCACCACTGCTTTGAAGGAAATGGAGATTATAATGATTGTTAATGTCATAACCAAAGCGTCCCTGCTGGGTGCTATAATATAAGCACACCCTGCAAATCCTGTTATTATTTGGAGTGTTCATGCAGAAAACAAATTGCAAAGTAAGTGAAGAATGACCATTTCCTGTTAGTAAATGCTAGCACAGAATGCAGCAGTACTAATAAATGAATTTATCAATGGTATCAATTCTCAGACAAAAAATAAACTTACAGTTAAGATTGAATGCATAATAACTTAATGGGGAATCTCTTACGGGTGTTTTAAGTATTCCTAGACTAGTTACTGTATCTGAAAGGCACAGAGTTAGGGTTGAGCTTGAAGGGAAAAACAGAAAAATGCAAGTCAGGAAAAGCAGGGAAGGTGTTCACACAACCGTAACGCTTTTCTATACAACAGCTCACATTAATTAAAGACTTATAATCGGCATGCAGTAGAGTTCTGGTCCAGAGGAGCTCAGACTAACTTCTAAAGATGTGCCATGTCTGACCTCCTCCCTCCCGCCCTCATCTTCCTGGGAGCTCCTCCAAGGCAGGTTTGTAGTTTCGGTAGGTGCAGGTGAGCGCACACGGCTAAGGGGAGTGCAGGGGATTCTGGTTGCAGAAGAAACCTGAAGGATCCTGAATACACTGCGCTTGGAATCACTGGTGGCAAAACAAGCCTACACCTAGTTTTTATTTTCTTAGTTGATTTGTTTAGAGCTGTATGTGTTCTCATCTTCTCAGAACTCAGGGTTAGATTTGGACTGAGAAAATAGGGAAGTACTTCATTCTTCCTGGTGAATGAGAAGTTTGAATCCCAGCATTGCTTATAAATATATAAGGAACTGTAGCTGTCCATTACATATTAAGCATCTGTTATATCCCCCGGGCAACTGAGTGCAATGGCAAGGTATAATGAATAAGAGCTTTGTTTTGCTTTGAATGTCAGTCATAATATGGTATTTGAAACTGCTGATTCGTTCTTGTAAGAAAAGGTTACCATAAATTATTTCTATTTATTACCGGAAGTTTTGGGGGGAGCAGGAGAGGTTGTGCACACATTTTACTTGGAAGAAAAAAAAAATCACTTCAAATATTATGAATTTCATTTTCTGAAATAATGGAAACTTATCCCATTAGTTAATGTTAAGTGTAGGTAAGCAGGTGCTGTGCAAGTGCCTTTGTGAAGCTCCTGAGCCCTCATTCTCTTGGTGCTTCAGTCCTTGGCATCACAGGAGCAGAGACTGAAAGTATAACAAAGCTTATGTTACAAAATACTCTCTTTTACATGGTGTATAAGGATTAGGGACATGATGTCATAGAATAATTCATTTGCTCACCCCCCAAAAGAACATCTTTTTCATGTGTTATATACCAAATACTGTAGCAAATTCAGTAATTCAGTGAATTACTGGGAAAAAAATGCTCTTTCCTCACATACTCACTGCCACTTTTATATTTTCATTGAAATGTGTTTTTTGAGATCTATATAGAAATGTAATTACAAAGCTGCTTCTACTTTTTATTCAGCTTGCTGTTAATTGTTTGTTTGTTTATTTGTTTAAGACAGAGGGAAATGTTGTTGTCTATGAGTAGGCAGAATACCACTATTCCATTAGTAACATTAATGCATCACGTAGTAATACGGTAGAAGGAGTTTATTTTATTTCTTCCGTTAAAATTCTCCCTTCTTGAATTATGCTGCACATTTACACAGCCAAGTGTATGTAGTCTTAATTTAGATGCATTGTTGCGATGTACACACGGAATAGTAATAGATATCTCATACTGTAATTTTGTTACTGCATATAGCCATACAATTTTCATGTATGTGGTTTTGGCCACTGCTGGTTTTGGTGTTATAAAAGTTATCTTTTATATCAGTAAATACTGATATACCTTTTATCAGTAAATACTGATCTCCTGTTCCAACCTCTGCCAGGCTGATCAGTGGTCTCCTTTCATGTAAGACAGTCCTTGCAGTTAGTTGCCTCTCTTTTAACCTTCTATTCTTTATGATTTCTTTTCCTTTTCAGGAAGATATTTCTGGCTGTTAGTAATTTCCCCTCTCTCTCCCTCCATCCCCCAAATACTTTAAAAAGTGGCAGAAAAATATTAGCATAAATGAATGGGTGGGGAAGAAATATCTGTGTTGATTAAGACAAAGAGCCTGGTTGGCACACACTCACGTAATGAAGTAAAAAGCAAGATACTTTCAATCAGCCAGTTGTGCTGTGTAGGTAAAGAGAGTCTACTTTTGTTTGTGCTTTGTTACTGATGAAGAAGAAAATTCAGCCTGAATGCTCTCAGCAAAGGCAGGAGAGGCCTGCAGTGAAGAACTGGCTTTTCACTTGCCATCGCAGAGGTTGCTTGAGTTTTTAGTGTCTGGCATTAGGAGGACAGGACAAGAGCACATGGGGAAAGGAGAAACATTTGTCCCTTCAGACTTTTTGTGCCTCGCATTTCCCTCTCTAAGTCTAGGAGACTCGCAGAAAGGAGCTCCAAGGGGTCTTGTTCTGGGACACTTTGGAACAAACCAGAGGGGCTGGGAGCTGAGGTAGCAGAAGGGGGAGAGGTAGCTTGAGTAAGGACATCTTTATGGATGGAGAAGGAGAGAGGCACACAGGGAAGGGGGCAGAATCACAATGAGCATTACTTCTGTGCCACTTCAACTCTTTCCCTTGTTTTTTTCCGTCTTATCCTCCAGCTGTGGACCATTTAATTTATTCACTATTTGTAGTCACCCAGTCCATTAGTTCCACCAGGAACTCATTCAAACAGCAACTGTTGAACTAAGATTTTTTTGTGTGTGAATTCCTTTTTAATCTTTCAAAAGGAATTTTTTGAATTCCTTTTTAATCTTTCCACCAAAACCCACCAAAAGCTGGTGGTTATATAGAGTGCTGTTCAGGGTGTCTTGCCAGGCAAAATGTTTTCTGCCCTTTATAGTTAGTTGTTCCTCAGGATAAAAATGGTTAGATAGCCAGTGGCTAGATATTGTACATTGAGTTTTCATTTGAATTTAATGTGCTCAAATGTGCCATAGTTGTTCTGTATCATTCCTCAAACCACTGTTGAGAGCAGTACTGATTGTATGAGTCTTTGTTTTCTGGAGAGGCTTTGCAGATAGAAAAGAAGATTCTTTGCCAAGAGCACGATGTCTGAAACTAGTAGAAGAGCCTTGAGTCTGGTTCCTATTCCAAGAAACATCTACTTATTAAAAAAAAAGTTATTAACTAAAACAATGAAATAGTCCTTGGAACAGGAACTGGAGCAGAGGAATCTTGTACTTCCAAGTAAGTACTCCAGTAAGCTCATTTGAGAAACAGGCTACCTTTTGTCTTTATGCATTTCAGTAGTAGGTGAACTTTTACGTTTTTTCTGTAAATAGTATTTTAGCAGAGAGATGGGGAGTACCTTTATTTGAAAATCGACTCCAGTTACAGTACAGCTGTTTTCTGGGCTGATGGTTGGTTTGGATCTTCTTACAGAGAGAAGAAAGAGCAGATTCTGTTGTGGCTTCACCTGTTCTTCTGTCAGATATATTTTAAAATAAGCAGGCTCTCTTTTAACTACTTTCCAATTTTAAGCCTTTGATAGTGCCCTCTGAGAAACTTAGGAATCAAGTCCCTGCTGACAGGTGGCAAGAAGAAGTTTATGGAATTAATAAATGAATAAATGAACAAAATACCTACAGAACGGCTAGGCAGTTTGGGGATGACTTTAAGCATGAGAGATGCAGATGTTGCTTTAATCCTACGTAGAGTCCTTTTTGTGTTTATATGTATCATAAGCTCGATGAAAAACACTGGAGCTGTAGTGGGCTTCAGTGGGCTATGAACATGTTATTTATCAGAGCTAGCTGACTAGAGCAGAACAGGTGGGGTTTATTCTTTTCCTCTCTTTTTAGGTGGTTGTATTTTATGCCTATTTGTACTTACTTCTGCATTTTCTTTTTATACTTAAAGCAAAACTTCCAAGATGTAGACTGTGTGACTAATGTGTCTGGACTCTTTTAAGAGGGAAAAGAAATGTATGATGTCTTTAGTCAGTAAGAAAACAGGATATAAGATAAAAAGAAACATGTTTTGAGATGTTCTACTTCTTGAATAGCTCGTAAAAGGGTTGATAATTTTATTCTGGCCAGACATTAACTAGGTTACTGAAAAGAAATTCCTCCCAGTTGCCAAAAGATGGCACTGTTGAAGTGCTGCATTGTTTCAAAGTTGCCCTAAAACCAATTAAATATGGAAAATGGTTAACTGAGCAGTTGTGACCCTTCAGGTGGCATGCAGAACATACACGTGAGCATGAGAGGAGTGGGTTGGACATGCAGATGCTTGCTATAATATGAAATAGTGAACTGTAATGTCCCCATATAAAATGGATTTTTATATCCATTTATTATATGCCTATTTTTAAAAGAGTGGTTGAGACATCAAGACTTGAAATCATTAAAAACTAACAAAATGGCAACCTATTATGTTGTTTAACCTTCTTTCAGGGTGAAAAATTCCCTTTGGGGATTCTAGGTAACTTCATTTTAGTAAGTTGTGAAATTGTTTCAGTTTTAAGTCATCATGTGGTCTTTTTTTGCTAAGGTGCTAAATAATCCTATTCTTCTGGTTATTTTTAACATCTTTTTAACATTTTTAACATTTTTTTAACATTTTATCTGGTTATTTTTAACATCTTATTCCTCCATTGTTAAGTTTTAAGTAAATCTTGAGAGGAAAAATGTTTTTCAAATAATATATTGCTTTGAAAAGCTTCTTAAGTATTCTTGCAGGGTGAGGAGTTAGCCTACCTTAATACGTCTTTTGTACCTCTCAGTCTTGTGAATGGGTTCTCCCCCATGCAGCTGGTGTGGGGACCAAACTCTGTGAGGCTCCTTAGCCCATCACCACAGCGTCACCTTGCGCCCTGCAGCCCGGCACTGCTGCATTTGGGTTTTGCAGCTGAGCCCTGAAGGTTTCCCAGAAGCTGAGAGCAGCTAAATCGGGGACGGCAATACGGTGACGTTGGAAACAGCCACCGAAGCAGCTGTTGCTGAACCTGCCAAGATGGATAGATACATTGATTAACCTTGCAGTGTAAAGTAAATCTCTCAGAGATGCTTTAATTGGTGGCTTAGGTTCAAAGTTAAGGTGGTTTTGCAGTGAGTGACCTGATCTTTTGGGGTCATGGTCCAGTGAAAATTCCCAAGCTGAGTGGTCTTAGAGTTGGTTTGTTTCTCAAGTGAGATTTTAAAGATTTGTTTGAGAAGATTATGATGGTCTTTCCTCTTAAATCACTGCATCAACCTTCTGTTGTAGGAGCACAGCGCATTTTAAAGCGTGGTATGATTTCTTGAACCATTTTTACTTTACATAAGTTAAAGAAAAGACACTCTTTTGGATATCTTATTTTTTAATCCTGTAGCTGTATCTACTTGTTTGGTATTTTTATTTCCCACTTTCACCTGGTTTCTCATTTGTTTTCCCACTTGCTTGTTTAAATTTTCACATAGTTTCTGTTATACCTAAGAAAGTGGTTGTCATTATCAACTTGTATCTGTGAAGTTATCAGGTATCTTACAAGTTAGTTGCACTGCCTTGGGATTCTGCTGGAGGGAGGGAATCTTGGTTGTCAACGCAAATGTATTTCCACATTTACAAAGCAACTGGCTGCTCTCTCATAATTTCACATTCCTGTTTATAGAGAAAAGATGTAGAGGGAGGGGGAAATCATGTGGAAAGATACAAAGTTGGTGGTTTCCTTTGTGCAGTGAAGATTAGCTTATCTGTATTACAGAGTATTTATACTTCATCTCTGTTCTCTTGGAGTTATATTGCAAAAGCTAAAAAAAAACCCAAATAATTAACTGTTAAAAAGAGAAGAATGCTTTGTGATTACCAGGGCTGACCTGGGTCTAAGGAGAGGAATGTTCAGGGTGCATTTCTCTTGCTGACTTGCTGTTCACCTTTGGGAGGGGTGGCTGCTTCCTGCCTCTCCTGGTTCCTTCTGTATGAAAAGGAAAAGGGTTTTTCTGTTTTTCTTTTTTTTTTTTCCCAAGGAATGGACTGTCTTACACTGTTTAGAAAACAGTACTTAGCTATTCTAATCTTAAGTAATGCTTCCAGGGACTGTTGTAGTACAAACAGGGAGATAAGTGTTCTTTAGAAGGAGTAACTAAACTAAACTTGTGCTTCTGCCAACAGTTTCTTCCTCCTTTTCTCCTTGTTTCCCACAACAGCAGCACCAGTCATGGTGGTGGCTTTACCCTCAAACTGGGTGCTCCCTTCTGTATTGCTAACAGTGTTGGTTATGAAGTAATTATTCTCTTTGTATGCTAATGTTCAGCTGTGTAATCCTCTTGGTGTATGAATGAGGGACTGCCTACTGGTGAGCTGCATTGACGAGTATTTTATCAGTGCTTGTGTTTGCCTAAGTTGTAGTTTTGTCTAAGTTGTAGTTTTGTTGTCTTGCTTCAGGATACTCTGACTGTGGTATTTGAAGATCTTTGTGTTGTTTAGTTCATGTTGTTTAAAAGTACAGAATTTTCATGGTTGTGCCATTTCTCACTAGAAAACAGAAACACACAAGTGCCATTTTAACTGGGCAATGCTGTCCTCTCCCTGCATTTACTGCTGTGGCATCAGTATTAGCCAAAACTTTTAAGAGACACTTTACTGCTTTTAGATTAGAAAATAGTGTTACAAATTAAACCTTAACAAACTATTTTAGAAAGATAGATTAAAATGTGACAATGCAAACAAAGGAAGTAGGTAGTCAAAAGGGGCTTTTTAAAAACTTCTTATTTGAAATTGTAGCTCACAGATGCAGTGAACAGATGCAGCAGCTTGTATGGCAGTTTGCACAGAAGGGCACAAGAAGGTACCTTAATTTCCAGTCCCAGCAGTGTCTACTTGGACTCAGATATAGTTGAGACACCACAGGGCACATTCCCCAATAGCTTTTGGAGCTGCTCCATTAGCTGTGTAGGAGACTTCAGCTCAGACCTTCTGGCAGCAGACACAGCTCTACAGGCCTCAGGCTGCAGGGAGTGCTTGGGGACTCTCAGTGGGCCTGGGCTGTCAGTCAGTTCTCCTTCAGAAGGCTGCAGAGCATCCCAGAAGATAAAGGAGAGAGACAGGATATTCTTGGAGACTGTACGGCTCCAGAAGTCCCAATCTCCCACAGTAATAGAAGTGTCAGAGGGCTCTGTTTCGTGCCAGATGACCTTGTAGAAGAACCCTGTAGAAACTGGTCACTTCTCATAGAAGGACAAAGTCCTTCTAAAGCATTAATGATACCAAGGGCAAATTGGAAACCATCAAATGGAATTTCAGAGCTCTAAGGATAGTGGTCAGGGGGTGTAGGAGCCCAGGTCATTTTTTCCTCAGTCCTACCAATGATGGGGAGGGATGTGAGGAGGAATAGAACAATTTTCTGAGGTAACAACTGGCCATGCCACTGGCATTGACAACTGGGTTTTGATTTCTACAAGCATGGGATCCTGTCTGAAGATAAAGAACTGGTAGAGAGAGATGGAGTCCACCAGCAGGTTGGCCCGTCTGGTAAGGGGAGCTTTAAACTAGGAAGAATGGGAGAAAGAGTTACAGAAACAGTGTAGTCAGCTCAAAAGTAACTCAAGCTGGGTTTGCTTAAGCAAGTGCATGGAGCCTGCATGAAGGAAGTACACACAGGACTTGACTTTGGAGGATCTGCTTTCACCCTTCCTAGGAAACCTTGATGCTCTATTACGTCTCTGAAGTGCCTGAACACCAACACATGGGCTGTGTATTAGGGGGAGTGCAGCTCTGCAGAGAAGGCCCAGGGAGCCCTGGTGGACAAGAAGTTAACGATGAGCCAGCAATGTGCCCTTGGGGCCAAGAAAACCTATGGTATCCTGGGGTGCATTAGAAGGAGTGTTGCCAGCAGGTCATGGGAAGTCATCCTTCTTACCTGCTCAGGCCTGGTGAGGCCTCATCTGGAATATTGTGTTCAGTTCTGGGCTCCCCAGTATGAGAAAGACATGGAACTGCTGAAGCAAGTTCACCAGAGGGCAATGAAGATGATGAGGGAGGTGGAGTATCCCTCATGTGAGGAAAGGCTGAGAGAGCTGGGACTGTTTAGCCTAGAGAGAAGACTGAGAGGGGATCTTATAAATGCATATAACTATCTGAAGGGAAGATGTCAAGAGGATAGTGCCACTTTAGTGCTGCATGATGGCAGAACAAGAGGCAATGGGCACAAACTGAAGCACAGGGAGTTCTGTCTGAAAATGAGGAAAAACTAAGACCATGAGGGTGACAGAGGACTGGAACAGGCTGCTCAGAGAGACAGTGGAGTCTTCTCTGGAGATACTCAAAATTCACTGGGATGTAATTCTGTGCTACATACTCCAAGTGACCCTGCTTAAGCAGAGGGGTTGGACCACGTTATCTTCAGAGGTTCCTTCCAACCCCCGCCATTCTGTCATTCAGTGATTTATCATAATGCAAAGTACTATCTAACTTACTGAATCTCTTGGAAGTACTTTGTCAAAAATACAAACCTGTTCTGCTTTTTTTTTTTTATCTGGTCATATTTTGATTGGTCACACAGACAAGACAGAAGCAATATAAACACTGCTATTCTAAATGGACAGCTGTAGTGAGAGCCAGATACAAAGACAACAGGTGGAGAGACATCCGTGACAACTTAGAGACCGATCTGGTGTCCTCCTGAGAAGTATACGTGTATTGGAGGGGTAGGAGGAACACACTGAATACCTACTCAGAGTTCAGTAATTCAACTACATGCAGATATTTGCAGAATTCTAGAAAAGCAAATCTGGAAGGGTCATCAGGAGGACATCTGCTCTGTTTTACTATCTCAAGGTGACCTGATAATATTATCATCCCTTACCAACATTTTTCTAAAATGTTCTTAATTTTTTTTATAGATTCTCAGAATTTGGAGGCCCAAGATGAGCTTGCAGTTTTGGGATAGCTTTAGCTAGTTTTGGAAGTATCCTAGAATGATGTTCATTAAGCTCAGCTAAACTGAAAATATTCAGAGCTAAACTGAAAATATTCAGGCCACCTAGGTACTGTCTAAGCTGTTCTTTACCTATAAGTGCTTGAACTTGAGCTGCTGTCTCACTTACGCTAAATGTGCTAGCCATCTGCTCACTCTTCATCTTCTTAGTGAAGACTGACATAATAAAGACATTAAACACTGATTTTTTTAGCATCTGTTGAGAGAGATCTGCTCACTTGCACTGTCTAAAGTTAGACTAGTATAAAATGCAATAAATTAAATATTTGCCTTGTTGATTAACCTAAACAGCATCCATAGAAGAAATGAGAAAGGCATGTGCACACTGCCAGGAAAGGAGAAAATTGAGTATAATACACAGGAATTCTCACTTGGAAAGGTGAACACAATTGTGTTATCTCTGTGTGAAGCAATCGTTTGTCCTGGTGTTTTCTTACTATTTAGAACAGAACTTTTTTGGAGTTGCTTAAATCCTACTTGAGATAAGCCTTTTTCTTTCTCTCTCTTCTTTTCCTGAAAATGCCCCATTCTGTTAAAAGGACTAGTCTTTTCCTCTTCTATTTTCATCTTTTCTCAAATGCTTTCATTCAGATACCACGTTTAACAGTTCTTCAGTTTGTCTCTTTCAGTGTTACTGTTTTTTTTCAACTAGAGTTCTAAATCAGATGTATTTGGAGGTTGCTCACCCCCATCTGTTTTGATTTTTATTTATTTATTTATCGGTCTTTTTAGATTTTCTATGTAGATTTTTTTTTTAACAGAAAAAAAATCTACACAGGTTTTTCAGTAATACCCCCAGTCTAGAATTATTCTGTATATTTCCATACAGCAGGACAGTGTGTCTGCAGGAATCCATGCTTCCAGAATTTGACCTGCTCTTATGCAAAAGGCAAAATTCTCTGTGACACAGTTGCAGAGACTCCTTAGGTGGTGTCTCCTTAGGTGGTGTCTCTGGAGTATGCATGAGTAACAGCCATCACCTGAAGAGATACTTGTATGTTTTTTAAATAAGGGAGGTTTGGGTTTCATTTTGTTTCTTTTAATATCAACTTTTAGTACAGCTTCTTCTTTCAGTTATGTGGTGTAACCAGATGTGAGGAACGCGCTTCTGCAATACAAGAATTAAGATTTTTTTTCCTTACTCTTTTAATTTGCAATAACTGAATATGGATTGCAGATCTCATTTCCTTACTCTCACAGAGTACATTTTATCCCTGTGAAAAAGACCTTGGGGATCTACTTTAATGGAAAGTAAACAGTTTATTTAAAATTAGATTTGGCAGGGGAGCTGGAAAGAAACTCTGACCCAAATTATCATGAAAGTTTCGTGAAACTTAAAATCTTCAACCACTATGTTGCCTTTGTTTAGTTAAAATTTATCTGCAGGTTAATAGGTGAAGGACAGATAAACAGATAGACAGGACGTTCTGCTAAATTATATTTCCTTAAGAAATCAGATAGAAAAGTCAAGCCCTCAGTCCTGTTTTCTGCTAAGTTGCAGATATTGCAGAAAAGTTTATAAAATTACAATCCTGTAATTCGACCAGGTTATTAGCGCCAATGTATGTTTAGATATTTTTTCTGCAAGCAGAAGATACCTCGTAGCTTTTTTAACTAGCAGTTTTGCTGTGGTTTGTATACGCAGCTGCAGCATTTTCCCTGATGTGTAGCCTGTTCGAGTGCGTGAAGCACATTCTGCAGCTCTGAATGGATTCTACTTCCTACATGTTGTTGCTTTATAAAAATAGCCTCAGTTAACTGACAATACAAAAATAAATGAGAAAGCATATATATGTTTCCTGAATTGTCAATTATATTCTTTGTTGAGTGTTTTATGAAGTTGTTTTTTTTTCTTCTGTATGTTTATCTAGAATTGAAGTCTTACCACCCACCCCCCATATATCTCACTTCTTACACTGACTGTTTTCTTTATTGTTTGCAGGTCTGCTGTTAAAGCGTTGCGTCCTGGTGGATCACTGGTCTATTCCACATGCACTTTCTCAAAGGCAGAAAACAGCGATGTGATAAATCTCATTCTAAACTCATGCAGTAATCTTCTGCCTGTAGATATAAGTGATATGGGCAAAGCTCTTTCCCAGGAATTCACACTTCTCAGTGGTACACAACAGCATGAACTTCTGGTTCTCCCAGAGAAGGGGAAAGCATGGGGTCCAATGTATGTAGCTAAATTAAAGAAAATAATGTAATCCATATGATGCCTTTTAGTTTATTTTAAAGAACATATGATCAATTCATATTTTTTCTAATATATTGTGTGTAGATAACCAAGTAAACTGAATTTACAACTTTGCAGTTTGGTACCAGCTATTCTCAAATGAAAAGGAAGTTAAAAACTTGACTTAGTTTAGCCTAAAATCCAGAATATGTCTTATAATGCTTATGAAGTCCTATTGAAGCTGGGGAAGCATTGTATTATTTTCACATGATGATCTGAAATTGCCTTTTAACCTATAATAGTGGCTTGTGTTGTGGTTTTTGCACGTTTTTTTTTTTTAAATTGCTATTTTGGTTTTAGTACAGTATATCTTTAAGTAAATACTTTGAATGGTATCTGCTTCTAGGGTCATGGAAATCCTGCTGTTTTTCTCAAACATGTCTAGAAATGTGTTTTTCTGTATGAGCTGATTTGTATGCAGCGTCTGTCATCTTAAGCACTGACTATTCCAAGCAGTGGCAAAACAAGTTTCATATTTGCCAAGCTGTTTACTGGCAAGAACTGCCTTTTGTTGGCAGTCATAAAGGTCAGCGGCTGTATTGACACCAACTTTTCTTATATTTTTATATTTTATCAAACTATATATTGAAAGAGCAAGTTGTACTGGAAAGTCCTTAAAACAGGAGATTTGGATGTGTTTAGCTTTGATGTTCACTTTGTGGCATAATGCAGTGTGTCTCCAGGAGGCGATGAAGCACGTGCTTGAAACAGAACCAGAATGATTAATAACTCCAATAATGGCACAGTGCTCAGAGAATTCTGTTACAAAATTACAGTGATAATGAGCAAAATGGACAGTATGGAGAGGAGGCTTATCCACTGAGTTATGATCTGGTGTGTCACATCCGTGGCGTGCAAGGAGAGCACGTCCCACAGAGAACAGATACTAAGGCTGTTATCAAGCTTCTTCAATCTGACGCGCAGCGCGATGGATAAATATGGCTGTGCTCATGAAAACACACATGCAGACTGAATTCTCATATGCTTTACCTGTAGATTGAGGGTAAAAACTTAGGACTGAGTTTTAAGTGTTAGGTTGTACATAAGTCTTAGAGCAGCCCTTTTGTCTGTCTTAGCATAGAGAGCACAGAGATGTCTTTTCCCTATTTAAACCTTACAATAGTTGTTTTAAGGAACCATATTTTGAAAGGACAGAGGATTTTCTGATAGAAGAATTTTATGTATTGAAATGTGTGTGTATATGTTTATGTATTTCACATCCATTTTGTTTGCACATTTTTATGTGTATCATTATGTATCATAAGGTTTTGTATATACGTATCATATCATATGTGTATCATGTATCATAAGGTTTTTGAAGTCACAAACGTTATTTGTTAAGGCAGATTAGATTTTTTTTTTCTGAATATAAAGGGACGTAAAGTGTAAATACTGGAAAAATTACCAAATAGTTATTGATTCTGTACGTTGTCAACAAAGGTAGCACGATTTTTTTTTTGTCTAAGCACATCAGAAAGGCAGTAGTTCTTCATAAGTCTCTTAAATCTTTTGTTGCAAACTCAAAAATAACGTTACGATTGTGACTAAAATGCCCCTTTTTTCCCCACTGAAGAATTCAGTTGGCTTTTTGCTGCCATTGTCTTTTGCTCAGCTTGTTGTGCTGATGGGCCTCAACGCTGTGTTCACCTGAGTTCTCTGTCCGTGGATCTATGGTTGTGAAGCGTCGAACATGCGTCTCCACTGCGAGTGTTAGGGTTGCTGTGAATGTCCTGACCATGGAATCAAGAGCAGTGACATGTCTGGGTTCAAAGGGACAACACCTGACCAAAAACCCTCGTTGCTTAAAAACAGGTGCTGATCTTGGGCAGTAGCTTTCAGGTTTCTGCGAAGAGGAAGGGTTGGGCATTTTGCCTTCACAGGTCACCCTCTCGAGATATTTATCAGCTTCTCCTGTCCAGCCCCATCCTGTCCTACATGTTTAGAAAATGAAGCACTTAAGTAGTTGTGCATTGTTCAAGACATTGCCCAACAGAAAGGTTAAAACATTTTGGATTATGTACCAAAATATTAGATGTGTGTGTGTATAGTGACAGCAATAGGAAAGCAAAAATATTGTTAAAATGAATATAACTTTAAATAACGAAATAATGTTCTGAAATTACCTTTTTTTTTTTTTTTTTTTTTTTTTTTTTTTTTTTTTTTTTTTTTTTTTTTTTTTTTTTTTTTTTTTTTTTTTTTTTTTTTTTTTTTTTNATGTTGCTTTTTCAAGAGGGAAGTGTAACTGATGGATGGAGCATTTACTGAGTTTCCAGTCTCTCACCATACAAGTGGCCTTGATCATGCTGTCTGAACAGTAGGCCATCTCACAGACCCCATATTTCTCATATTCTGAGAGTTAGTCCTGTGTGAGCCCATCCTTTGACCTTGGTCAATCAAACCATACAATCAAACATTATCAAAATGAGAGAGGTATGATTCAGAGCACTTCAAAGAAATGCAGTAGCTAAAGTGCAAGTCCTCAGTGCAGGAGGGATGTAGGACTCCTAGAGAGGATCCAGCAGAGAGCCACAAAGATGATTGAGGGACTGGAGCATCTATCTGAGGAGGAAAGACTAAGCAAGCCTGTTTAGCCTGGAGAAGACTGAGAGGGAAGATCTGATCAACATGTACAAATACATGAGGGGAGAATGTAGGGAGGAAGGGGCTAAGCTCTTCTCAGTGGTAGCCAGTGACAGGACAAGGGGCAGTGGGTGTAAGCTGAAACACCGACAGTTCCATCTCCCTGTAAGGAAGAACTTCTTCACTGTGAGGGTGGCAGAGCCCTGGCACAGGCTGCCCAGGGAGGCTGTGGGGTCTCCTTCTCTGGAGGTCTTCCAAACCCACCTGGATGCCGCCCTGTGCCCCGTGCTCTGGGTGTGCCTGCTGGAGCAGGGGGGTTGGACTAGATGATCTCTAGGGGTCCATTCCAACCCCAGCCACTCTGTGATTCTGTAAAGGGTTATTTGCCCTCCTAAATTAAGCAACTCTAGAATCTCAGGAAGCCCAAGAAGATTTCCTACATAAATGGAAAAGGTCTCATTATCTAACAGTGGAGGCCAGAATAAGAAGCAGTATCAGCAATTTCTCTATACTCACCAAAAAATACACACGCACGCACACATATACATATTCTTATACCTTTTTTTTTTCCCCAGTGTTATATTTTTTGCCAGAGATGGCGTTAAGAACAAATGTAAACCTGCAACTTCCCCTTAGGGAAAATAAAAGAAAGATGGGGCGTCACTGCTGTTCTGTCACAGTGTGTTGCACTCCACAGGGGAAGGAGTTGAGCTGTTCAGGAAGACAGAAATGCTCTTTCTCTGTCCCTCCTTCTGAGGCTTAGGGCAATCCTGCCTGATCCATTATAGCTCTCCCATCAGGGAGTGAGATTCTGCCCAGAGCTTTTCTACACATGGGCCTCTGTTTTGAGAGGGCTGCAAAGATCAGTAACCTGTATCTCACCCCTGCACTATTTGTTGCAGGAAATACATTCATTAGGTACCCCTGCTGCTTTGATGCATGAGCTTCCATGATCATCCTTTCTCTTAGTTGGTGAGGAAAAATGTTTGATGTGCCCGTGTACCTCAGTCTGCAATGTCTGTGATACTTAAGAGGATATAAAGTGTATGCAACTTGAGGCATAGAAGCTCCTAACATTTGCAGATGATACTCTGTTCCTATGAAAAGACCTAACAGCATCTGTTCCAGAAACATTAAATGTAATATCCAAATTTGGAGTCATCTCAGGCAACGGGATGAAAAAACAATACCCTTGTCAAAATGCTTTCCATCAGTTTTATTTGCCCTGTGGAAATTGAAATGGAAAGCCAAGAATGTAAGTTACTCAGGAATGTAATTAAAATATGTGGTTAAACCAAATGGTTGGGGAGAATATGGGCTAGGTAATCACTCACTGAATAAAGGGATCCTTGAGAACTGAACTTTGATGAATTTAAGTGTATTGGTGACTCTCTGCAAACTGTGAATTGTATTACACCTAAATTATGCAGCAAGGCCTCGTGATTTATGTAAAAGCTGCACTGTGTTCTGCATAACTCTTTACCGTTCTAGTAGAGTTTCTTTTAGCTAGTTTAAAAATGTACCACAAAGGAAAAAAAAAAAAAAGAATAACTAATGAGTGTTATTTATTTTATTTTGTAGTAGATGAATACTAGTCCAGGAAGCTTTGGAGAGTTTTCTGTTGCAGCTGATAACAGGGACTTGGTAAGCATATGAAGAGAGAGAGGGGATGAGAAAGGAAAAGCAGAAAGAAAGGGAGTTACACCAGTGGAGGCAAGGGGAAAGGCACTTGTGAGGAAGCAGCTTCCAAACAAAGTGTGTCCCTTGAAAAGAATCCTTTCAGGATGCTTTTTTTCAGCATGTTTGATAAGTGTTCATCTAGGCACCTTGTAGATACTTTTAATATCCTAAACATCCTTTTAATGCCTCATTTTAAATGTCTTTCTCAGGGAATTGTAAAATCCCCCTTTCCTATATCCTGCCTTCTCTTTCAAGAGCAACACTGAGGGAAATGGGGCAGCAAACATGTCAGCCTTTCTGTCTTAGAGGAGATTGCAGCCCCAGGGAAAAACAAATGAGCAAGGTGAGGTCAAGAAAATTAGTATTTTTACTGTGTCAGGAAGTGGCCAGAGAAATCTGCATAATCTTTGAGGAATAAGAGAGTTTGTGTAACCACTCATGATGAGATTGTGCAATATCACCTCAAGACAGCAGAGATAACTGGAGCTCAACTGCCATTTTCTTTCATAACATGCAAGAAGTAATCTCCCAGTTAGGGGTTTGTTTGTTTGTTTTTTAATATGTCACTGTGAAACATGCAAACCTTATATAAAGGCAACTTCAGTATTTGCCAGATTTTATCCTCTGTCTAATGACATCGGACATAGCTCTGTTATGGCTTGTCAAAAAGCATTCTCTACTTTGGAACAGAGTGGAAAAGCAGATTAGACACACAAATGACTATGGACTGTTACAGTGAACTAGTGGCTAAGGAGCTCTTGACTTTCTCATTATGAGGTGCAATAAAAAGGGGTGCAGTGAAAAGATAAAGACTACACCTCTAGAAGAAAAATATGAAATGCTAGATGAGAGGTATCACTGTTGTTGCAAATTTTGATTCAGTTGGAGCAATAATAGTATTGCACCCTGTGTAGGAAAAGGTCCGGAAATGGGTGGTAGGGAGAGGAGAATTCCTTTGGAGAAGTCGAATAATAAAAATACCTCTATTATGGGTGTTGGGAATGAGGAGGTCATTTTAGGTCTTTAAGTCATCTTGCTATCATAGTAGAAAAGTGTCTTTTAAAGACTTTTATTATGAAACTGTGAGGTTTGACCAATAAACACAGCATAACTGCATTTCTAGCAAAGCGAGTGTATTGATGCAGTATTCTTACCAGGAGTACTGCATTGAAGAGAGAAGGATTTGAGCTTCAGATCTTGATTCAGTTGTCAGCTCTGTCACTGAATATGGCTGCTCAGATGCTTACTTTATGAAATACTGGCTTAAAAGGAGACTTCATTTTCTTCTAGAAGAAACTTAAACAGCACATACTGGCCATCTCTTATTTCCAGAAGAAAACTCAAGTAAAAGGTAAAATCCTGTAAGTTTTCAGTTTGTCAAAGTTGGAGCAAACAGCACAGGGCATACACAGTCACTGCTCTCATCTTGTAGATGATGGTGAGATGTCTCTCTTCAGCAGATGATTTTTGACTGAAGAGAGCTTGTAATGGACTTATGTTGCTATAATTGTGTGCTCATTCTATAGATATGGCAGTATCCTGATCACTGACCAGTGTGCCATGATGCTGCAAGCCCTTTGTAGTCAGGGAGGAAACGAAACAGGCCTGTCACCTTAAAGAACTGTAAGTAATCAACTTCATAAGAGGATTCCAAAAGTTATTTCGAGTTACATCTTTTGTCAAAGAAGAAAGTAGTAGAAGGCAGCACAGCTACCCAAATTTGAATGAGAACAGCACTTCTCTTAGGGTTAGTGATACTCTTATTTATTCCAAAATTATGCCTCTGATTTAGATGGCTTTCTTCTTTAAAGGCCATAACAGTTTGGTCTGACCTTACTTCTGATGAGTCTAATCAAATAAAGCCATGAAAATAAGCAAGCAGTGACTCATTTTCATGCAACATTAGGGTGACTCTCACAGGGACCCAAGAGAGATTGAGATTAGCTGTGGCTGTTTCTTTGTCACTCTCCGAATATTCTGTTGTAATACTTACATACCAGCACCTGTGTCAGTGATAGGTGCTGGCACAAGTTCTTCTGATCCACTCTTTATCTCAAAGAAACTTGCTCTAGAGATGTCTAGAGATTTTTCTGTACAAATTTGACAATGAATGCCTTCAGATCACGGACTTCAGTATTTTGCAAACAGACTAACAAGGCAAAATTCCATCTCTGAACGTTCAGAATGTGAAAACGTTCTTGTAACCTTTTAACCAACTTAGAGATTTTGTGAATTTGCAGTGTATAAAAATGTAGTGTACATTTTAAATGCACTTTTCCCCCCCTTTATTTAATGTGCTCAGTGCTACTAAGTATCCTCCCCAGAAGAGAAAGTAAGTTGGTGCTGTGTGCCCAAAGTAAAACGGAGGATAGCACAAGTGTCTTAAGGCAGGGAGTAGATAAGGAGAGCAGCGCGAAGTTAAGAACGGAATTGTAATTTAATATTTTTATGATTATAGCCTTACTGAGAACTTTATGTCAAGCATGTCTGTATTGCTGGGAGTTAAACAGGGTTTCTGACATGAACATTTCATTAGATTTTGCCCAGAAATAAGTGCAGTCCCAAATTCCTCTCTCATGAAATTAGGACTGCCTATACTAAGGACTTGGTGGTACGAGCACCTGATGAACAAATGGTTGAAAAGGATCTCGGGCATCACCAGTTCTAGTTCCACACTTTGATGAATCTCAAATCATACGCCTTCCATAAACTGATAAATGCTTTATCTTAAAGGTTTCAGATTTGTTGCCTTCACGTGCAATACAATTCTGGAATTGCATTACTCAAGATTTAGAAAAAGTTGGGCTTAAGCATTAAATACAATCCTTGTCCTGTTCAGGTGAGGTTCCAACATTTCCTTATAGTACAGGCCAAAGAGTAGCATCTCACCTGGGCATCTTTTAGGAGAGATTTAGATGAGATTAGTGCACATTCTTGGCTGCCTTCTGTGTACATTACCAAACCGAAAAAAGAGCAGGCAACTTCTGTTGTCTTCATTTGGGGATGGTAGGCCAGAAAACATAAAGAAATATTTATGATAAGATTCTTAAAAGTATTTCTACCATTGTCTTAATAGGAAATAAGATGATAAAGGAAATTTTCAAGTGATATTGCAATATCATTGGGCTTTTTTTTTCTATATTGGTTTATTTGTAGGAGAGAACTAAGCAATTTGTACAACTGAAGAGATAAAATACAAGTGGGCAATGTGAGGACATAGCATACAAAAATTTTGTAAGTAGGTTGTGCTTCTTTTTAAATTTACCATTTGTGTTACCTCTGTGTTATTGCAGTAAGAAAATTTTGATATTGGGAAAGAATTCAGAGATGAGTGTCAGTTATTCCTGAATTAATGGAAATGAATCCATGAAGACAGTGTAAGAACTAACTTGTGATTGAAAGTTGACTTAGCAGGAATGATTCCATAGAAGAAGTAAGTGCCAGTATCTGAGAGAGAGACACAAGAGAGAGCAGTGGATTTTGATGTTATGCAAAGGGATGTAGCTAGGAGGAGTGGTTTGGGATTAAGAAAAAACTTGGAGATCAGTTATCAGAAAAACTTGGCTGAAAATGTGATTAAGTAGCTGATGAAATAATTCCCTGTGGGAAGGAGAAGAACCCAGACCGTCTGAGCAGTTTAAAACTAGGTTGTGAAAGAGGATTACAGAAGGTATTGGGAGGAATAATCTTGTGTTGGCAGGATGTAGACTTAATAGCACTCTTTTATCAGTAATTTTTATGATTCTATAGCTAACCAGGGAAATGTTTAATGTTCCTGGTACAGCAGCTGAGAGTAAGAGAAGGAAGATTGACATATCCCACACTGTTATAATTCATTTCATTACTTCACATAGGGCTTTTATATTGTCATGCCCATAAAGCACCGGTGTGTGTGTGCTTATAGCCACTTCATCTTTATATACTGCTGCTGATCCCATTGAAGTGAATGGCAAAACTCCCATCAATTTTAATGGTTGTGGGATATGGCCCATTTTGTAGATATACAATGTATATTTCCAGCCCGCAGCACTTCCGTGTGTAACGTGCTTCTCATCTGAGGTTCTGAGAATGTTTTATAAAGTGGTTAAGCCAGAACCAGTTTCCAGCTGATGAGATAAAATAATCTGGCTCCAAAAGAAGATTGAAACATTGACTTTTATTTATTTATTTTAAGCACAGAATGCACATGGAAGGTCTACCTATGCAAAAGGACTATTTTTTTTTTTTTTTTTGGAAAATGTGCCCAAATAAGCTGCAGGAGGTAACCGGCTTAGAAACAGATATTACACTTTCAAGGTTAGCATTGTGCTTCAGTGTTTGAAAAATAGGAATCATCAAAAAACCCTGAAGACAGCATGGATCAGTAGGTTAGTATATTACATAGTAGTCTGCAGCACCAGAGAGGCTGAGAAAAGTCCCTTTTGGAAAGCTTGTTTGGATAGAGACTTGCTTAAGAAGCAAGTGCTAAATTTGGTGACAATCAAAATTAATTATTGATTCTTCGAGTATTTTAGTTAGTCTTCTTACTGAGAAATAGATTAGGCAGTAGTAAGATACCTGTTCTCTGAAAGCCCCATCCTCCTTGAGCTTATTTAAAGAAAACATACAGAGTATGAGCCATATTTTAGTAGCTGTAGACCCTCACTGGTTGTCTGCAGAGAGATCTTGATTCATAACAGCATTCAGAAAGTGCCTACAGGAAATAGGATTATCTGACAGGCCCATGTCTTAACTTGAGGATCTCCCCTTCCTCACAGGAATGTAGGTTGTTTAGCATTCCCGTTGCCGGAGATTGCATAGACAAATGGCACTATCATCTAAACAGCAGTAGTCCAGTGTGTGCAGTGACCTACAACTACTCTTGCATAAGAGTAATTATCAAAGACCTACATGAATTAACTTCTTGGTTCCATTTGGTTTTCACTTTCCTGGAATTTTCACGGGTACTTTTTTATATATACAAATAGTCTTTAAAAAATTGTAGGTTGCTTTGAAATGTTAGTTTTCAATTTATATTCCTACCCTGTTCTCAGGAAAACACAAACCTTGAATAAGTGCTGGAAACAATTTCATGTAGAGCTGTAGCCCACTGAGCGCTGAACTGTACACTGTATTGCTGTTCATTATAGAACTAACAGTGGCTTTGTGGAGAAGATAGATTTGTGGTTAAAGAACTGGGCTGAAGTTCAGGAGATCAGAGTTCAGTTCCTCGACTTACTGATTTTCTTTGGGCAGGTGTTTGCTTCTGGTGTGATTTTTAGAAGCACTTAGTATAGGCCTAACACTCCTATCAAAACCAAAGATTCCTATTAACTTAAAGCGGAGTTGAAATATATTAATGCACATTTGCTGATTTTGGCCTTAACATCTCCAAACCCGATTTTTCCATCTGTTTTACTCATAGAAATGATGTGAGATAAATTCACTAATGTTCACAGGGCATTTACAGCAGCAAAAGACAAGCTTGCACCAAACATCTACAAAGTAAATGAACACTACTGGGCATTCTGTCTGTCAGTTTGCAAAAGATGGTGGGCCTGAGACTTTATTTTTAAAAATATGAGGCTGGTTTTAATAAGAAAATGCCAGGTTTTGATAACAGCAGATGAGGCTGAGGAGACCTTGCCACAGAGTTTCTTCCTGTGTCCCCTCTTTAAGACAGTCTTACAACACAACAGCTGTCAATAGCCTGAAAATCATTTCCATGTGCCCTGGCAGATGCCGAGCAGTAGCTGGCAGTGTGCTGTGAACTCTGGAAATGTCAAAGATTAAAATTAGTGAGAGTAACAGTTGTAAATAAAAAAAAGAGAAGAAAAAATCTTTCTTTGGCAAATGCCTGTCTTCCATACATTTTCCTCTTGCCTTCTTCCATACTACAACATGCAGTAACTTTTAAGCTCAGCTTTGCTTTAGTCATCTATGTTGCTGCTTTTTTCAAACTGTTGATGCTTGACTCAAGAAACACAAAGGACATTTTTTATTTCTGTTCAAGCTGCATTGCTCCCGATGCTGAAGAGAAAATTAGCTCTCAATGCAGAGGAGAAATTGTTTTGGAAAAGCATCCACAGTTTTACTTGTGGGCCACAGATGCAGGAGGTGTCGAAAGGAGACACACAGCTAACTCTGTGAGGGTAATTCCATTGCTTGAAGGAACAACATATTGTAGTTTTTGGCATTTGTGTGCAATTAAAGTCCTTTTTGGAAGGGGGAAGTAACTACTAGTTCTGAAGAGAAGGGATGGCTGAGAACGTCTAAGGAAGAGAATCTTCCTCAGATGATGTTTCACTGAAGAGAAAATTGAATTAGCAGATAACTTTATTCTAAATGTTAACTTTAACTCTGGTTAAAGAAGTGTAACAGGCTATGATTGGGAAGACTATTGCAAAGAGCAAAATACATGTAAAGTGGGTTTTGAACCCTAAATTTCAAATGCTGGCACAAAAATATTGTAGTGTGCACCCAATAAATATCTTCAAGAGTGAGTAAAAGGAAATGGAAGGAGTTTATAGTACTGCCCAGAATACCAGTTTGTGAGTTATTTCCATGGGTGTTTTCAAGTGACAGCAAGTGTGAATCACTGACTTAACGTGGAAGAAAGCAAGCATCAGGAACAAAGCAGAACTGAAAACTGCTGGACTTGTCCCAGGTTTATAGTATGATGTGCATACATTTGTAAAGCTGGAACTTCTCGTGCTGTACGAACAGCATTTTTCCCTGACCTTACCGCTTGGGAAATGCTGCGTTCAGGAAATTAAACTGGAAGCTGGTTTTTCACAAGGTGTTTTTAAGAATGAGAATACAGTAAGCTGAAAATAACTACAATTATCATTAATGCTGACCAGTGCTGAAAGAGTTGCTTTCACCCCATTCTGTGGGCAGTCTTTAACTACTAAATGGTGCTGGGCTTTCTTCTAAAATATTTGGCAGTGATTCTTCCCAGAGATTCAAGATTGGATTATGTAAACTTTGTCTGATGCCAGATGGTAATATCTGTGTTCCTACAAAAAAGGTCTGAGCAGGGTTTTTTGTTACTGTTTTGTTTTGTTTTGTTTTGTTTTGTTTTGTTTTGTTTTGTTTTGTTTTGTTTTTAATTCCCGGTATGCACATGCCCATGCACTCATATATGCACACCCTCATCTGCCCAAAAGATATTACGTAGAACTAAGGTCTTATTAGGTTCATGGGATCAGAACTAAGGAAGTGAAAGATGATTAACTGAGATGGCACATGTTGTTTTGTGTATTTTTTTCAAAATGTTGGATTGTTGATTCCCATTTACTTACTTGTATATACATATACATACATATACATACTCTGAACATAGTAGTCCCAGTATGTTTTCCATGGTGGCTCTGCTTCCCCTGTATCTCAATCATTTCTGGTGCACAGCTGCACAGCCATTGCTGATGGGAAAGTGCATTAGATTTTAATGAAAATTTTGTCTAGGCTTGTTTTGAAAAGGGAAAAGTAAAATGCTATTGGCACACCTTCAGCTGCTTTACACTGTCTTAACTGATCATTGTTCTGATAAATAAAGCAAGAGCAGACATAGAACTAGTGTGAATTTTGCAGTAGCAGCTATGATGCAGGCTGAGCTGGTAAATATCATCATACTAGCTCATCTCTAACAGCACATATGCCTATGTTTAATACAAATTATATAGTAGGGTATTACAAAGTGAGATACACCTATAGGTATAGGCTTTAGGAATACTCTTTAGGAACAAGGGACAACATGCAAATGCCTAATGTGGCCTAACAAAGGTAGTTTCAGCGTGCAGCTCCTGGCTTAGGCTAAATCTGTTTGGAAGACTCCCTTCCATGCCTGCATTCAGCCTCCCTCAAAAATGTGGAAATGTGGACAACTGTATTTCCTGATTGGCTCTACGTCTATCTGATCTTTGTTCATTCTTTGGCTTACCCTCTTTTTGAATTAATTCCGTGTTGATAAATGTGGAAAAGGCAGTCCTAAGCACAGCCAGCTTTTTTGCAGTGGCCTTTCCTAGCAGAATGTTTTAGCAAATGATACTTGCTAAGTTGATATTAGAATATCACTTTATTAACATTTCCTTACGTGTTCTGCAGTGAACTTAATAAAGTGAGATAAGAGTCTTTCCTCATTTTGTCTTTAATCCATATCTTGGGATGAGACATCTCTGAGAATTTCTTTATACTTTTGATCTCTTACTCAGATGAAGATGTATATATCTGATGTTAACATTTTGTCTCATGTTTTTGATAGAAGAGTTTTTCTTTTCAGGAGAGAACAATACTACATATCAATAAGTCGAATGCCTGTTATTTCCTCACTGAAAGAAGTGATTATCCTTTACTGAAATGCATGGCAATTTTTACTATGAATGGCAACAAGTTTACTGGATAGGTAAGAAAAAGAGTAAGAATTAAGTGGTCTTTTTCTTCCAAGACGTCATATAAACCTGAAGCAACATGAAGTTATGCATCAGTTCACTGGCATAATTTGTACCATATCTGAACTATTGTAACCTCTATTGTAGTAAGGCTGTCTCAGCCTTACTTATGTGGGTGTATGTGGGTGTAAAGCCAGTTCTAATCTAATTTAGATTCATTTCTCTATATCAAGGAAGGAAGAATGAATCTATTGTGTCTTCCTAACAGACTTGTCAGCTCATTTCAACCTGTTGCTATTTCCCAAGTCCCATATTATAACACATTTATCTAACATCCTGATCCATTCAGGAATGTCAATATATAGGTTTGAAGATTTTCTAACTGCTCTTACCTTGTAGCAGTCTATGTTGTTCTGCATCTACACACTGTAAACATTATCTTCTCTCTGCATCAGGAAACCTCTGCACTCTAGTCCTTCCCTTCAGACCAGCTGTGCTTGGTGTGCCATATTTCCATTATCTAGATTGGCAGGTATGCTACCAGGCTCATAAAGGATTTGTTAGGAAATTATGTCGAGGCCCTTGTTTGGGTCTGATGCAAATATAAACAGAGACAGCTGCAGTTTTCCTGTTACAAAGAAGATGGCATAAGTCATAGCTTGAAAAATGGACTAAAATACCCAGCTCATTTGTATTTGTTAAGCAAGACAAGCCTTCCTGGGATTGCAGTCACTGGTGCCATGACAGGACAGCAAAACTCTGGAGCAAATACTTAACTGGTATAAATTCTGTCTGCTGACAAATGCTCAACTGATGTAACTTATCGTAGTATCAAGGTAACAATGATAGCTGATTACAACTAGAAATCTGCCCCATCCTTTGAGAGAGAAAGGTTTTCCAGAATTTTCACTTGCAACATCATGACTTTCACTTTATCTCAGTTTAGCTATTAGTTTAGGACCATAATCCCAAGGGTACAAAATCTAAATAGTGTGGGTTTTGAGGAGAAAACTGTGGCAGTCACTCACTTCTTAGGGGAATTGAAAGTACATTTCTTAGATTCTTCCACAAACAAATACAGTTTCAAAAGACATAAATGTGCTTGTATTAACTAGGAATTGGTCTGACTATTCAACAGGTGCCTGAAGTGGCAGTATACAAAAAGTAAAAATTTGGAGAACAAGCCATAAAGGAGGAGAGAGAGGCATAAGACCAGAATTAACAAGCTACTGACTTGTCTCCCTTTTTAAACAAAGTTCCTTTTTAACATGTTTTGTAAGCAGACCTACTCCTACCAAGAATTTTCTGGATTTATTCTCAAACTAGAACAATTCTGTACTGTGTTCTCAATGCAAACTGCTGTGCATATATTATGCAAGCAAAACTCAAGTTTTCTATCTGGTATTTTTTTCGCCATTTAATGTGTAACTTTATCAGCTTTTAGTGTCAAGTATGACAATATATTGTGTCTATATATTTGTGTGTGTGTGTGTATATATATAAAAGTATATACTGATATGTATTTTGGGAGAGTGTATTAAAATGTAGTGAGACAAGAGTCATTTTCACTTCAATTTCAGTGAATAAAGCAAATCCATCTTCCATCGCTTGTACTGCTCCCACATTGTCTGCATCATAGAGTAGGAATTGAATTGTTCAAATGAAATGAGAGTGTCATGGCCTTGACCTGAATAGAAATAAGGATCATAGATATTTATACAGATGCCCATGTAATCTGTAAGGCTTCCAGTGCTGGTAATTTGTAAGCATTGCTAATTCAGTAGCCGTAACCTCCTGTGTTAATGCAGTTGAGTGTCAATATTAACACACAGTATTGCATGCATTAAAAATGCTTCCTTTTCTTTTTTCCTTTTTTTTTTCTTTTCTGTTTATTTATGGATGTGCATGATTGAGTATATCACTGTAAAATTTGCATATATATTCAGTGAATCCAGATCTCATGACATTAGACAAACACTGTACGCGGGGAACGTGGATCACATAAATACCCCTAATAATATTCATGAATTTTTCAACTGTATTAGGTTGAAAATATGCTACACATATTCTCTTATAAATGACCTTGCTTATGTTCTGGTGTTGCATTTCTGTACTTTCTTATTGCTGCTTAAGAGGTGTCGATTTACCCCTCAGGGTAAAGTTTGGTGCTGTTGCTGGTTGTTCTCCAGCATTCCTCCTGATTCCAACGTCTCCTACCTCCTTCCTGTCTTCTCACTGCCAATCTGCATCACAAACTGGAACCTCAAATTAATTTAGCTCTTCATGGACTACAGGATGCTTTTCACCTTTTTTTTTTTTTTTTTAAATTATTTTTTAACATGCTTTTGAATCAACCAAAATTAATACCTGTTGTTCAACATCATTTCAGCTGTTATGGGTAAGAGTTTAATTACCTCTTCTGATGTAAAGCTACTTGCAAGCCAGCAATTTCTTTGGGGATGTATGTTTGTATAAGAGGCCAAAATATGAAGGGGGGTGTGCATGTACATACATACATACACATGCACAGCCTGCATACTGTATGTTTAGTATTATGTATGCCATACAGTGATCTAGGACAGCAACTACAGCTTGGCCTTCTGGATGTGTTTTTCACACAAATTTCTATATCTCTATTTCTGTTCACTAAGGTTACGAAAAACTGCTGTGTTATGTGTATCAATAAAAATATTTTTAAAAATTACTGCATTCAATCTTCACTATCAGAAACCCACCATACTTTTCTCTCGGACTACTTTATTTAATATTTTGAGACAAAGCTTTATTTACCTTCATCCAAGAATTTTGTAGGAAGAGGATGGTTAATAAATCTAAGCCAATAGGGGAAAGCCAAGCAGAAAAAGAAAATGTGTTCATCCTCGAACCCTTGCAAGGTGAGTCAGGTTGAAGGTGGTAGTGTGGAGGGAAGCCCAAGCATTCAGATGTGATTTATCAGAAGAGTATCTTACTTTCTGAGCTGCATTACATTGTTCTCATTCACTTCCTATGAATGTTTGCCTACACTGATAGAATAACACTCAAAAAGAGTGTCTGCACTCCATTTCTCATAAATAATTAGAAGCTATTCCTTCCTTTATCATCAGTTTTTGTTGGAGTCTAACTGTAAATGAAGGCTGTGTTGGAAAAAGTGAAGGCTTGAGACCTCTATAAGTTCTTGCTGGCCTCATTGAAATCAACAGCAAAATGTCTGCTTTTGTTTTTTTTTTTTTTATCCTGTCACAGGACAGAGCTGTGGGCAGCTAAAGAAGGGAAAAGGACTGGCGTTCAGTTACTTAGATTATGGCCTCAAAGCCTGTGTAGGATAAAGCCACAGGGCTCAGAGGGAAGCCAGGAGAGCCTACAGAGCAAAGTCTGAGTGTGAGGCACAGCTGAGAGAAACCATTCTGCTTTCTGGGTTCACAAGGCACTGCCTTTACATTTCCACTGGAGGCTGTGGCCGCTGAAAACCTTTGTATCTGGTAGAACTGGATCCTCTGCACTGGATATGTGCAGAGGATTAGCAATTGAGTTTTGAGGTCAAGCCATTTACTGTATTTATGTGGAAGACTCTCTGGGCTGATAGTTACCTTGTCCTCCTGTTTTTGTGTTCCTGCAAGGCCTAACATCACTGAGTTTTGTTGCACAACTGTTCTACATATATAGTGAATTACCCACAATGGATTCAAGGTAATGTGGAACTAATTCAACACTGTCTAATAAACTTTCTTTTTTTTTCTTGTATCTGCACTCAAATAGTCACCTTGATCAGGGTAAATTTGTATGGGAAAAATCTTTTCTCAAATTCTCTCATAGCTTTTTGAATCAGCTTTAAATTAGATATGGCAGGTTTCTGTAGCATAACAGAAATAAGCCTAATGTAATATTTCCCCTTCCTTTCAAGGTTAGCACTATTATTTTATGAAAGGAAAAGAGTGGATTCCAGGATTTTAAGTTTTGTGGATATGTGAAACAGTTTTTGGTTCTCAAAACAAAGTAATTTCATTAAGGTGTCCTTCTGATGTGACTTAAATCATGTTTTCTCCTAGGTATGTGTCTGAATTCAATTCAGTCAGGCATTCAACATCTTTATGTATAAGATATAATGCTTCGGTTCCTAATCACATGGGTGAGTAATGGGTGAATAAAATAATCCAGGGCTTTTTGTTGTACTGAAATGCTAGAAGAGACCGTTGTGGTAATCTCATCTGATTTCCCACAAAATACATGCCATTTGCTGACATTTAGTCACACGCTTTTTCTTGAATATGAGTTTTATTATTTCATTTTAAATATTTTGCTTGTGTCAGGCAAGTGTCAAAGATGTTATAGAAGAGAGATTCAACCAGGAGTAATATCCAGCAGAATGAGAAGTCCCACTGTTCGGGATGTGTAGGGAACAGTTCTCTGCAGCAGGAGGATAAACAAGGAAAGAGAAAGGAAAATTTCAGTTTAAGAAAGCCAAGAGAAAGTAGAATTTTAATCTTGAGAGGAGAAATATCAAATATAGGCTATGACTGCAAATATGGTGAAATGCAGACTAAGGTGTATAATTGTATAATGAAATGCTAAATAAATATTTGTCTTATTGACCACTCATTCTGCCTTTTATTTTGAGGTATAATGTTGTTTACCTGCCCAGTTATTTGCATTTTGAACTTATTATTTTTTTCTGTTTGGTTGCTTTTTTTACAGCTGTTTATTGTAAGCCTTTCATATTATGGGTTGTCACATTGTACTGGAGGTTGTTGATCATCCAAGGCTTAACAAAGGAAGGCAGGTTTCAAACTAGTTGCTTCTGCTTATTTCTAGAAATAAGTTTTTATACTTTACCTTGCCTGTTGTTCAAGTGCCATGCCTTATTATAGTTGGAGAGCATCAACTTTAACTTTCTGGGAAAGGGGCATGATTTTAGGAGAGTCTAACGCAAAGGCTACGCTCTGTTTTTTCTTGAGATATGGGCATGTCATTGGCTCTTAAGGGGTTTTGCAAGTCCAAGCAGAGGAGCAGCAGGGATTGTGTAGTCTTCTTTTTGTTTAGTGGAAACCAGTCATCTATTACTGAGTTGAGCTTTGCTTGCTTGTGCTAAGTAGCAGACAGCCTTACCTGATCCAGCTGTGCAGTCTCCTTTCCCTTCTCCAGTTCACTGTTTGCTTCCCTACTCATACTGAAGCTATATCAGTATTTTGAGTTTGATGCTTAAATATTGGGTCTTGATGTGTTTTCAGATCTTCAAACTCCATGTTTTAAAGCTTAAACTGCACATGTTTAATACAAATTTGCCCAGCATTTTCTGTGGATCTCTGATGTCTCAGTTTTAAGATGCTGAAAGTAATTAGCTAAATGGTTGTTCTCTAAATATAGGAAACCCTTTCAAGTAAAGGCAAAGAAAGAATTAACCTTTTTACCTTCTCACCTAGCTCCTGGAGATTTGATCAATTGATTTTACATAGGTAACAAATTAAAGTTTAATAGCAGTATGATGAATATACTTAAGTTCTTCAGCTTATTTCACATGCTCTTGAAAACCAATGCATAGGCACATTCTGAATAAAGGAGAGCTAGCATTTCTGGTAATTGGCATACACATGGAGAAAGTTTGACTCTCACAGTGTTTTTTTTTTTTAAAGGACAGCAAACTTTAAAACCCCAAATGGTAGTTATTGAATTGGAACATACTTAAATATTCACTCTCCTCTTGAGGTTTCCAGCAGGCCTCAATTTGGATCTTTTGGGTTGTCGTCTCCACTAGCATCTTAATGTAGAATTAATTCCAGCTACTAAGCCTTACGTATCCTGGTAACTGATTTTGGAAGATAGTGACTTCTGGGCTGAGCTTGGCCTACCCCTCCCACTAGTTTTACTTCGGATAATCCTGCAGTTTATCATGATTTTTTTCTAATTCATTCTGAGGTGAAGGAGAAGACAGAGATCTCTTGGGCTATATTTTATAACCCAAACAATGTAAAATGATGTTCTGTGTGATCTTTTAGAATAGCTCTAACTTTTCTGAGGTTTCAGTTTTGCAAACTGCCAATGAAAGCCTACGAATAACCATTTTGAGTAAGTGTCCCTGCAGGAAATGGAGATACTGGAGGTATACATTAGTGGGGTTATTGCAAACGTGAAGGTTTGGTTTCATGTAGCTTTCTACTTCATTCTGAGCTAACCAAAAAACAAAATACTTTGAAAATGTGCTAATTTTGAAGAAGAACTGCTTATAGGCTACTTGGTATTTTAGACCTCATTCTGCTGTACTGAAGTGTAATAATGGATAATTCATTTGCTAAACTCTAATAAGATTTTACTACTGAAGCTTGTTGTCAGAGAAGTTGTAAGTTAAAGCCGTGAAGTTGAAAGATAATGAAAGCACTCATGTATGTCTAACAAAAGATATGTCTGCACCTCTGATGGTTAAAACTCTTGAGCATGAGGGTATACATGCTCAAGTACTCTTAACTTTTAGACAAGTCCAGCATGAAAATCCATCACCCTTTAATATAGAAATTTGCAATGCAAATTGTAGAATCTTAGTTCATGCATCTTTATAACTTGCTACTGTATATAATTAACAGCATTTTGAATGTTTTGCATCAGACATACTGACCACAACTTTAGAAATTATTTCTGTGAGAAATGAAGCTCTTCAGTTATTTTTTAGATACTTTTGTTTCCTGTGTATTTTATGAGAACACACTTCTGCTCTGCCATTCTGAGAAGTCGATACACAGCATGATACAGAAATGGCAGAATTGAGGGAAAGACTACAATGACTTTGGGCTTCTATTTTTGACATAAAAATCCAGAATTTGGGCACCTTTGAAAATAAAAAAAAATGTATTCTTTCTCTTTGATACGCTTTTCATCCCCTTCATCAAAATACATTCATCAGTGCATTTATGCCAATTTGAACTGGTGGATGAACTTGTGTTTGAATTGAAAAAAACTTGAATTTTTTGCACTGAGTGCATTTTACAAGGGTGACTGTTGCTTTAGTAAACATATTCTGTTTTGCTGTTTTGTCAATGCTAGCATATTTTTAATTGTTTATGATGCTTCATAGTCTACCAGTCAAGGCTTCTGTACCATATCTTCAGAAATAATGAAACAACAGAAATAAGAGTCTTGACTGCAGCATATACCTTATCTTTGAAAGGTGAGAATAGTCCACAAATGCTGGTTTTGAGATAATAAACAGTGCTACTTAAGCACATACTTATAAGCAAATGTCTTACAGGCCTATGCAGTATCATTTTTAAAGGTTCTGCTTTTGTCAGAAAATTAAATTAAAACCATCTCTTTTCTGTCTTAGAAAAGCTGGCGTAAATCCAGATCAGAAGATCATAGTCTCATGCTTGCACTGTGATGGGCTTGCTTGGAACATCAGGTACCTGTAATCGCCTCCCAGAGATTTTGAGAATGGAGTAACATGATGTCCTCTCTTTCCTCACTGTCTACAGCTCTGCTCTGAAGAAGATTCCATAGGGTAGCAGTAATACTATGGGTTTTTTCCTCACACACATCCTGGCAGCCTTCCCAGTGCACTTCCTTCTTTTACCTGAATTACCTCTGCCTATGACCTTGGCTCAAGACCTTAGGAAAATATCACCCTACTGCTGACATGGTTTCCATTTGCTGTTGCCAAAGGCAGGATGGGGAAATTGCTTCAACAAGAAGTGGAAGACAGATGGCCTTAAGTACATCAAGTGCTTTCTTGCAGGAGGAAAATAAAACCTGTGCCTGTTGCACTCTGACAGATTGTTTTGAAAGAGTGGCATGAAGTTTATAATCTCCAACCCAGTAAAAAGGGACTTATTTAGCTTCACTGACACCCACACTCCACCCTGGCCATTTAATCCGAGCTCTCTCACTAAGAATAAAATGCAATTCAGAAGAAAGAGCTTAACAGCTGGGTATCCAATAAAAATATGTTTTGTTTTCTGTGGACCAATACAAGTGAGTGTGGACATTGTGGGTTACTACAGATAGGTTAAGATAGTGGATGTTATTGAGATAAAAAAGGATGGTGTTAACATCATGATAGTGCTTCTTTGTCCTTGAACCTATGTGGTAAGAGAGGTTCTCATTGGAAGTCGAATGCTTCTTGAAACCTGTTTGCTAAAACAAGGGAAGATTTCTGCCCTATCAAGTAGCTTTCCTATAAGGTTTTCTTTGAAATGCTCTGTACTTCTGATTTAATGGATCTTACATGTCTTCTTTTGCATTTGCTTTCATTTTTAGTCCTACTACATCCCTTCATATTTTGTTACTGATAAATTATTATCACAGTAGAAGTAAAGCAGTAATCTCCTTGGTATTAGGCAAATAGTAATAGGAAGACAGATTACTTTGAATGTCAGCTAGAACATCTACCTCTTCCTGTACATGTATCTGCTTAGTGGATAATGAAAACGTTTCTGGTAATCTGTTTTTCATTAGAACTTGTCGGTAATTTAATTATTTCCCTACTCCTTTTGCCCTTACTACAACTGTGGTCGATGAGGCTATTGTCACTGCCTTTGCATGGATAGTTCTGTTATGATACAGGCCTCTCAGAAATTGCTCTTCTCCCTTTTCACTGCACCTGAAAAAAAACTCTGTTGTATTCGGCTTAGGCTTTGCCTCCATTTACGCTGTGGTACATGCAGACCAACCACAAAAGAGTCAGTCTTGTCACTGTGTGTCAATGCTGCTGCAAAAAGCGGGTTATGAAAGTTCAAATTTGCCTTAGATCTCTTAGGGTATGGCTTGTGTAGGTTTCCTTGGTGGGATATTATTTTCCTGATTGATCTTTCTTAGCTAGCTAATTATTTAAGGCTAGATCTATGTTAAACTGGAGAAACCAACATGAAATGAGTCATTTTTTTTCTGCAGATTTCTTTATTAGACATCAGCTGATCTTGGAGGTGCTGTCGCTTGCTTGTTTATTTGACTTTGTGATTTTTTTATTTGTGTATATAAGACATAAACATATAAAGGTGTGTAGCTCCTTAGGCAGAATTTAGCAGATTTCAGTAGCTCAAGACAAGGGGCTTGTCCTTCCAATGAAGGATCTGGATGCAACCAAAAGGTTGTAACAGCTCTTTCATTTTGTCTATGGCTACGAAATGACAAGTGTCTGTATCACTAAATGAACAGGACATCCTGAATCAATCCTGTGCCTTCCACGTCCTTAGCTTCAGTCAGGCCCTATAAGATTTTCTCAGTTCTCAGCATTTACGTAGAATACATACAAATCTCCCTTTTCCCCTTTCTGGGGAGCAAGAATGAGATGCTGACACACAAACTCCTCCGAGCTAGTGAGTTCTAGAGAGCAATTTGTTTTTCTGCTTCTGTTTTTTTTTTTTTTTTTATATAGCTGAGCTTAGCTCTTCTTTTCTTTTTTTTCCCTCTCCAGAATCTATCTAATGCATTTGTAAGGTAGCAATTGTAGTATAGATAAAAACCTATAGTAGCTATATGGTAAGCTAGCTATGGTAGTATAAATAAAAAGCAAAGTTTTGTTTAGAAAGCAATTTTTTTGGTTGCTTTTAGAGAAGATATTCTCAACAATCTCCTAAGCAGCTCTCTTTTGTAAAATCAGTCTATAAAATGCATGTAGGAATTGCCATACAAGATCAGGCCGACATTTCAGATTCTCCAGTATTCTGTCTCTTTAACAGTCCTTTGACCCTGGACACTTCAAAAACGCTCCAAAGTGATGGTAAACTGATGCAGACAAGATTTTTTGTATCTAACCTCATTGATCAAAGTTGACTAATTCCAACCCCAAAAACATTTTGTTTTAAGCCCAATAAACTTCTAAAGATTTTTGATATATTTTGTGTATTTTTCAGCATGGGTGTTCTTGAGAACCATAACATCATTTTATTAATACTTTTAATCCCCTGGTTAAGGAGAGAGAGGCCTGGAGGAGAAAGTATGTTGCTTCCAGATGCCTTTATTATGTTGTTTGTAATTGGAAACTTAAATACAATAGGCTTAGAGATATTTCAAAGTTCTCAAGAGAATGGACTGTAATTCTGGTGTCAGATGGACACCTTTTGCTGTTAAGTTCAATGTAAATCAGGAACAACTGCATTATTTGCAAGGCCATTACTCCAGCATAACTAGGAGCAGAATGTGACCCTCTGATTAATTTCTGATATGATTTCTGGATTTAGTGAAGCTGTGCATCTCTGCACAACCTTTCTTGGTGTTGCTGCAGCAATAGCCTGATGTAAATCAGATTTCCCTGCAGCTGAGGACAGCGCTGATATATATGTGAGGCTCTAATAATGTTTACTGGAGTTTTGTGTTCCTACGACCAGCTTAGACATTCAGCTAGCTTACCCTTCTGCCTGTGACCCGAAGAAACAGGAAAGTGTTTTACAGTAGTAATAAAGAGATTACATTTGATGAAGTTATTTTCAGTAGCTATATCTAGAAGATTGAGAGTCAATTACCATGGTCAGGTTCATCTTTAGGACACAAGCGAAGAGGAAGGCTGAGACGTTTATACTGTGCTAGCAAAAAAAGATTTAAAGATGCTGTGTTCTCACTGAGTACTTGGGCCTTGTCAAAGGGAATAACTCCTTGCGAAGTCACTGCTCATATTTTGGGATCTGGAAAATATTGCCTCGCTCTCCCCTGGGGTGCTCCTTGACCTCTATCTTAGCCGCCAAGAAAGCAGCCTGTGTGACTTTCATCACCAGTGGCAGTGGATATCTGGTGAGTAGCATAGGATGCTGAGGCTCCCAGTAGTATTTCTGGGTTCTGTTTTGTGATTCCTCCTCTGTTGTGAAATCAGCTTTGTCCCATTTCATAGATGTTTCCAACCTTGTTCTCTGTTGACACTGCCTGCACTTTTGCAGCTGTATGTAAGCTTTATATATGTATGATTTCCCTAAGGTAGTATGCCAGATGCTGTTTGTTGCTGTTGCCATTTTTTTGAGATACGTATTGCCTCACATTTTCAAAAATACATATAGGACATTTTGTGTGTACGTGCGTGTGTGTGTGCACACTTGAAACTCATGCTCCCGGGAAACAAAAGTTATTGCTGTTGCTCTTATCTCTCTTTTGTCTTCAGAGGAAAATACTGCTTGAAGTGAGGCCATATGCAATGGTATGTCATTTTCATACCTATAATTCTATATTCATATACTCCCACTTATTGGTACAAAATGTCTATTCTGAAAATATGTTACAGCTCTAAAACTGAGCAGCTGAATGTGTAACCTCTGCCTCTCACAGTTGCAAGGAACTGAATATCACATGGTGGGTGGGATGAGCAACTGGAAGGTAAGACTAGTGTGGCTGCTGACATAAATCCGCTGAAGAACATACTCAATATGTGCCCAAATTACTCTGTCTGCAAAACTTTGTCTATATTTTGACACCCTTAAATTTTCTTGTCAAGCAGCTGCTTCCTTCTCTGCATTCATCTGTGGTTTTACTGCTTTTTTAATAAATAAAGCTTTTGCCTTTTTTTTTTTTTTTTTTAATACTGAGCTTGATTTTCATTTCAGTCCAAATGAGGTAAACATATGATTGTGCTTTGACTGGGTGGTAGAAATGCCAACTCCTTCTAGGAAGTGCTTGGTATCTGAGAAGCACTATGATTTTAGTGTCTGTGTTGTGCCTGGAAACGTAAATCACTTTTCATTTTTAGCACTTTTTCCTTTCAGGGGATTTTAATGCACTTAAGAAGCTGGTTGTTTACAATGAGTGGATTTGAGTCAGGTTTTGCCTTCCGTCCACTTTGAGTTAATTCTAACAGGTGAGTGCCTTTATATACTCACTACCAGCACTTCCAAGTTAAGGTGATCTGATTATCAGAAGAGGGAAGCTAACAAGTGTAATCATCACTTGATCTGCCATTCTGAAGTGAGAGTGACCAACTGTAACTCAATAGTCTATTCTGGCAGCATTGATTCACTAGAACTGATTGCATTTTGGTAAGAAGTACCCCTATCTCTTCTGTCTCATTCAACAAACACTTAATTCTGGCAGCTCCTGCTGAAAAACAAGGAGATATAACGAATTAATGTAGTAAAGAAAAGGGGGAGGGAAAACTCTCACACAACTGTAATTACTTTAACATGGAGCAGTACCCTGAAGTAGTGAATGTCAGTAGAATTCATGTACTCCTGATGGAGAGAAATGGGGCAGATGAGGATGTTTCTCTGAGATCCAGACCAGAACAGGATTTGTTCCTGTTTTGCTTCTATACAGACAAATTGTACTATTAGCTGCACTTGGTGGTCAGTGCGGCATCCTGTAACTATACTGTCTGGTTCTGTTCCCAACTGCTATAAATCAGAGGTTGTTTCAGTGAACGTACAACTCTAGAGGTGTAACACTTGTGGAGATGAGAATTGTGCCCCTTGAATGTTCTCTTTTGCTTTCAGGAACAAATTCCTATTTCTTGAAGAATTTATACTCCAGTACTTATCACCTAAGAGAGTTAGAGAAAGCCCGGTGAAATATTCATGTATTCATTGCTCAGTTATATAAATCTTACGTAATTTTTTTTTGAGTTCTCTCATATAAAGTCCCTTTATCAAGCTGCACCTTGAGGGAGAGTTTCTTTAAAGAGCTTTGATATTTAACATCTTTTTGTTGAGACAGAGTAAAGAATCTACCAAATTTTGGGAGTTTCTCTGAAGATATTCTTTGAGGGTTTGGGGAAAGGAATTTTCTCCTTCCTTTGAGAGGACTTCAGTATACATGTGTACTTGGGAAACAGGCTGTCTGAAATGTGTAGATTGCAGACCCACTCTACACCTAGTTAATTCAGAAAACTGGATGCCTTCACCTGCTCACTTTTGGCAGAAGTTAAAATGGTCTCATTATTCCAAATACCTGCCACATCATTTGCAGCTGATTCCTATACCTTTCTTCATTTTCTTCCCTTTCATAAATGTGCGATCTTGCTGAGGGATTTTTCTTCCCTTTCTTCTCTGCGGAATTGTTCAGCTCACTCTGAGAGGACCTTCTTTAGCTAAAGACAAATTACATCGAAGTAAAACAATAAAATTAGGAGACTGCTGTCTGACATTCGGGGACTGACTGTTCTTCAAACATGTGGCATGACTATACAGGGTTAAAAGAGCTTACACTTTAGAACAGCTTACACTTTAAAACAATGGAATTTACATGCTTCAGAGGTTTCCTATCTCCTTATCTTGTCCATGAGGAATTAATAAGTTAGAGGCATTCAGCTCAGAGTGGTGGCTTGGTTGCATGCCTTTTATTAAGTAGCTGAGGCGTGAGGAGACTGTAGCTTGTTATATTTACATAGACTGCTCCTTACGGTCACGAAGACTTTTCTTTTGATGCACTTGCTTTAATCATCTGAACTCCAACTCACCCAGCAGCTGATAAAATATACCTGTCTGCCGCAATAAAAATATTATGTTTTTATGTGCTGCCTTATCCCTTGAGATCTCCAAACTTCTCTAACTTTTTGTGAAGGGAAAGGTCATTATTCTTATTTCACGATTATACAAATAGAGGGGAAAAAAAAAAGAAATTAAGTGCTTTGATCAAGGTTAATGTGTCAGTTGCAGAGCTTAACACACATTTCTAAGCAGTAGTAACTCTCTTCACCCCCAACTTAAAAGATTATCAGAGATTTCATTCTCTAACTTTCATTAGGAAAGCAGCAGAGATTTTTTAGGAGAACTGATACCTGATCTTGAAAACTTAAACTTCCAGGCACAGTAGCTTCTATCAGATATTAAATGTTCTGTTTGGTTGTGATGGCTTCATTATGCTTTTTGTCCACAGAGTATTTTGATTGTTCAAGATCAGGTGAAGGCTAATTTTGTATGCTCAGTCCTTCCCATTAAGAAATCAAGCAAGCTATTTCAATAAAACATCAAGCTTTGTTCAAAAATGTTTCTGAAGATCATGGATATTTTCAAAGGCATTCAGGATTGTGAGACAAACAATTGTGGGCTTGGAAACAGGGCATTGTTGGACAACAAAAAAACTGTTCTGCAGATATTTCTGCTCAGGAGAAGGGCAAAAATGAATCATTAATAATGTAGATTGTTAAACTGCTCACTTGATATCAAGGCAGATGAAACCTGAGGATTTTAAGATGGCAAGAACGTGTAGCTATGTGTTATGCAGCATTTGGAAAAACATTTCTGAAAACAATCCATTGAAAAATTGCTGGCCCTGGACAACTATAGACAAGCAGAGGAAGATTGTGGGCATGTAACTTGATAAATTTTAAGTCCTTTAAAAATATTCTTGGTCACAGGCTCTATAGCTGCCTTTGAGTGTACATATGTATTTTCACTTAAGTTATCCTCAGACACTCACTTAACAAACAGTTCTGCTACTACAACTTGTCATATTTTGCTTTCGTTCAGATGCTCTTTTTCCATTATTTCCATGGTATATTCTTAGGAGAGCTGGTGCATGTTCTGTGTGTGTATGTCTTAGGAAAAGGAGTAATGGTAGGACTGTGACATTCATTTAGTCTGGAATTTCATTTGGTAGATTTCATATATCATTTTTATTCACTGAAGATTCTTGAAGAATTCCTTGCAATCTCTCTAAATGAATTGATTTCCAAACAGCAGTCCACCAGTCCTTTAAAAATCTCTGTCTTATCCTTGCAGAAGTGTTTAGCAATAACATGGAAAATTTCTCTAGTTCTGTGTGGTTTCACATGTGTGAAACCTTTTAAAATCCATCACTAACTTTTTTTTTTTTTTTTTTCTTTTCTGGCAGTATGGTTTCCTTAAGAATGATTGCGCCACAAAAGATATTATGAATATATGCCAAGACCTCTATATTCTTTATTTCTTGATCCTTCTTCAAAAATTTGTTGATTTCATTTTTAAATATTCAAACTTTCCATCTTTATCCATCTTTTCATATCAGTTCTGATTTTGCGCTTCTGAATTCCAGTCTGTGTAGCCTTCAGACATTCTTGTGTAGCCTGCAGAAGGCAGAAGCAGCAGAGTTGAAAGATTCAATTGTAATTATAGTCCTGCAGCACTTCCTATTTCTTGACTGTCTTTGTTTTCCTCGGGAGTCTACCAAGTGATTGTGGAGATGAGGCAGAGGGAGGCAAATAGAGAAGCTTGCAGGAACAGCTTTCCTACCAAAGGGACCCAGGGTTTTTGCATGATTGAAAGCCAATTATTATGAAAACTTCTTGGTTTGCCAAAGTGCTTTGGCTGAGTTCAAATATGCGTGTCAACTTTCCCAGTCCCAATTGTGGATCTAGTGCATAACAGATGAAGAGAATCTGCATATAAAAAGAATCACAAGATGTATACATATAATTCATGAAGGTAATTTAAACTGCCATAGGATTCTGCATTTATTGTAGAGAATTCTGTAGCTGATATTGCATGAACTTTTAGTACTGATGGAATAGTTTTCAACTGTAAAAGCAATTTTAGTACTAAATACGTATCTGAAACTACCACCAGTGTACATATTAAATAATAAAATAAAATTTTGACCTAGAGAAGAGGGAAATAATACGTTTTTCAGGTACGGAAGACATTTACATACTCCTATGATAGTCATTAGCATAAAAACATGAGGTAGAAATTACTAGCACTATAAAAATAAAGGCTGCCTATGTAGCATGGGCTCAAGAAGCCACCCAGCTGGTATGAGCAAATGGCCAAGTACAGGTGCAAGTAGAGGGTTTTTTTGGTGTGCCTATATCAAGAGAGCCAAACACATCAAAGTTGACAATGTTGCTTAAATATTTTGTGTGTTTCTGTATGTTCATGTTTTTACATCACCAGTTACTGGAACTGATGCTAGATGTATCTGTTGTCTTTATTCAGTGCAAGATTTACTACTTTTAATCTTGTGTTATGATGGCATAATACATTTTTGAGACATGTGCCAAGTCCACCAACCTGATAATCCTTTTTTTCTATTGTTCTCTGCTGTGATAACTCCTTTAATGCTTTGTATGTTTGCAGTGATTCCTCTGTATCAGCAGTGTTTTTTAAAAGCATAAAAGATTCAACCAACTGATGGAGCCTGCTAGCATCATTCAGCAAAGCCTTCAAAGAGTATTCCTTGCTCAGCATTTCTGAATCATGTTTATCAATCACGTTTATATTGCAGCTATTGTCTAAAGTAGCTTTCTGTAACTATGTATTTTTGTTCAGTAAGGTACTAGAGGAACATTGTCACAGTTAAGAAAACAAACCGCTTGGGTTTCCTGGAAGTAGAATATTTATGGAGAAAAGGCAGGTGTGCAGTTTGCTGCCAATTCTTAAAGCACAGAATGAAACACAAAGCAAATGAATAGCACTGCCATCGCTGGATGTTGAGCAGGGGAATTGCAGTAGTTGGTGTTCATAGCCATATCCTTCCATAAAAATATGAGAGTTACTCATGTTCTGTTTGGTACATACTCCTAAGCTGCCCAGGTGTGTGAATCCCATCCCATGCCCTGTCAGAGCCCTTGCGCAGGGCTGGGCCCTTCTCTGGGAGGTGAGGCAGAGTTTGTGCTGCTGCCTCTTTCGAGCTTTGTGTCCTCGGGGCAGAGCACCAAGGGCTGGATTTACGCATGCCGCATGGGGGAAGGCAGAGAGGAGGCAGTGCCCTTCTGCTGCCACGGGAAGCACAGTGGTGAGGAGGTGTGAGGGGCTGGCCTGAGCACCGCTCCTCATACTGGAGAGGTGCCTTTGGAGAGAACCTTGCTCTTCAGCCAGTGGCCTGCTGACGGTCACATTGTGCTCTCCTGCTAATTCACTTAACTCACTGGCATCAAAAGAGGAGTGCCAGTATGTGCCAGAAGGGTCACTTTCACATGCCGCCTTTTTCTGTTAATACACATTGTCTATTATAGTATATTCATAAATTAATTTCTATCTGATTGACACGTTAGAAAAAAAAACACGTTTTGAGTTTTCTGTGATAGATGTTTTAGCACTTTTATCTTCAAATGTTTCTCACATACTAATCAAGGCAGTTGGAACAGTAAAGCAAATGTCTCTTCAAATTAATCAATTACTCTAAATCAGAAAATCTGCTCAATTAATCAAACTGGCAAAGAGTCTAAGAATGTGTCATGAATCAAGAGGAAAAACAAGTTTTTTACCTGACTATAACTGGTTCCAATGTGGGTAGAGAGAAGAAGAATGTGGCTGTTGTTAGGTGACTTGGGGGCTGCTAGATCTTTCTCTGTTCTTCAGTCTATGGAGTGAGCAGCATTTAAAGAGATTAGGATCAGACCTGCATATGAGGAGAGAAAGTCAAACTGAGGAAGGTCTGGAAATTTGACAACTAGCAAATTTTTTTTTCTGCCATAATAATCAGAGCTAGACCATCCAAGACGGGATGAAAAAATTAAAAGCCTGTAAGATTCAGCTTGGTAGGTGGTAAGGAACTCTCACATGGGAGATGTGGAAGGAACCTGCTCCTTCCTCCAGCTTCTGTGCTGGAGAACTCAAAGGATTTCATCTGCTAGTAGCTTGAAAGTTGAGAAGATCAGTCGGTCCCTCCAGTCTCTAGATGTTTATTGGCAGAGTCAATCTGAGTACAGGCTCATGCCCATTGTGGGTTTTCCACAGAGAGAGCAAGTCGATCTTAAAAATTCAGTCGAGAGCAGAAAATGAGAGTCACAACTCCCATCTGCTCTCTTTTATAGAAAAACTCTGCTACAGTCATGTTCTACAATGCTGTAATGACACAGCCCCAAACTGTAATGTCCATGGCTGGAGGATGGTGGCAGTTGTTTTTAATAGATGCTTATATGCTTACCACAATTAAATTGTTAACGTGGGATACCTAAACAGAGATAAATCCACTTATGAGTAAATGTTTTGTGAAAACTCACCAAAAAAGAAATGAGAGAATTTTAACAAAGCATTTTTTAAAGCAAAAGACAAATGGTCTGCTTTTTAACCAATTCAAACCAACTGCAATAAGAGCTTACAGTAGTAAATGTCATCCGCATATAGATGGAAAGACCCTACTAAAAGTCACTGACTTAAATAGTACCTGAGATTCATAACTTTGATACATGTTTTTCTTACTTTGTCATTTAAAATAGTCTTATTGGTTGTTAAATGGCATAACTGATATAGAAATTACTCCGATTTTGCTTTCCGGCTCTGTCTACTACTTCAGACATGACAAGGAGTGCAGGTTAGCAGTGCTTGAAGGAAGGAAAGTACAAGATTTTAAGATCATAATCCTGCCATATTACAGTTCATGGTTAGTCATTTATGCAAATTCATTCAGATGCTTTTTTCAAGATGCATTTACTGTATGACACTGAACAGGACTATATATTCTTGCTCACAATAATATTAGAAGATTATGAGTATTTTATCTTGGGATATTAGAAAAATCCTGTTGAGAAATAGAAGATTTGTCTCATTGCAATACAAAAAAAAAGTCTTTGATGTGAGGTTTGCAATGGATTTAACTAATTGAAAAGAAAATTTTGCTATTGTATTGCATTTCAGACTTGAGTTTAGTTATAATGGTAAGAGAAAAATCATATATGAAGATGGAGAATCAGTACTGAAAATATAATAAGGAAAGCCTAGTGGAGCATCTAATACTGTGGATTTTATTTTGCTTAATTACATAAGTAATACAACAATAAAATTACTACAATACCTGATGAAAATTGATATCTCTATATGCATAAAAATTTCTGTCTGCCAGCTGCAGAAGCAGTGATACTCATTGAATTTGCCACATTGAACTTAGAATCAGATCTTTTGTTCCTGAGCCAGAATTTGAGCTGTACAATTTATTTGAAATGAGAATTACATGTTACTGGTGGGCATCAGGTATATCCAGTTGAAGGCACAAGTGGAAAAAATCAACATCACAAGAATGTAATGGCCCTATGTGTTGATCTAGGTATAAGTGACCTTCAGTGTAATTTAGAAATCTGTTGCTGTACATAGGTGAAATATTGGATAAGTCAAGTCAAACACTGATTCCAAACATAGCAGTACTACGTCAGTGCTAAACAAAATGTTGACTTCTGTTTAGCAATTGGTCCTAAAATTTCTTCTTTATTTGTACTGGTTCCTCCCTGACTAGAAGGGGGCACCAGTTCATTTCTGTCATTTCTTACATTATTAAATTGTGCCTAGAACTAAGTATTACTTATGCAATTAACTGCACTATTTCTTAAAATCAGAGAATGCACCAGACATGGTTATGAACCATATTCAAATTCTACCATTATCATCATTTCACAATCCCAAAACAATATGACAATATGCTAAAAAATATAATAACCTGTAGTCTGTTCTGTCAAGAGTGTTCCTGTTAGATCCATGCAGTTTTGGTCCAGCTTTTTTTTTTCTGTTTACATGCAAACATAACACTTAACAAGTGATAATGTATAAACAAGAGAATGCTTTGGGCAAGTAGACACCCACTGTTGAACAAGTCCTTAGCAGTTTGCATTAAAAATAAGTACAAATGCAAACTGGAATGCAGTATTTATTTTAACAATGGGAGTTTATCACTGGTAGCATTCCCAGATGTTTCAGTGTTAAATAAGTGCCTTTTAAAATAAATACACTTGTTCAGAAGTTTTAAGTAGTTTATACCTTTTGTTAATTGTACCAGAGGGAAAGGCAGTAACAATTAGTAGTTCTTCACAATATTGAGAAATTGTGTCTGCATTACTTGATTAAAAGTTGCTGGTTCAATGCAACCACATGTCTGTTTACCCACTGACAAATGTAGTCATAAAAGGCAAAAGATGCCACAAAAATTTCCCCTGCTCCCAGTGTATTAGCTTATATTGAAAAAGACCATTTTTTCAAGGCTCATAGCAGATCTAGATTCTGTACTTGCATTGGAAATTCATAGTAGAGGACTCTACCTGACATAGGGCTACTAAATATCCCCTGTATGTGCTTTTCATAAATTCCAAAGTGGCTTAAAAAATCATTGTTTTCAAAAGCCACTAAATTTCCTTTATTTTCCTGATAGAGTCACATCTCTATATTTGTCTTCCACAGCCATCCTTGAACACTGGGCATAATCCTGTTCCTTCCTCTTCCCAAACTTGTTGTGATGTTCAAACTCTTTTAATGTGTTCAGAGAGGTAAATATACAGTTCAAGGCATCAGTAATAAAAAAGGAACAGCTTAGGTCCAAGCTTGAGCTTCAAGGCAAACTCAGATCATTAGCAGTGGTACACTCAAGAGCTATCAAATAATAATGAGTAAAGCAGGGTGAACACAAAAAGCAACATTCACAAATACTCTTTTGAATAAAAGTGTAGATTCAGTTTCCTCTTTAATTCAGTTCTGCAGTCACAGCCTTACACCAAAAAGAGGGAGAATAATAAAAGCACTGGAAATATTTAGACAAGTTTGACTGTGTCCTGTGTTCATTATGAAAGTGGTGGTGTGTTTTGTTAGGCCACGTATTTAAGGGTGCTTTGTCCTGCACAGTCATTCTGTTAAGTCATTCTATGATTTAGGCTACTAATCATACAGGGAGAATATTAAATGTCTGAATAAATGCCTTACAGATATTTCTGAGGAAGGTCATGTGTTGTGATGCATTTTTGAAATAGGTGTTATATATAATGCTCGACAGAGACAAAATTAATAAAAAGTCTCTCTGAGCAATGGCAACATCAAAGCAGTAAATCCAGTGAATAAATTACCCATTGCTCATTGTCCATCGTGCACTAAGGAGCTTACAGCCATTTATTTGAGGATAAATATCCAGATCACGAGAGACACCATCGCAGTTGTGCAGAAGATAAACTTGTAAAAGCAGTTATGGGATTTGTGAGTTCAAAGGTTATTTTTCTCCTCCTTTGTTTCTGAAAGTGAATATGTAACTTTAGGCAAGTCTGTTAAATTTCTTGCTGTTTCACTGTTCCCTCTCTGTCATAGAGAATGATAACATCTATACGGCATGAAGGCTGCATTGCTCATTTAACCACTTAAGTTTGTACAATCTTTTATATTCTTGTGGCATCTCCATCACAATGTCTTGTGGCAAAGCCTCATTCTTTTTATTGACACAAAGGTAAAGAAGGAATTTATTGGAGTGACAAACTAATGTATCCTGTTATAGTAACTCAGAATAGAGTGGCAATATGAGGTGTAGGCATGACAGATACACAAATGTTTGCACTGCAAAATTGCAAATAGTCCTTTTTACAATTTACTTACCACACAAAATTTATTCAGGTTGCAAGTATTTCCCTTACCTTCTACACAAAACCTTAAGTCAAATGTCTTTGAGTTATCTGAATTCATTTGGGAATAGGGTGCATTTATTGTATTTTTTCCAAACTTGTCAGAAAGGCACTGGAGCCATTTGCATCAGTCCCTGTGCTTTGACTCAAATGTTCTTGTTACTGCCCTAGGAAATACTTCTTAACCAGGTCAGCTTACTACCATAAAAAGTGCTGAGAAATATGCCATTAAACCTGGTAGTTCACTGCAGTGCATGTAGGACTAGCGTGGATTCAGCAACGTAAGAACTGTTCACATTGTTTTCGATTCTTGTTTGAGCAAGTCTGATTGTGTCTTACATACAGAATACCTTATTTAATAGAGGAATAAACACTTGTCTTTGGAAGCCTCCTAGAGAAATCTGTGCTTCTCCCCCATTGTCAACTCTTCAACAACACCAGAATGATTCCAGGATTTTAGAGATTCTAGATTCCTTTCCATTTAGAGATAAAATTTGCTAAGATAAGGAGTGCTGTTTAGGCATTGTGATCGTCCTACCCAATTCTTGTTTTTTCCTGTGCTTTCTGGAGGGAGAGTAATTGAGTTACAGCCATTTACAAAGGCGTGTGTCAGGGGTCTAAGGACACCAACAGGCCCAAAGCCAAGGGTTTGGCTGCCTACCCTGGAAGCCAGCTCTGATGCAATGCACACGTGTGACCATGCATTAGCCCCAGGTGAAAGGAGTTGGGAGAGGCACTGTCAGGGACCTCTTGAATCTTATCTGGAACCTGCATTTGACTCAGGCTCCTACCTTTGCCTAAACTAAATTGTAAGTACACCTGCGCAAAGCCATGTACTTTGCTTATCCCAGCTTTGCCCTGCTTGCTAGACTCTCCAGCTTGACTTGGACCTGTCTTATCACTATGGTCTTGCCTTATGATAACTGAATCTCTCAACTGATTGTGCTTAATGTTGTTGGAGCTGCTCTACTGTTTGGCTTTTGGGCCCTTGCTGATTGCCTGAGCACCTGACTCCCTTTCCTTTCCTTAGCAGAGCAGCTGTCCATTGCTGCAGCCTGATGAGGCAAACCACAGTGACTGTCATGTAGCAGCTTGGGGGGAGTTTCGCAGGGCTACAGGCAGTTAAATCACAAAGCCACCCTAAGAACAGAAAGAAATTCTGTACTCAAGAAATTTGCCAGCAAGGGTGATGGAAGTGATGCTGTTAATGTGAGGGCCTTCAAGCAAACAGAACCACAGTAGAACAGGGCTTCAAGGAGGCTGAGGAATGTGCTCGCAGCTTGGACACAAGAGCTAGACTTGGATTGTGACAAGACCCCGGCTTCATCTGAAATCAGTGGACGTGTTTCTGCTAATGTAAATGAAGGTAGGATTTTACCCTGTAGAATTGGGCAGATGTAGGAGGCCAAACTATGAGTTAGGAGGCTTAACTACAAGTCTTTCTGCTTTGTTTCCTCCATTTACTTATTGAAGTGCAACATATGGCTGACTTTTCTGTTGGATGGTGGTCTGTTAACAAAGCAGGAACTTGCAATAACTTTGTTTTCTAGTGCTTATCATACATAAAAATAAACATATTTTGATTGGTTGGCAGTTAAAAGTGCAATTAAATATTTCAGAAATTGGAAGAACTTTTGAAGACATGCCTTTCATTTCTTGTTGGTCTTTGTTTTTGTGTGTATGTGTATTTTTTTTTTTTAAGATGGGAGCACAAACAAGTTTAATGTTTCATTTAGATGGTGCCAGCTGTCCGTTGTGAATGTAAATGATGAGCCAGTAGAACTACATGGTTGCCTTGAACAAATATGTGAAATAGAAGGGTGTTGTTGCATCCTGCAGGTGCCTCTGTTGTGAGAGTCTTTTTACTCAGAAGACGTTTAGCTGATATATTGTACAGCTAGTCAAAGAATGCCTTTAGGCTATTTGGAAGTTTCCATAGAAAATGAAATGCTTTGCCAGAGTTTGCTGCAAAACATTATTTTGTAAAATCGGGCTAATTTTGGCTCTCTTCGTGCTGATAATTTCAGATCTCTGCCTCTTGTATTCTGTTTGTTGCTTCTTTTATTCTTTTTTGGAACTATATACAGTACTTCTGAGGTTTAAAAAAGAAGTCGATATTTTTCCACATCCCAGGATGCATAAATGCAGTGTATTTTAGTTTGTAGCAGAAAGCCAGATAGAGAAAGGAAAAAAAAACACTTTCTCTTTAGCCTCTACTGTATAGAGGTAAGGGGAGAGTGTGGCAGGGTGGGGATCAGGAGAAAAAAGAAGGGGGGGGGAGGAAAAAAAAAGCTAATCTCAGGTCTTTGATTCAGGTGAACTTTTGACTGATATGTTGCATTCATGAAAGTCTTCCTTCTTATCACTTCTTGTTACAGAAATATGGTTATTTTTCTTCTCACTCCTGTCATTCCTTTCCAAGGCAGTCCATTCAGCTTTTCAGGATTGTTTTCTTAGCTGTGAATACACTGGAGAATGCATTGGGAAGCTCTGCACTTCTTACCCTGTTCACACATTCCAGTTCTTGTATTCTCCACTCCTTGTCTGCTGGATGGTTGGATGCTATCCAGGTACCAGTAACATGCTGGCAGTCAAACAGATCGGCTTAGAAGTACTGGGTTTTTGTTTGTTTGTGTCTCTTTTGGTGGTTGGTTTTAGGAATATTCAATAAGTGAAATGGTATTGTATGGGATGTTTCTGCTTTCTTAGTGATGTGATAAGTTAGTCAATGTTAGTAGTCTCATAGCAGAGCTAGACCATGATACAGCATAGAAGTACTGTAACTGGAGCACTCTCCAGGCAGCCCTTTTGCATCAGGGTTTTGGGGAGTCCATAGGTTTGATGGTTTGATAGCCATGTTTCTCTGGTACATCTAGGCCTCTTCACATATAAATATATATATATGAAATCTTGAATCATGAAGTGAAGATTACTTCTTATTATAGACTTTTAAAGTCAGCATCACTGAAGAGTTTTTTCTTGTGTTTGCATGAATGTTAATGTATACTTATCCTCACAGTGGTACAGTTTACACCTTCTACACCCACTCAGGACTGTTCTGAATTGAGAAAGTCTTCAGTAGATCTTTAATCTTAAATGAAATAAAACTATAGGTAAAGAAGCAAAGGTAGATTTATTGTTAATCTTCAAACACTCAAGGTGCAGTGTTAATCTCGGGAGGGATTTAGGTACTTCACCAAATCACAGAATCACAGAATTGATCACAGAATCTTCAAGGTTGGAAGGGACCTCTAGAGATCATCTAGTCCAACCTTCCCACTCAAGCAGGGATAGCAAATCTGCTACTTTAGTTTAATGTTTCCTTTGTAGTTGTTCCCAAGGCTACATAGAAACTGTAGGAAAGTACCTAACAATGAATTAGAAGGCCTTTGGTCTCCCAGTAAGAGGTTAGCCAAGTGGACCATCCCTGCTTGTGTTAAATGACAGTATGGTGGCTTGTAATACTGGTATTTGGATAAGTTTATGTTATATAAGGGTGTTCAAACAGTAAAATGGAAGCTCACTTATTCATAGGTTAGGGTGATGCAACCTAAAGAGTTTTCAGTTCAGAAAAAAAACCTTAATTTGAAGATAGTTTACCTTCTTGTTGAGTGACACGTAATTGCATAAGAAGCACTTACAAATCTGTAAAGAATACATATTAACAGAGTAGCCAACTGCATTCTTAGTCATGGGAAACAGCTTAAGGTCCTTATGTATGTTATCCTACTTCATGGTGCCCTTGGTCATACTTTTAATTGGGTAGTAGCTCCGTCAAAGTAAGGTTTTTGGAAGTGGAGAGTGGGAGAACCACGAGGAGGGGAGAAAGGAGTCAGGCAGATGCCTCCCCAGGTAACAGCAATGCCCACCTTGCGTTAGAAGAGCAAGTGCTTAGGGCTCCTTTCATCAGTGTTGAGCATTGGACTGCAGCGCTACTTAATGAAGGTTTAAAAAGAAAAGTACTTTCCTGTGAATTTCAGAGTGTCGTTGTGTAAGCGTGTGAATATTAAAGCATAAGAGTGTCCAGTAAGCGTGTGAATGTTAAACCTGATGGAATGGAAACACAAGTATGCGAGCCACTTGCCATGCGGGGCATGAGTGTTCGTAGTCCTAGACTGTGCTACCGACTTTCGTCACGAAGTGCGTGCCAAGGGGCATGAATATTCTCTCTCTGGATGCTGCATGAAGGTGTTACTTTGCACGCTGTGTTGGTCACTTCATAACTGAAAAGAAGGGTAACTGGTATAAGTTGTCTGGGATTTGGCATTTATCTGCTGCTACCATAACCTGTCAGTGCTATAAAAGGTCTAAAGCCTTATGAGCTGCAGGAGTGTTCAGGTTATGAGACCAAACCTCATTGACCCTCAGTTCTCTTTAGTTCTTATAGCTCAGTGATTTGTGATCCCACAAGAAGTGCACAGACCAAATGTCTCTATTTACAGGCCTTTTGCTGTAACGAGAGAGAGGCCTGGTCCTGAAGCTACAGGCTATGTAGTTAGGGGAGGAAACAGTGGGGGAGGCTGGTCCTGTTGCTGTTTTGCTCAACACAAAGGTTCAATTTCCTTGACAAATGATGGACACTGCCTCCAAAATTGGAACTCTGATCCCAAAGGGGCCCTGTGTTATTATAACATAAAGAATAGTTATTAAACTGTCAGAGGGTTAATAGTTTCATCTTAATAATCTTGATAGATGGTGCACATTTCACCAGTGCTCCAAAAGCCCACAATGAGCTTTAAAATATTTTACTATTGGCTTGTCCTTCATTTCCCAAGGAAGTCTAAGAAGAAGTGTTCTTGCTAATAAATTCTTTATCATAACTTAGCTGGTTTTCCCCTTATAGAAGGGAAATACATCCTTTGCTGTACTACCTGATTAATTGGTCTAATTTTATCAGGAAAATTAAATTCTCTTCTTTATCTGTGGAGTTATTTAAAGACGTCTGAGCAAAATCCCAGCACATGAGCCTGAGGACTATTCTGCATAAGTGTCTCCATGCTTTATTAACTTATAACTTTTTAAATGATTTGTCTGAAGTATTCCTTTCAACTTTGAGGCCCATTTATCTTCTAGTCTCAGGATTTTCAGGATGACAAATGAGATGTCAGATGTGACTTACTCTGAGAACTTAAGGAATTCATATAGGATAACTTTTACCTGTACCTCTAAATGCTTTCTAAGGTAAGTAACCTGTACAACTGGCCAATTCCTATGACCAAAACAAATATCTGAATAGCCTTACAAAATTAAAAGCCACTGTATTCTCAGCTGAAGTAGTTTTAATATATTATTGATCACTGGGGAGGGAAAGAAGAGCTAACAAGTAAAATTGTATGTAAAGATGCATGAGACCTGACCCCTGTAATGGAAATTGTAGTCTACAGCTAAGAATCAAGATAAGAGAGACTTAACAATTTCCAAGACAGGCTTTGCTTCTCTTGGCTTAGACTTGTATCAGCATCTCTCCAAACTTGCGGAGCTGATGAAGAGGCACAAGAATTCCTTTTTGCCTGTATCCATGGCAGTTTCCCAAACTAAACTATGCTGAATCCAGCAACCAGAGGAGAGACTCTACCAGGTTGTTTTAGTCTGTTCTAGTGTGGCCATCCATTCAAAGCACAACAGCTTGCAGTGAGATGGGGATATAAGCTTTCATGCTTTAGGTCACAAGCCAATTAACTATTGTCTGTGCTTAGGAAAAAACTCCCTCAAGGGTTGTATTATTGCTAAACCATGTTCCTTGTGGATTTTCTTGTGCTTTCTGGTAGTGAATATCCTCAAAGATAAGGTCTGGGGCTGATGCAGCAGTTCTGACAGTAGGGCAATGACAGTGCCTGGCACAGGAGCATGTTCCTGCATGCAGTCCCTAATGAGATATGAGATTATAGTGGTAGATCTGGAGAGGTAAATCAAACGTTGCTTCCTGGCTCAGCTAGAAATGGGCTTGATTTTGTCTTCTTGGATTTCTAAGGTTCTGTTCTTCTTACTTTTAATTCTTATTAGGATTTTAACTAGAATTTCAACCTCCACACTTTTATGATAGTTATAGGGCAGTTAGCAGAGCGAGCAGCTTTTTGACGTTTTTGTATAGCATTTTTATGTCACTCCAAAGAATTCAGTAATAAGAGAACATTAGCTAATAGGTGGTTAGCTAATGATGGTGGTTGATCAGTTTTATCAATTCTTCACACAAAAGGTGTTAAAGGATAAATTGCCATCTACTAAAGCAAAGTAGATTATGACAGTAACACAGACAACAACATACTGGGAGACAATGTAAGCTATAAACTTTGAAACAAGGCATTAAAGGATATATAAAAGCCTTTTATTGATTACCTAGACAGTGGCTGTGAATATAAAAATTAGCTAAGGAAGAGGAAAACAGAAATTACAAATGCTACAGATTTCTGTTCTTAGAGACTTCTCATTCATGATTCAGTGCTCCGAAGTTTTATTACTTCTCCGTCAAACAGATTAAGCACTCAATATTTGTACTTAAAAATTTGAAATGTATATATTGATAAGAGTAAATATAAGCATGGAAAAGTCTGTGCATTATTATAATGAATAAGCTTGATTCAGTGATCAGTCATAGCTTTATTTGATATAAATTTGAGGGGAACAAGGCGTGCAATGGTCATGGTGACATCTTTCCTATCTTTAAGAAAAGTGCACAGAAGTATCCTAAAGCTAACAAGCACATACAGTTTGGAGATCTATCTCATAGTAAAATGGAACAAAATAACATGTATTCTGTCCTTCACTGTCAACATGATGACTTGTAAGCCTTCTTTTTCTCTGCATCTTCGTCCTATTATTATCATCCTGTCTGAGCCAAATGACCTGTGACAGATGACAAATACGAGATAGTTCATGGGCAAAAATCACACTAAAAATTGGATATATTGTGAGAGTACAATAACCTGCTATGCTGAAGCTCTGAAACTAAACAGAAATGAAAAGCTTCCCTCCCTCGCCCCACTGGCTGCTCCTTACCCTAAAAAAGGTCACAACTCTCCAGGCTGTTGATTCAGTTAATACAGAAGAAGTCTTCCTTGTAAAGGAAACCTTCCTGGCTGAAAAGTTTTTGTGTGTGTGATTATGTATCAACAGCAGCAGGAACTGACTGGTTGAATCTGTGATGGAAGATCATATTCAACACCGCAACAAACATAACATAATCTTCCTGACTATTTTTCTAGCTTTTTTGTTTCTCACGCTGAGGTTTTTCTTTCTCACACTGAGGTTTTAGAGGTTTTTAAAGCGTGAATCTATTAAACCTCAGGTTAGAACAGCATCTTTACTCAAGAGAGAAATTAAACAAATGCTAAATGTTGTTCTTTCTGCCACAGATGAGTAGGATGGTAATTGCATCAGTTCAGTTCTGTCCTGTTCTCACCATAGCACTTAAATGTTGCTTAAATTTGGGGACAGAGTTGTTTGAAGGTAATGATAAAGGAATCAAATGGCAATATTTAGGGTGTTTTAAAACTGAAGTTGGGAGGATTTTACTCATGTTGTCCAAGGTGCTTCTGATGGAAAGATGGTGTTTGAGACTCCAGTTGCTCCTTGAAACATATAGTGTGGCTTAGTGAATTCCTTTTCTTTATTTATTTTTAAGTCTAGAGCTGGTAACTCAATGGCTGTAGCTACTTTTTTTTTTTTTTTTTCCTATAATTTGATCTGCAGAAAGTATTGTTATTATCACTTTTCTGAAGTACTTTTCATGAAAATAATGTTTGATTTAAAATAGTACGGATTTTAAGTAATTTGTTAGTTTATCTCAAGTATCATATTACATCAGGTCTTGGGGAACCATGTTGAATTGCAGATTTGGAACACAGGCAATAGAAAAATCCAAATTATCAAATTTAACTTAGAGGAGCTTCAAGTGTTTGTGTATTGCGGAGGGTGAATGAAGCACACTTTGTCTCCCCCTTGGGCCTGCATGTAGCTTAGCTAAACCTATGGACTGCTGAATTTAGTTAGGTGTATTTACTGTTGCCATGTCCAGAGGTTGCCATCCAGATGAAATGAGTGGAATTTTGATTCTGATTGATAGATGCAATAGCATGTTAAAACAGCTGGCTATGACCTGTTGAGAAATATTATGGGATCATTATATTTATTTTGTAGTGTGATTGGCAAGGTGAAAGTGTAGTATCTTGAATGCATATTCAGTGGTATTCTATCTAACAGAGCTTGAAATGAAATGGGGAAGAATATACTTTTAGGTTACTAAGTCATACAGAACACTGTAGGTGATTTTCTAAGCATCTTTCTGCAGTACAGGTAGTTTATGTGCAACTTCAACTTGGGCGTCACATACTGAACATGTCAGGCAGTCAGTAGAAATATATTTTTAGAATTTCGAAAATACTCTAAGTTACAATTTTCTCTTACGTGCTCTCTGTTGCACTCAGGACACAGTAACTGCCATTCCTAGTTTAGCACGATATTTTAAGAACTATTAGTCTTTAGACTAGAAGTAAGTGAATAAATGGGCACTGCCTACTGAATTACCTAAATTACCTACTGAAAAGGGGAGCTGCTTGACTGGTAACATCAAACCATCAAAGGCTAACTTCTGAAATTTGAGGAAAATTAAGAGCAAATTTTGATGGAAAATGAGAATAAAAAAAAAAGTAAATGAAAGAGTTTCTTACACGGGTAGGATGTCTCAAATGTACATTTTACAAGCCTATTCGGGTAAAAGCCTGTTATTAAATAGGCTAAATACTAATATGCAAGAGAAGGAAAAATGAAATATCGTAGTCAGTGTAGATAAAACATTAAAATATGCAGAAGATTGGAAAAAACTGGTTTTTTTTACCAGGTAAAAAATCCATGGCATGACAACAGTATTGTAGAAGTTAACACCCACAAAAATGTTGGAAAATATTGAAAGCAAAATTATGGAGGCAAGGGGCCTATGAGTAGGTAAAACTGTCAATAATTGATTCAAAAATGACAGATATATTTAACAAATACTTCTTGGCACTGAAGAAGAAATGAAATGATACATTTATGTTCCATATTTTTTAATCTACTGGTAGTTTTGAGAAGTTTGTTGAACAAAATCTTTTAGAGGTGAACAGCTAGGCTTGCTGATTTAAGAGAGGTTTTATCAAGGATGCAGAAGAGTTAGATGAGTTCATGCTTCTTCATTCTCTTTATACATTTTGTAATACTGGAAAAATTTCAGAACCCTCTAAGAGGGCTAGTATTTTGGCAGTGTATTTTAAGATAAATTTGATGATATGGACAATAAAAGACCTGCTATCATGATGTCTATCGCAGACTCATCATTGAGGAAATGATGCATATTTGATTTATAAAGAAGTGATAGATTTAGATAAAATTAAATGCCAGGAAATATGGTTCATTTATTTATGGGGAAAGCTATAATAGATTTTGATAAGGAGTCTGACGTAATGTTATGGTTGTTCGAAGAGGTAGCACTGTATCAGGTTGGTCAAACATGTCTTTATGTATTAACTATATGCCAGATGGGGAAAATAGTTGTCAGTTTTTGCCAAATAAAAAATGGCACTACTAATGAATCTTAAAGGCCCACATTATGTGAATGGTATTTGGCATCTCATCCTCTGGGGATATGTGCACACCTAAANAAAAAAAAAAAAAAAAAAAAAAAAAAAAAAAAAAAAAAAAAAAAAAAAAAAAAAAAAAAAAAAAAAAAAAAAAAAAAAAAAAAAAAAAAGTGTCACAAATGCAGAGTGCTAAATAATGCTGAGAACAGTGATGGTTTTCCAGATTCACATCACTTAACTGACTGCAGCCCATGTAAGATTCACATTCAAACAGTGCAAATTTTGATTCGTCCATCTCTAAAGAAGACACAGATTTATAAACAGTGAGAGACAGGTAGTAGCTTTGGAACAGGGAACTGAAGCTTCCCAAACAGAAAACAGCTTGGGTGTCTTAGCAGGACAAGAATCTTAGACCTTCAGTGCAAGGTTGTGACAGAAAGGGCTACTGAGACTCTGGGCTCCTAGCAGGGAGTTAAGAAGTAGGAGGCAGGGGGAAAAGACAGGATTTTACTGTTTCTGATTTTTATGATCTGATGTTCAGAATTATGGCAGGTGCAAAAGACAAGCCCCCAAGTCATACTGGAGAAGACTTCTAGCAGAAATGCAAGAAGATTTCAATCTGTGTAGCTGTCAAGGAGATGACTGCCAGATGATCTAATTGCAATGTTTAAGTTCCTTTTAGGGAAGAAAATACTGGGTAGAAAAGGGCTCTTCAAACTAGCGTAGAAAGACACAGCAGATCAATGGCTGGAAGCTGATGCCAAACACAAATGTGATAATAAGACGCGGTTTTCAAAATGTGTGTGATCATCACTGATTAAAACTGCCAAGAAAGGTGTTTGGATGCTTAGTTGCTGTTGTATTCAGAGTAAGACTTGATCCCCTTTTGAAAGAAAAGCTTTAGTTGCATAAAAGTTATTGGATTTATTTCATGCTAACTGAGTACAATTTAGTGGCCTGTAGTGTACCAGAGGTCAGTAAAGATGATTATAGGAATGATTATAGGAGCCTCAAGCTCTATGAATAAATGCTTGAGTTAAGCTGGAGCTCAGGTCCTCCTCCATTCTGGAGAGGGTGAGGCTGTTTATATTTCATTTTATTCCCTAGTAGAAGCCTTATTTCACAGCCTCCAATATTTACGTACAGGAAGTAAGGAGAGGTGGCTCTGCACTTGGTCATCCCTGAACCACAGTGCGCTCTGTGTTTGTGATCAGGCCATTCTGCCCTGTGACGCCTGCCCAAGGTCTGACGTGTGCTTATCACTTAACTAGCATATCAGATAACCAGATAACCAGCACTGTAGCTTTAACTACCACGCAGCCCAGCCTGCTGTGTTGGGGCTAGCCAAGTCTGCCAGCTCTAATCACTCACCTTAGCATCTTGGAGAGAAAGGAGCAGAAAACGCCACTCAGCAAGGCTGCGAGGGCATGAAATTGTGTTAAGCCACAGTCATGAAAATGACTGGATTTGCTATTTTAGTATAAGTGTCTGAATGTTTTTGAAATTGTAATTTTCTTGTGCTGTTATGTGTAAAGGTGACCGCTCTCTGTTGGGCTGGAGGCAGTTTGCTCCAGACAGCTAATCAGCTTGATTCATTTTTCGGGGTGGTCAGTCAGCACCTTCTCCGCAGCTGCAAAGCAGGATTGAGCTCTTCTCTGATTTGCAAGGATGTAATGGCATCTACTGGAAATGCAGAACTTTCTGAAGACGTATTATGGTTTTATTTTTGTGGCAGCAATATTCTTACCGAGGTATAGAGATTATAACCCTTATTTGGTTTGCTAGCAACCATTCAGGATTAGAAAAGGCAGCGTCACTAGAGGAACCTTGGGATTCTGCTGGAGAGAGAAGCCTGAATGAATACATTTTTGCAGTCAGGTCATTTTCTATCTCATTTTCACATTATATTTAAAATTACAGAACAGAACTCGGTGAGATTTGGAATATCAGAGTGTTAGTGAGTCTGGCCACATGATGGCACACGTCAGTCGAAAGAACATGACGGTATCACCAGAGAAACTTCTGTGAATGGAGAGCAGTTGAGGCTTCCCTTCAGTGCTGAGGCACTCAGATTTGTCCAGCCGTTTTGATGTGCATTTTACTATGATCGCAGTGAGGGACAGTGTCTGAAGCAAGAGTAAAAAAAGGAGTGTTTGATTTAAAAAAAATAAAAATAAAAAATCCTAATTCCTGTGTATTTACTGAATCTTCAAAGAGAAGACAACAAGGCCAAACAAGAATAAGTAAAAAGAGAGAAAGAAAAAATAAAATAAAATAAAAAGTTTTCTTGCCACTAATGCCTTTTAAAGGCTTTAAAAAAATGGTCTAGCATGTTATATGAGTGAGATGCAATGTTTAATGAAAAGTCAACATCAACAATTTCTATTATATTTATAGCTAATTTTTCAGTTATTGCCTAGATCTTGCATTCATTTTACTATCTAGTTATTAATAAAAAAACAGAACACTGTTGATACAGCTTTCAAGTTGGCTAATGTTGCTTTTTAAGCATTTTTTCTAGAAGGAAAAATCCCAGTTCAATAGGACATGTGGAAATGTTTCACATTAGTTCTAATGGTAGCAACTTAAGACCAGTAGCCCATATGGTAGCACTGTATAAACCTTTTCACAAAAATATTCATCCAATAAGCTTGAAGACCATAATTCATGGGAAAAGGAGAAATAATAATAATGATAAAAAACCCAGGGGAAATAGAAAGCTCTGTGGATTCTTACCTTGGTGCAAATATTAAGATGTCAGTGAGAGGAGTATAGGAAACAGTTGTCAGGATTTTTGCAGGGATCACTGTAAGGAAACATTCCTCCGTTCCATTCAGATACTGGAATTAATAATCTAAAAATAGCTGCTCTCCTCTCTTTAACCAATGGTATTGAAAAACTGCCCTAAATGTGTGCCTCAGTAGAAAGACTGGACCAGTTCAGTTCTTGCAATGGGGAAGGAAGGTGGTGTCCCACTCCCGCTGCCTGTCTTGTGCAGCCTTGGCTGGGTCATTGTCCAGAACAAGGTGGACAAAGAGACAAAGGACATATGTAATCTGCCAAACAGGCAAAAATCAAACAAAAAACCCAACCAATCAACACGTTTCTTATTAGCAGGATGAAAAGCAATCTGATCGCTGTAGTGCATATGAACAATTCCAAGCATCAAAACAGCATCTGACATCTTTGCTAGTAAACAAACACTTCTTGTGACACCGAGCTGTGGGACAGTTCTGTGTCGTGCCGGCTCTTGCTCTCTCCTTGTGCTTCTCCTTTCTTCTTCCCGTGCCCCTTTTGCTGGCAAGTTGATTCCAGAGGCCATTGACAACAGCGCTGTCTCTTTCGAGTTGAGTGCATTTGTTAGGCATTTGAGAGGGTTGCTTTCCTGCCCTTGGGTACCCAGTCACGCAATGTGAAAGATGCAAGAGTTCACATACTGCTGAGTGCTTTAGCTGTTGTACTTTCCTAAGTGAAGGCTGCTAGCGAGCAAGAACAGCAATTAGAAATAAAAGAAAATATTTTTATTTGAGCAATGTTTGTTGACCCCTTGACTATTGGTTAAAGTGGAAAGAAATGAGGAAGAGAGAGATTGCAGACAGAGGAGTAGGCTTGGTTTGTTGTTTGGATTTTTTAAAATCCTTTCCTCCATCAGACTTTTTTTTTTTTCCTATTATACAGAGGAAATATGCCACTTCAAACTCCTGCTTTTAAATGTACCTTTTCTAAAATTATCCTTTTTTAATAAAGTACTGTCAAAATGACTTGGAAAAGCAACATCCTAATTCCAAGTATCTTGATTTCTATGTCATTCCTTTCATTGTGAGGAATACTAATGTATTTCACAAAACAAACAAAATACTCCCCAAAACACAGGGATTGCTCAATACTCATATGGGAACAGTACACAAATTGTTTCTGGACTACCTTCTTCATACTCTGTTTTTTTTTCCTTTGACTGGAATGCAATCAATAATGCAGTTTCTCAAATGAGAAGTACAGGATGAATCAGATGCTCAGAATTCAACGCAAAATTGTGCTTAGGACAAACACAGGCTAATATGCTCAAAGCTGCAAAAATCTCCTGAAATTTTCACTGAACACGGATGCTAAAGACACCCCCTCCCCCCGCCACTCCCACAATCTTACTGGATTAAGTTTTCCTGGATTCATGGGAGTAGTAAGGTACTCTCCCGATGTGTATCCAAAGAAAACATTTTCCTCATTTGCTGTTCTGTGACATCCCTTTCAAATATATTGTTAAGAACAGGAACTGAGTTTCACTGTAGTGCTTGTCATTGGGTAATATATACTGAGGTTTGAATTTTATTACTTCCACCCTATGATGAATATACAGGTAAGAGTCCTTGTGTGAAATTTTGTTCTAACCTGGATCAGTTGGAGTTGAATCAAGATCTATGCCCTTAGTTCAGAATAGCTGTGATCTGTAATTAAGTTTCAGGTCTGGTGGTTCTGTTGGAGGCTAATGCAATCCGATCAATTTGAGTTTGATGGTAGACATGCCACTTCAGACAAAAACATGATGACTGGTAAAGTAGAAGGGCTTCCTGAAAGATTGCTTGAGTTGAAAATGGTAAAAGGAAGCAGAAGAAAATCCAGTTTGCATGCATTTTTGCAGGGTGCAAAATCACAGAGAACTTTTGCAGAGAAGCACAGACGCTTTACAGTAAATGCAGAAATCAAGTTCAAAGATGGAAGTCTCTGTTCTCCAGGAAGTTTCCTATCTAGTCTTTCACTCTTAGTCTGAAGGATGGCTGAGGAATTGAGGAGTCCACAATCGACTCTTGACCACTTGATATGTTTTTTTTTCCTCAGGCAAATATCCTCAAATTAGATGTCTTGTGAAATCCTCTCTGGCAAAGCAATATGTCTGTTGCTGTGTTGGGCTTGCTGCTGTTGCTGAATTACAAGGCAGAAAGTTCTCAGGAGATGTCTCAGGAGAATCCAAAATCCAACACTTAATGTCTACAAGTGCAGCTGCCTAAAAGATATCACTGATTTGTCAAGTGATATTGAGCCTCTTTTGAGGAAGAGCCCAATCTTGTGGCAGCTATATCAGTCCTATGCCAATGGACTCACAATTCCAGCCCCAAAGCAGCCAATCTAGGGCTTTAGGCAGCTAAAATCAGTCCAATGCTAATGGGCTAACTACAGGCACATGGCAACTACAGGCACATGGCAATAGGCCCTGGGGACCATGAGATGCTTGACTTTTGGATATTCCAGTCACATGCCCTAAGGCAACTTGAGAATCCTGTAGACAAGTCTCCTGGAGTTGCAAATTACCCCACAAATTCAGAAAAAGAAGTACAGTAATGTGCCTGAAGTTGCTGAGCTCCAGTTTGGTTTCAGCTGAGTTAACTTCTTTTACTTCAAATTGTCCCCAAGACTCCATTTCCCTCCATACCCTTAAGAAGTGATCACATTATTCTTAGGTTGTTGCTTATGAACTTGAATAGAATTTAAACTGCCTCGCTGACAATGATGAATGAATCGACTCCAAATCCCTTGATGTGGATCAACTATATAGCATAGCAATAATATTGTTGTTTAACATTTATATTGAAGTAATACCGTGAGGAATCTGAGCCATTGAGGGACCTAAATTGTTAAGCATTGAATAAAGCACAGAGCAAAACTACAAGTTTACAAGTCTTGTCCCAAAGACAAGACTATCTAAAAGATAAGATGTTCAAGTTGAAGGAGACAAACAAAAGAGACAAGAAGAATGATACAAATAACAGACAAATTTTCATAGTTTTATAGACTCTGAGTGCCACTTAATTTTCTTGCGAATTACATATACTGTGTTGATTCTGGATGCTGCTTTTTCACCTTTCCCCCTTTCTCCTTCACCTTTTTTACCTCTGTCTTTAAGCAAATTCTAAAAATCTCAGGCTATGCTGGAAAAGTTGAGAAAATATTGGAAGAACTAAGGTGTCCAGTCAGTTTCTCACTCTAACGCTACTTTTGGTCTATAGTCTTTTTGTTGGCTTTCCGTACCTCAACATCTATATTTAAGCTTATCTGAATTAATTCTTTCATGTAAGATGTTTGCATAGCAGTCTGTCATATTCTTTACTTAGAGTCCACTATATTCAATTTGCTATATTCATCTCACCTGATAACCTTGTAGTCTTTTTCAAAACTATAATAGTCATATTTGTCTGGAAAGATTTTTTTTTCTTCTTCTTCTTTTAAAATAACTCATCCTTGTTACTGGTCATAGTTCACATCCTCCTGATGGAGAGGGATTTTAAATCACTTATTTGTTGACCTAAATATTTTCTTTGGGAAACCAGTGCCACCAATTTTAATATAAGCAGACTTAGGCCACTTATTTAACAGGAGTAAAGTGTTCTAGTGAGTGTTTTCCAAATCTCTGCCCTGGTTGCATAATGATACTTTTAAAATATTTTTTTTAGCCCTTGTTCCCTTTTTCATGTATTTTTCTTTTTTACCACATAGATAAGCATGTTTATGTGCATGGAGATACATACTAACAAGCATCTCAAATGTTAAAGACTGTGACTCTAAGTTCAGCCTCCTGAAAATTCCTCTAGCAAGGTCATGTATAGAAACTTAATTAGTGTTCCTGTACCCTGCTTATGTTATGACACAATGTCCAGTTTTATGCTCCTGCAGTACTTATTCTTCTTTTCTGCACATTCTCCAACATAGGAATCTTAGTTTCTCTCTGAGCATTAGGAGCTGAATGAGCTCTACTGGCTTCATTCCTCCATCAGGCAGTGTCTGACTCGCTATTTCACTGCCCTTGAAATTGTCTCTTTCCTAGCCTTGCCATCCTCGGAAGACGCAATGTGTCTGAGAGAGTATGCAGTGTCCATACAAGGAGGAGAGACCACACAAGAGTTGAAGATAAAAATGTTTACAGTCAAAATAATCAACCTATGTAATTAGTTATTTAAGGAAGCCTGAGTAGGCAAAAAAAATGTTCACAAAATGATTTGCCCAGGCAAACCCCTCTATACACTACAGCAAAATAGAGTCTTCTGGGAACAGAAACAACTCCTTCCTTCAGTATGACAAGGACATTGTCTTTGTGTGTAGCTTACATATGAAACAGATATCATCTAATCCAAAGAGACATATCTTTTAAATAGAATACATAAGCAGAATATACAAATGTTAGTTTTTGAAAAGCGTTCGTCAGGACTGGATGACTTGTACTAAATTATTTAATATTATTTCTGTAATTTTGTGAACCTGTACTAGGCTGTGTTACTGGCTTGATTATTGTCAGTTAGAAACAAGCCATTGTCAGTTAGAAACAAGCCATTGTGCTAAATCAAAATGCCCAAGGAAATTGAATGAAGTATATATAGTCACAATCTCTAGTTGTGATAATACAGTCATGAAGAATTAAGAACGATAAATGATTTGGTTTTCATTTTCTTGTGTGAACAAGACTGTACAAGTGCCCTGAAGTGACATGGTAATTGGGTTAGAGGAGAATTACTGCATATGCCCTGACTTGTATTATATTGAGATTGTCCAGAATTGCTTTAAATCAGGGTGATCCTTTTGAAAGGCCTCAGACTAGTTAGTCTTGAACTGCATTGCCCTGAGTTTTGTCTATCTGCAAAATAAATATGGGCTTGGACATTTTAGCATCTACCTGTGTTGAAGCTATTGCAAATCACATCTATGTTTTGGATATTGATAATTTAGGGAGGCAGGAAGCTTTGTGGATTAGCCGGAGAAGAGTGGTCTGTCTCTGTGAAGCAATTACAGGATAGGATATATAGGCTTTCTACTCAGCCAATTGGCTTTCTGGGCAGTTCAAAACAGAATTGTGTATGTATGGAAAGGAGAGTCTCTTGAGGCTGTATTGCATTGAAAGGAAAAGCAAATGGAGTGGATAAAAATGAGCAAAGGCGGGGGAATACTGAAAAATATAAACATATATATGAGTAAATTGCTCAAACTAGTTCCTGTGATTACTTGAATGGTACATCAAAACACACTTTTTTTTTTTTAAAAAAAAGGATGGCATGCCATTGTTGTGAAACCTACAGTATTGTAAAAGAAGAAAACAATAGGACAGTCTTGATGCTTAAAGTATATGTCCTTCCCATATGGACAAGTTCTACAGTTGAATCTTCCCGGAGAGGTGCCTTTTAGCCTCCATAGGCCTTTGTCAGGAACGCATGCAGCAGTGTTTTTAAAAATGTGTAGGAAGGGGAGCTTTTGTTATAGTTTATTGAATGACTGATGATGATTTAAAGCCAGTTCAGAAAAGCTGCGTGTTTTTGAATCATTTTCTTGGCTTGTGTGCTAATAAAAATGTGTTGTGTAGTGTTATTGCTGAATCTCAAACAATCTGATAACAAAAAGTTGCTTACTGAAGAACAAAAGAGTTCTTCCACAAGAGATGGATGTATGAAAGTAATTATGATGCCAATGGATTGGGCATTATTTGTATTTGCTAAACTTGGGAAAATATTACAAAATCTCTACAGAATTCAGATGTAAGTTAAGCATTTAGGAAACAATTAGTTCTTGACTTAAAGTGTGATTTAGGTGCAGAGGATATTTAAATATATTACCAAGCTTAAATAGCAAGAGGAAGCTCTTTGAAAAAGATTTTTGGTATTGAGGAGATTAATCCTCAACAGTGGAAATGACGAACCAATAGAAATAAGGGTTCACAGTTTGTAAACAGCATCTGAGGAAGCAAATAAAACCTCATAAATCAATTAAGCAGACTAGAAAACATTGTGTCTTGGCTTCTGAAAAGAATCTTCAAGAATCCTCAAGGCACAAGAACAGTCCCCTGCAGCGGATAGGAAGCTGGGTGATGTGACGCCACATTTCCTTTGGCATGCTCTTGGTAACCCAACAGTAAGAAGCCATCTACACTTTCTGTGTTCTTGAACCTTAACCCTAACCCTAATCTTAGATTTTACCGCTATTTTTATGTCCGTATTATCATAGGGCTCTCTGGGTCTAAAAAGAAAAAGAGGTCCTGGGAGCAAGATTGATGCAACCCAACATTTCCTCTGACGTACTCTTGCCAGCCTCACAGGAGGAAGCCATCTACACTTTCTCTGTTTCTGAACCCTAGCTCTAATCTTAGGCTTGGTAACCCAACAGCAAGAAGCCGTCTACACTTTCTCTGTTCCTGAACCCTAACCTGTGACGGATATGCTCCTTTCCCAGTTCAACCTGAGTTTCCGCATGTAGCTCTGTTTAGGTGTTAAGCACTAGTGATATTATCTGACCCTGGTAGTTGACTCCCTGATTTCTTCCCAGACTCAGACATTAACCAGCAATAAGTCCTGATGGCTGCACCCTGATGGGGAGATAAGGCTGATGGTGCATACACCAGACAAAGGTCTGGTGAAATGAAAGAATGACTATAAGTCAATCATCTTATCCCATAAATACGCAGACAGCCCAAGAGCCCCTTGAGCTCTCCTGGCATGGCAGTGGGCTGCACGTCAGGATCTCCCCTTGAGCAGGGCGGCCTCTCAAGGATACTCCTCAAGGTTAAGAGATCCCTTTCCACAACAGATTCGTGGTAAGTGAATATAGCGCGCTCTGTTTCTGAACTTGTAAACTTTGCTTTGTAACTGTGCACAAAATCCCTTAGTCATAAACCGTTGACCAGGTCTGGGACTAGGATTGGATCCAGCCGCAACCAGACTCCTCTCAGAAGGAGCTTGGAAAGCAAGAGGGTCCAATCTGAACCTCATCTGGAGGGTGTCCATGATAACTGGGTATTATCATAAACCTCCATGCAGTAAATAATAATTAGTGACCTTGCCATAGAATCTCATGACATCATTGTCCGTATCAATAAACCGTATTATTATTTCTTTCATATGAGTGAAGTGCATTTTGTCACTCATCTCCCCCCCCCCACCACTCATTCCGTGACATAACCCTAATATTAGACTTACTCTTATATTTATTTTAGTATAATCATAGGGCTCTGAGTGTCTAAAAAGAGAAGGATGTCCTGGGAGGAAGGTTGGTGCAGCCCTACATTTCCTTTGGTGTACTCTTGGCGGCCCCACAGCAGGAAGCCATCTAAGCCTTCTCTCTTCCTGAACCCTAGTTCTAATGTTAGACTTAGTGGTATTTTTATGTTTGTATAACCTTAGGGCTCCGAGTGTCTAAAAAGAGAAAGATGTCCTGGGAGGAAGGTTGGTGCAGTCCCACATTTCCTTTGGTGTCCTCTTGGCAGCTCCAGAGCAGGAATCCATCCAGCTTTTCTCTGTTCCTGAACCTTAACCCTAATCTTAGGCTTACCCCTAAAGATTTGTTAGGTTAACCATAGGACTCCCAGGGTCTGAAAAGAGAAAGAGGTCCTGGGAACAAGATTGATGCAACCCCACGTTTCCTCTGGCATAATCTTTGCAGCATAACAGGAGGAAGGCATCTTCACCTTGTGTGTTTCTGAACCCTAGCCCTAATCTTAGGCTTACCCCAATTTTCACATCCATAAAATGATAGGGCTCTGAGTGACTGAAAAGAGAAAGAGGTCCTGGGAGGAAAGCTGTGTAACTCCACATTTCCTTTGCCGTGCTCTATGTAACCCAACATCAAGAAGCCATCTATGCTTTCTCTGTTCCTGAACCCAAACCCTAATCTTAGACTTACTGCTATTTTTATGCCTGTATAACCATAGGGCTCTGAGTGTCTAAAAAGAGAAAGATGTCCTGGGAGGAAAGTTGGTGTAGCCCCGCATTTCCTTTGGTGTTTTTTGCCGTCCCACAGCAGGAAGCCATCTACACCTTCCCTGTTACTGAAGCCTAACCCTAATCTTAGACTTACCCCTACTGTTACATCAGTATAAGCATAGGGCTCCGTGTATCTGTAAAGAGAATGAAGTCCTGGGGGGGAAGGTTGTTGCTGCCCTACTTTTCCTTTTACTTACTGTTACAAGTCCATCCGAAGGAAGCCATCTATGCTTTATCTGTTCCTGAAATCTAATCCTAATGCTACCAATAACTTCAGGGCCAATATACCCCTCGGATTTTAAGTGTCTGAAAAGGGAAAGAGGTCCTGGGAAAAAGATTGATGCAGCCCCCCCACATTTCCTTTGGCATGACCTTGGTAACCACACAACAGCAGCTCATGTACGGTTTCTTTGTTCCTTAACTGTAATCCTAACCCTAATTCTAGGCTTACCTCTATTGCTACACCAGTATAATCATAGGTCTCCGAGTGTCTGAGAAAAGAAAATGGTTCTGGGAGGAAGGCAGGTGCCTCTCTGCATTTCCTTTGGCGTGGCTTTGATGGCCCCACAATGGCAGCTGATCTAAGCTTTCTCTTTACCTGAACACTAATCCTAGCCCTAACCCTAATGCTGAAATACTAATTTCAGGACCTTCAGGTCATCAAGTGTATGAAAAGCGAACGCAGTGCTGGGAGCAAGATTGATGCAAGATTGATGCTTTGGCATGATCTTGGCAAATCTAGCATGATCTAGCTTTATGGCATGGTTGTGGAGTCAGTCTTTATGTCGGAGAGCAATTGGAATGCATGGAGCTCTACTGGGAAGTAGGTGATGAGCGACTTGAGAGCTTTTGAGTCAAGGTTGAAGGGTAGCCTAACATGGGAAGCAGTGTGGTGGGTATCTGCTACCTGATCAGGTTGAGGAGGTTCATGAGGCCGCCTACAAACAGCTGGAAGTTGCATCACGGTCACAGACCCTGGTTCTCATGGAGGACTTCCACTACCCTGATATCCACTGGAACGACAGCACACAGAGGCAAAAAACAGTTCTGGAGCTTTCTGCAGTGCATTGACAATAACTTTTTGACACAGGTTGTGGAGGAGCCAACAGGGAGAGCTGGGCTACTGGATCTCGTACTCACATATAGAGAGGAACTTGTTAGAGATGTAAAGGTAGGCAGCCGCCTTGGCTGCAGTGATCATGAGTTGGTAGAATTCAGGATCCAATGAGGAGGGAGCAGGACTGTAATTGGCCTTGTAACAATGGACTTCAGGAGGGCTGACTTTGGCCACTTCAGGGACCTCCTCAGAAGAATTCCATGGGCTAGAGCTCTAGAAGGAATGGGGACCCAAGAGAGCGGGTTAGTTTTCAAGCAACACTTCTTCCACGCTCAGCAAAGGTGCGTCCCTATGAGGAAGAAGTCAGGCGGGGGAGCGGACAGGAGGCCTGCATGAATGAACAGGGAGCTCCTGGCAAAACTCAAGCAGAAGAAAGCAGTATACAGGATGTGGAAGAAAGGACAGGCCCCTTGGGAGAAATTCAGGAACATTGTCAGGGAATGCAGGGATGCTACAAGGAAAGCTAAGGCACGCTTGGAACTAAATCTGGCAAGGGATGTTAAAAATGATATCTTCTTCAAATATATCAGTGGGAAAAGGAAGGTCAGGGAGAACGTAGGTCCACTGGTGAATGGGGTGGGTGCCCTGGTTACAAAAAACACGGAGAATGCAGAGCTGCTGAATGCCGCCTTTGCTTCAGTGTTTACCAGGGGCAGCCCTCTAGAATCCCAGGCCCAAGGGACAAGAGAAGAAGTCTGGAGAGAGGAAGACTTGACCCAAGTAGAGGAAGAGTCAGGGAGCACTTAGGGCAACTTGATACCAAAAAAATCATGAACTCTGATGAGATACACCCCAGAGTGCTATGTGAGCTGGCAGATGTTATAGCTAAGCCACTCGCCATTGTCTTCGAAAGGTCCTGGAGAATGAGGGAGGTGCCTGAGGAGTAAAAGAAAGCCAATGTCACCTCAGTCTTCAAAATGGGCAAGGAGGACCCAGGCAACTACAGGCCAGTCAGTGTCATCTCCATCCCTGGGAAAGTGATGGAACAGCTCATTCTGGATGTTGTCTCCAAGCACATGAAGGACAAGAAGGTGCTCAGGAATAGTCAGCATGGTTTTACCAAGGGGAAGTCATGCTTGTCTAATCTGATCACCTTCTATGATGGAATGACTAGCTGGATAGACAAGGGGAGAGCAGTGGATGTCATCTATGTGGACTTTAGCAAGGCTTTTGACACTGTCCGTCACAGCATCCTCCTGGGAAGGCTCTGGAGGTGTGGGATAGATGAGTGCACAGTGATGTGGATTAAGAACTGACTGCATGGCAGAGCTCAGAGGGTGGTGATCAGTGGCGCAGAGTCCAGTTGGAGGCCTGTAGTTAGCGGTGTCCCCCAGGGGTCGGTCCTTGGTCCGGTCCTGTTCAACTTATTCATTAACGACCTGGATGAAGGGCTGGAGTGCTCCCTCAGCAAGTTTGCTGATGATACCAAACTGGGTGGAGTAGCTGATAGCCCTGAGGGCTCTGCTGCCATCCAGAGGGACGTGGACACACTGGACGACTGGGTGGTGAGAAATCTCATGAAGTTCAACAAGGGCAAGTGCAGGGTCCTGCACTTGGGGAGGAATAACCCCGGACACCAGGATAGGCTGGGGACTGACCTTTCTGGAGATTAGCCCTGCAGAGAGGGACCTGGGTGTCATGGTGGATGACAAGATGACCATGAGGCAGCAGTGTGCCCTGGTGGTGGCCAATGGGATCCTTGGGTGCATTAAGAAGAGCGTCTCCAGCAGGTCAAGGGAGGTGATCGTCCCCCTATACACAGCCCTGGTAAGGCCACATCTGGAGACTGTATCTAGTTCTGGGCTCCCCAGTACAAGAGGGATGTGGAGCTGCTGGAGAGAGTCCAGCGCAGGGCTACGAGGATGATCAGGGGCCTGGAACATCTGCCCTGTGAGCAAGGGCTGAGGGAGCTGGGCCTGTTCAGCCTGGAGAAGAGAAGGCTGAGGGGGGACCTGATCAGCGTGTATAAATACCTCAAGGGAGGCAGTGAGGAGGAGGGGGCCGGCCTCTTTTCAGTCGTGGACAGTGATAGGACTAGAGGAAATGGCCACAAGCTGAGGCACCAGAATTTCCACAGGAACTTAAGGAAACACTTTTTGACAGTGAGGGTGACAGAGCCCTGGAACAGGCTGCCCAGGGAGGCTGTGGAGTCTCCTTCTCTGGAGATCTCCAAAACCTGCCAGGATGTGAACCTGTGCCACGTGTTCTAGGTGACCCTGCATGTGCAAGGGAGTTGGATTAGATGACCTCTAGAGGTCCCTTCTAACCTTAAAGTTTTCATGATTCTATGATTCTTCTTGAAGTCATTTCCAGGCACATGAAGAATAAGATCTTGCAGGAGGGGAGCCAGAAGTGACAAGGGACAGGTCCAGGAGGGCAGGTGTTAGGGGAGGGAAAATGGTGGAGCGGGAAGAATGGCCTTGAGGAGGGGGACAAGGGAAGCAGAGAAGCAAGTGGGTGGAAAGGCAATGAAGCTGGTGAAGGAACTGAAGCACAGACCTTATGAGGAGTGGCTGAGGGAACTGGGGTTATTTAGTTTGGTGAAGAGAAGGTTCAGGGGAGACCTTATCATTCTGTACAACTACCTGAAAGGAGTTTGTAGTGAGATGGGGGGCAATCTTTTCTCCAGAATAACTACCAACAGAACAAGAGGAAATGGCCTCAAGTTCCATCACGGGAGGTTCAAGTTGGATATTGGGAAATTTCTATACAGAAAGAGTAGTCAAGCATTGGAACAGGCTGCCCAGGGAAGTGGCAGAGACACTGTCCCTGGTACTGTTCAAGAAATGTGTATATGAGGCACTTAGGGACATGGTTTAGCAGGCATGGTAGGGATGGGTTTACGGTTGGGCTCGATGATCTTGAAGGTTTATTCCAACCATAATGATTCTAAGAAATTCTAAGATGTTTGGAAGCAGCCAGCACAAATGTACCAAGGGCAAATCATGCCTGACCTGATTGCCTCCTGAGATGAGATGTGAGATGACAGTTGTATGGACACGGGCCAGGCAGTGCATGTTGTTTACCTTGATGTTAGCAAAGTCTCCTATAGCAAATTCATATACCATATTAAGTTGGGAGCAGTATTTGATAAGTTAGAGGGCAGCATTTAGGAAGGATCTGCTGAGGCTGGAGGAATGGGCTGGAATGAACTTCCTGGCATTCAGCATAGGCCAGTGTTATGGCCTGTGCCTGTCTTGGGGTGAGCCCATTCTGCAGCACTGGGGCCAACTGCAGCATAAACAGCTATGGAGACCTGGGTCCCTGTGTGATGAACATGGGCCTTTGCAGAAAAGAAGGCCAACCACATCCCAGGCTATGTTAGCACAAGTGCAACCACTTGGTTCAGTGAAGCACTGCATCTGAGACTGAAGACTGGTCCTGCTTGGAGTCTCCAATGGAGTCCAGTTTGGAGATCCCCAGTGCAGGCGAGACACCAACATGCTGGAGCAAGCCCACATGTGGGCTACAAAGCTGGTGGCGATTGGACCCAGGATGTGGGAGAAATGCTGTGGGAGCTGGTCTCCTCCAGTGAGGAGGAGGGATATTTGGGGAGCCCCTAGAGCTTCTTGCATTTGCCTTCTGGAGAGCAGAGGGTGCAGAGCAGAGGGAGCCAGACCTTTCCCAGAGGTAGGAAGTGACAGGGCAAGAGCTGAACGGAGGTTGGGACATGGGAAATTTTAACTTGATATTAAGGGGAAAAAAAACTATGAGGGAGGACAAAGTCTGGAGCAAGTAGCCCTGAGAGCCTGTTTTCTTTGTGTAGTCATTACCATATACTCCAAGGCTTGTATTAATACATACATGCACCCTTTGTCCTTGCAGGATACCTCAGCTTTATCTTCTGAAATTTCTACAGGGGCCATAGTGTTTTGTTGTTATTAGCAGCTCTTTGAGAATGACAGGGTTCTGAACTGAAAATGTAGTAAAATGGACAGATGGGGAATGAAGCTGAACAGTTCAACATTAGGAGTTTCAAATGAGTTGTCTGAAATGCTTTGTGGCTCTGGAAAGGCAGGGCCCCTAGGATACAAGCCCCTCCTTGGGGAGTAGAATTCATCTGGAAAATAGTTCTCAAGTGTTCCTATTGCAAACAAATTTGTCTTGCCCTCCCAATTATTCTTCCTTTTTTGAGTTAGGTATCTGGAGTGTAATCCTGACTTTCCTGAATCCACTTTTGATGTCAGGATAATCAGAGCTTTACTTTTTTTTTAGGAGATTTTGAAATACTTATGAAAGAGGATTACATTTTAACCAATACACATATGACAATTGTATCTTTTCCAGTTAATGACTTCATGACAAAAGCAAATGAGACTAGAGAACTGATTATAAAATGTGCGTGTATATATATACTATTTATGTATAGAAAATGTAGGTAGATCTGACATACCTTCGTATGTGTATGATGTGTATATATTCATATATCTGCACAAACATATTCAAAAAGGCAAAAAATGCTGACCCAGGTAGCTGGAGTCATGCTTCAATGACATCTCTGGTTAGTAAATAGCCTATTTCATATAGAAGGAGGTAGCTACTTATATCTATACCTAGATGATAGGTGTGCTTTTAAGGTCTCTGATGTGCATATGGTAGTGATTTTTTTTTTTTTTCTCTCACTGACGGTGATTTTGTTATCGTTGTCTTTCATCTGCCTAATTTTACAGATGTGCTGAAGTACCCAAAATAAATAAGAGCAATCAGAGAACCACAGGATCTGCAAGATAAAGTGAATGCTTACCTGTTAGGTTTACCATCTGCTTTATTTTGGACCAAATACCTGTGTAGTCAGTCCAAAACAAGAGTATGCATTTCTTTTATTATCCATGCAGCCTGACTCTCAACTAATTAGATTTTTCTTATTTTATTACAACTCTTTACAAATATGAATTAAGCAATTAAAAGTCCCCTAGAAAATTTTAACACCTGTTCTATGCCTCAAACATTGCTCAAAAATACAAAAAGCAATGAAACTTTATTACATTGAATAATTCATTATTATTTTAATGGAACGCATTACACCATATTTTGCTTTTTTATGTTGTGGGGAAGCTGTTGACATCTGAGAGAGAGCTGACTGCTGCTGGCTCTAATTATTACAAATTATGTGACAACTGTAACAGCAACAGAAGGAAAAAAAAATGCCTTTTGCATGAAAATAAAGTTTCCACGTCAAAACTAAGAATTACTAGTGGCTACTTCTAAACTGATCATTTCAATTGGCTCTACTCCATCAACCACAAGGAAAAACACCTGGCAAGCTCCTTGATCTCGGCCAACTCTTGTTAACCTTTTGGCCTTCACAATAACTATCAGCAGGCACTAATTCAGTGTTACTAATAAACTGGCATTATAACTTCCACCCACCAATAACATCTTATTGCTCTTCAGTATTAAATAAAAGGAAATGATCTGTTTAATTATAGTCAAAGAATTTTTGCAGTGCTGTGCTGCCTTGGATGGTGAATACTGCATAATAATAATAATGAAATGTATTTAAGGATATAGCTACATGAACTGATTGTTACTGAGGTAAGCTACAAAGACAAGAGCTACTGTATAACAGCTTGCATGTGTGCTTTTTGCCTATAATAAATGTGTCTCACCTTATTTGTCTGTGATGTTGAGATAAACTAGGGATAGTCTTTCCAAAAATAAGCGTAGGCAGTTGTAAGCAGTGTCTTATCATAGATTTTTTTTCATTTGTATTGCTACTCCCCTTAATCTTTCCACCTTATTGGTGATTCTTAGCTATTTTCCCCTCTCTCTCTCTGTTAGTAAAGAAGGCAAGGAGCACCGACTGACTGAGAAGACTTTGACAAACATTACAAAAACAGGATAGGTATGGAGGTATTATGTGAGCTTTACTTCAGCTGGAGTTTACCTTTCTTGGATTTGTAAGATAACTTGTTTTCAGAATTTTATTTTGCTGGATGACAAGATGACCATGAGGCAGCAGTGTGCCCTGGTGGCCAAGAAGGCCAACGGGATCCTGGGGTGCATTAAGAAGAGTGTCTCCAGCAGGTCGAGGGAGGTGATCATCCCCCTCTACACAGCCCTGATAAGGCCACATCTGGAGACTGCGTCCAGTTCTGGGCTCCCCAGGACAAGAGGGATGTGGAGCTGCTGGAGAGAGTCCAGCGCAGGGCTACGAGGATGATCAGGGGCCTGGAACATCTGCCCTGTGAGCAAAGGCTGAGGGAGCTGGGCCTGTTCAGCCTGGAGAAGAGAAGGCTGAGGGGGGACCTGATCAGCGTGTATAAATACCTCAAGGGAGGCAGTGAGGAGGAGGGGGCGGCCTCTTTTCAGTGGTGGCTAGCGACAGGACTAGAGGAAATGGCCACAAGCTGAGGCAGCAAAAGTTCCACAGGAACTTAAGGAAACATTTCCTGACAGTGAGGGTGACAGAGCCCTGGCACAGGCTGCCCAGGGAGGTTGTGGAGTCTCCTTCTTTGGAGATCTTCAAAACCCGCTTGGACGCAGCCCTGTGCCCCGTGTTCTGGGTGACCCTGCGTGTGCAGGGGGGTTGGACTCGATGACCTCTGAAGTCCCTTCCAACCTTAAGCATTCTATGACTCTATGTTCCTCTCCTGTCCTGCAGGCTCATCCTTTAAATCCCAGTTCCCTATCTGCTGTTGCCTATGACCTAGTACATACTGAATCAAATCTTTCTTTACATAGTTTGCACTACTTCATTGCACCTTACTGTATTAAAGGTTGTTTAGAGAGGGTGTAACTTGGCCTGTTACCATAACACCTACTGTCTTGAAGAGGACTCCTCTGGAAGAAAGTATGGGTGAACACCTGAGATCTCTAGAAGCCAAAAAGCAAAGCGTGCTAGCTACTTCTATATTTGTTTCTCACTCCAGCTCTTTTGCATGTCACTATACTAGTGCTTTTCCCTGTATCTGCGTTGCACTTTTCTAATGAGTACTGTGAAGAGGTTGTTGACTTCAATATGTGCCTAAAAAATTACTCAAAGAGAATATCTGTGGTAGAATTACAGAAAAAGTAGTGAGATTGCTAATAAATAACCATAAATAAATCCTGTTGTGTTATTCTATATGCAGTAAGGGGGATAAAAGGACTGGGGAGTAGCTAATATCTTTTTTTCCCCCCCCCCTCCCCCCCCAGATTTTCTTGTATTCTCTTTTACCATCCAGTTTATCTTTAGGGATTTACTTGAGAACAAACAGAAGGAATGGAAACTTTGCTTTCTGGTGTGGCTTCTTCTTTGCTTTATCTTCCGTTTCTTACTCAGATACCTTGTATACTTTATTACAGATAGAATGAGGTGGATATTAAAGCCCAAATAACACACTTGATTCTCCTCGAATATCAGGTTTAGATTTAGAATGGGAAATAGGGATATTGCTTCCTTGATTGCACTGCAAGTGGAAGAAACAGTGCCCTACTCTGTGCTGGTCCTCTTACCTTTTGCAGGGTTGCCATCTCCACAGTGTGTTTTCAGGAGAAAGTAGATGCATTTTGATACTACAAACTGTGCTAATTTCAAAAATTTTAAGAATTTTATGTATATGTAGGTTCATCAAATTTAAAGCTATCCTTTAATAAAAGATGTACAGTGATTATGTAGAAGAATGGTTAATATGTAGAAATGTCAAAACTAGCAAGCTCACAAACTGCTTAATAAATAGAATGAGGAATATATTATACCCCTTACATTGGCTCTAGATCAGTTAACAAACTGGTTTTATATCATGCTTCAAGGTCTAACTACTTCCAGATTAAAAAAGAACTCTGATGGAAGAACTTTAAAGTCGAGGGAAGCTTGGTTCCTGTGAACTCTATTTCAAGAATTTATCCCCATATTTCTTTCTCTTGGGAGCCTTGGCTGGGTTGCAGGCATTCTGCACCATTACTGCACCATGGTAAAAGGTTGAGAGGCAATATCTTCAAAGACAGTAAATCCTTAAAAATAGGGAAAAAAAATAAAGCCATGCCTGTTGCTTGAGCTTTTCTCCATTATTTTCTGTTCTGCAGAATACCCGTTGTTTTCGGGAGTCCTTATACAAGTGCCCTGCTTTCAAAAGTGAAAAGAATTTCTTAACTCTTTTTTTAGTCTCCTCTTGCTGAAATGTAGGCAGAATGTATGTATGATGGAGGACTATTTTTAAAGTATCTTGTAAACTGTATGGACAAAGGAACAAAAGTCTGCAAAAGATTAACATTTTATTTAATGTTAAATTATATGTGAATAGTTTCTATTGAAATAGAACCAAGATAAAGTCACTACGTGGTGCCCTTCTGCCTTTCTTAAGGTCATCAGGTTATGACAGATCAAACAGTGTGATGTGAACATCTACAAGTGCTCCAAATTAATTCTCTCAAAACTGCAGTTAGCCATGTGCCTGTGACTTAAATGTTTCAGTCAATATCAATGAACTAAGATCTATCAGTCTTTAAAAAGCGTTAGAGCCTGCTGACAAAAAAAACCTCAAAATACATATATTTGTATTTTCACATGTAAAAGAATGTCTTCAAGCCTCTTCTCTCATTTTAGGCTTCTGTTAGGAAATAGGCCGTGTGGTTGTTTTTTTTTTTCCATAATGCTTTCCTATTTATGCTCCCATTCATGGTTTGGCCATATGCCCTCCTGATTCTGGAAATGACATATAGTGTCAGAAACACAGGCAAAACTTGAAGACAGTGTTCATAGGATTGTATATGTTGTCCTTCATTACTCCTTGTATTAACCCTGCGCATGTCTGTGGTAGTTGGGGATAAAAGATAGAGGTGATTTCTATATTCTCTTTCCATGCTTTTGCCATGCATGCTACTGAAGTTAGGTAAGACTTAGGGGAGAATAGTGTTACACAGGTATGTGTAAGAATAAAACCCTTTAAGCACTGTATTAGTACTTTGTGGTAGCACTGGCAATTTGACATAGTCAGTGGGTTTTCCTTGCAATAAATTTAAATATTTGATATTCAGGGGATATGTGAATTTAACTGCTACAGAGGGAAAGAGCATGGTAAGAGATATCAAGGATCACTGGTCCTGAGTATTTTTCCAGTACCAGCTGCTTAGTGGAAAGATAGTATCATTTTTTTCCCCAGTCAATTTGTAATCATTCTTAATGACGCATTTAAATAAAAGCAGCTGTAATAATAGTTGTAGCAAAGAGATACAGGGCAAAAAAAAAAAAAAAAAAAAACATTTCTGCACTATCCTGTTTCTCACTCATCCTCTAAGTCATACTCTCGTTCTGTGTGTCAAATCTCAGAAAAGGAGAGTATTTCTGAACTAAATATTGTACTGATGTTTGAAATGACACTAACAATGAACTTTCCCAAAGGAGAGCTCTCCATTCTGGTAGACTTGATTGTTTAGGAAACAACAGATCCAACAGTGTGACCCTATTGGTTGTTTTCCTTCTTGAAAAGGAGAGGGCAAGAGCAGCACATTCAAAGGGATCAAGGAATGACAAAAGACATTGAGTGTTTGTGTACTTTTTTTTTTCCATTCCTTTCCCTCTGTTCCCACTCCTCATTTGCTGTATGATGAGAGGGGAGAGAGAAAAGATGTTAGGTTACTGAAAGCAAATTTAACTGCTGAGCTGGAAATGGAACATCCTGGGTCAAGAAGATGTCTTCTGTCAAGATGGAACTAGATACCAAATAAGTCTTACAGAGGATTATATTTGTGAAAGTACAGTTGAATGCAGGTATGTGTGAGGAAGTAGTCTGTAATTTTGCTCTGCCATATTGTCAGCTATGAATGGAATAATATTTGGGTTGGTCGAGGGCACTTCCTGCACTCCAGAGGATTACAAAGCAGATCATTAAATGCCTATATTGTAGCACCAAGAGAGACAAACAGAGCCTCATCTACAGTTTGGAGCAGTACTACTACTCAAATGCCTTGTTCTGTCAGGGCATTTTCTTTGCTTTGTCCTCCTTTTTGAAAAGAACAATATCAGAAGATCACATAGTAGCAGGCACTACATGGTTGTATTCTATCCTTTAGGCTGTGCCTCTTCAACAGGATGTAAATCTTAGCCCTATAGTCTAGCTGATGATTGTACCTGAGGGTACTGATGATTTCTGGTCCTGCTCCTAAATGACCTGTTGGTAGACTTCAGTCAGCAATGTAAACATCTTTCTTCTATTCATGAGATAAGGTGCTTGTTACAATTGTGCTTCAGAACTCAAGGAATTTGTCAGTCCTGGCAGAGACTTAAGTCTTAGTTTTGAATTCCTATGAAGCATGATCCATGGAACAAAAAGGCGTGAGTGGGTAGGGAAGAGTCAAACAAAAACTTTTTTTTTCTTTTTTTCTTTTTTTTTCTTTCTTTTTTTTTTTTTTTTTAGCGGTGGATTTCATGCTTTTTAACCTTCTTTAAGACAAAGAGACATTAGAAGTAGAGAAGTACCTTGAAGTTGGGTGGGAGAGAAGGTTAAAAATGGCTTCTCCTGAAAGCTGTATATACTATCAAGCCCAAACTTGGGAACTCTAGATTTGTTAGATCAGTCCCATAGCAATGTTGAATGTTGGACACAACCTCCAACCTACAGGTTGGACAGCTTCTATCAAAGTGAAATGAGACCCATCTACTCCCTAGGGTACAGGAAACTGAGTATGAGTGTTGAGCAGGGCTGTGGCTTTAGCACCGAAGTGATACAAGCAAGGCATGTCAAGGGCTCATGGCCAGGTTCAGACATGAGACCAATCCATCAGGCAGGATCATGGGGCTAAGTCAGGCCCACAGTCAAGTTGGAAAAGCAATCTGCAGGCTGGGATCAGACAATCCCATGATTACCAGGCAGGTCTGTGGTGATAAGATAGTCAAGGTCAAAACAGGAAGTCATCCCACAGATCAGGGTTCAGTTCATCAGGGTCCACGGCTAGGCAAGAGTGTGGCTATCCTTGAGCTTGAGACCAGCACTCCTACAGCATAGCTTAGGCTGAGACTAGTACTCCCTGGGTTGAGATTCACTGTAGTTCATGGGTCTACAGATGAAAGTCCCAAGTGAGGTTGTTCAGAGGTCTTAAGGCTTATTAGTGCAGTCAGAGCTTCGACAGTTTTCTGGTGTCATTAAATCCTGCCATATGAACACATGCATGATTTAGAATCTTCTGGCTTTGCTTAAAGGCTCTAAATGACTTTCTCATTTTAGAGCTAGTTGGAAACATTTCTTTACAAGCTTTTCTCTCCTACATGTTTTTCTCTCTCTCTCTCAGTAATATGAAACATGAGCTGTTTGCCAAAGAAACTGATTCTCTGTAGCATCCATACTTTCAGTAGTAGCTCCATATAGCTGTGTTGGTATCTTCAATATTGTGTTTCTCTTTACAAAATGATGGAAGATGCAAATGACTTGTCCTAGTATAGATATAGATCTCTTTAAGAAGTGCCTCTGTGCTGACTGCCTGTGGAGGGGACAGCCTTATTTCTGCAAGGGATCTGAGATCCATTCAAAAGACACATGCACATCCATAAGTACACACAAAGCATGAATGAGGGAATACTTCTGTTTTTATGTCAAGGACCTTAGGTCACTAATATTTATATATATATATACACAGGCATAATCTATTTTATCTTATATTTCTCCCATACATTATACTATATATCTCTAATAAGCAGAGGCCGTCTGAAGTGGCCACTCTGAGTAGTGCTCAGTCCTGACTGGTGCCATTAACTTTGATATTTATTTTGCTTTCTGGTAGGCTTTCAACTTTAATAGTCTTGTGCCAGGCTGATTTTAGCTTTTGCTGGTTTATACCTTGCACTCAGGTCTGTGGATTTCTCAGTGCTTATCTAAAATTAACTTTTTGATGCACATGTATCATAGGCTACGCAGAGTAGGAGTTCTGGTGCAAAGAATTAAAAGCTGTTGTGACTGACTTTAGAAATGTTGAAGAAGAATAATCTTCTGTGATGGTCTCTGAGAAGCAAATATGAACCTTTTGTATATTCTTTTGTTTCTAGCACTGGTGAAGGAATAGATATCAAAGGAGGAAGACTACCAGGAATCTGAAGTAAACAAATACAGGCATGGTGGTGCATTAATATGTATGAAAGACACATGGTTTCTCTTGTAAAAGGAAACACCTCTTCTGCAAAAAGTGATAAGCCTTGTTTTATTTTTTTTTTTTTCCTGCAACATTGACTGTAATTGATAGGAAAAAAAATAGGCTTAACTGTAAAGTTCTTAGAGCACTGTTCAATATTCACAGAATGGATTTTGAATTTTATTTTCAGCTCATTGCCTGCTGGGATTTAATAAAAATAGCAGTATGATTTCTGAAGCTATAGAGATCCATTAAGACAGAAATCTAGGGGGGGAAATTATGTCAGCTTCTAGTGCATCTCCATACTGAAGAGGTTTGGGATTTTTTTCTTTTTGTTGTCACAAAATGTTCATCCTTTTGGTTTTAGCAATATTTGGAGCCCCCATGCATATGGGCTTCTGCCTATTGCTGGCATTTTTTTATATTAAAATAGTTAAATGTTCTCTTTTTCAACACTGGCTCACCTACAGTAGAACTAATGGGGCCAGTGCTACTGCTTGATGACACACAGATTGTCCCTCAAATATTGGGTTTGAATAGCAGTAAAGTTTCAGACATTTTTATAAGGGAATGAGAAGACACTGTTTGGAGAGGAGACCTAAAGAGAAATGCTATTCTAAGTTGTTTTTCCAAGGCATTTCTTGCTCCAGGCTCCTTTAGTAATCTTGAGGAGTCAAGAAGTCGGCCTTCTAGTTGTTTGGCAGTGTATCTCGTGCCTCAGTGTGTGTGTGTGTGTGTGCGTGTGCGTGTGTGTATACACACTTATGTATAAGCGATATACTTAGAAAACGACACCTTTTGTGTGCCTTATTTCACTTCTGTCATCCTACTAGGTCAAAAACTCTGCTATGAATGTAAGAAGTAACATCAGTAACAGTGCAGCAGTAGTGGAATTTCTGTTGCATTGCTTGCAATTCTGTAAGACTGTTTGGCTTACATAGGTGTGCGATAAGATGTCAGTTTGGGTTCTTTTAATCCTCCCCACTGATCTTGTTCAGAACCTAGCTAACAGCTAGAACCTCCTTTCTCATGTATTTTCTCTCATTTACTTCCTCTTGCAACCGTATTAAATCTTTAGTAATAACCTCTTTATTTATAAACAAGCTCTTAAACTTCCCAAGCCAAAATAAATGCCCAGAGAACAATTGAAAGTCTGTGAAAATTAGAGGTGGCCCATATAGCCTCTGACCTCTCTAAAAACGATAAGGCCGTGAGATAGAAAGTAGCTGTATTGCATCCTGCATTCTGAAGTGCATCCAAGCAGGCATCTGCCTTTGAATTAAACTACATTTCATTAACCATCTGCTGCAGTTTTTACAAAACTTTTGGGGATATGTCTCCTTCTGCAGCCACTAAAGACTCCTTCTGCCTCAAGATCTCAGGTTATGATCAGAACAGGTAAAGGAGAGCATGAGGAGACTTGCTACAAATCATTTGAAGTGTTTCAGCTGTGTTACTGATTTTTTTAACTGAAACGCATAAATAATGTCCTGGTTTGGTCCTGAAATATGAATCACTTTTTTTTTTCTTTTTTTGCAATAGATTTCACTTCCTTTTCAGCTGAAGTGCAAGCATTGTATAAGACGAAACTATTTTAGTTTGTGTTTTAGTTGTAAGAGTTAGTTGTATACACAAATATAAGTCTGTGTTTGTCAAGAGAATCGATGACAAGTCAGTACAGAGGAGGAAAAATAATTACACTCTGAAATATAGAATTCTGATTGTAGAACATGCTGACACAGATTTTATTAGTAGCATGCATTATTTCATAACCTTTAGAGCTATTGTGTAGCTTTGCAGTGTCTGGATAATTTAACATTTTCCAGATTCTGCTCAATTTGGAGCTAATTCCAGTTAATTTTGGTCTCTTTGGTACTTCAAGTATTACCTTTTACTGTGGGAAGCTCACTCTTTAGTGTAAAAAGCTTGGAAATCCCACTTTCTGTATATGTGTTTTGGTCACTACACCTATCTAGGTTACAAAACTTTATCAGTAAGAGTTTCAAAATGTCCTCATTGTGTTTTAAGAAAACATTTACCTCTTGAATCTCTGAATTACAAGAAATGGGAAAAAAATTGACATGTTCTAATAGTCAAGGTTAATTTCTAGGCAGTGTGAATGCTGCCTCTTCAGGGAGTATCTCACTGCTTTGCATGCTACTTGGTAGTTTCTGGAGCTGAAGAAACACTACTTAAAAGGATTAATTTGGCAGGCACTCCTGAGACTTTGGAAGGTAAACAACTGTTTCTTTTCTGTCAATATGGCAATTAAGGTCCAGGAGATTAAAGAAGAGAAAGTAAATGCAGTTTTGGCTCCTACAGTAGACTGATGCCTTAGTGATCCTCTGAATATTTAATAAGATGCTTTAATGATTCTGGAGTAGCAAAATCCAGATCAAATGTGAAAAATTAAATAGTGAACTGTGGAGTGAGAAGTATGTAATGCCCAGAGTTAGGAGGTAATACTTCTTACTCTCAAGGTCAATTCAATGTCCAAACTGATTTGGCAAGTGACATCCCTTGCATTTAGAGGAATGTGCTTTGCTCATCTGGCTTCCTGTAATAACACCCATGCCAAAACTCTGTACTTTTTTTTTTTTTAAATTAAAGAAAAGCAAGAGTCTTGAGACTTTTGCCAGTGAAGCTGTCAAAAGTGGTAGAGCAGTGTTTCTGTGATCAGGATTGTAAATTTCAGAGATACTGAGACATTTGGAAGTGACATTAAAAGAAAACAGAACACAGCAATCTCTTAACAGTCATTAAAACCTAGGGGCCAGATTCTGTGTTAAGCACTGGCTGCTTTGTGCACCTTGCATGACACAAAGTAGCCATACATCCCTAGTGTCTGATTTCCTCATGTCTCTTCTTTTTGGATATCACATTTATTTCCTATCCTAGAGGGAATGATTGTCATATCTCTTTAAGTGTAACTTCAGGGAATGAACTAAATTGTCTTTCTTAAAGAGGGTGAGCCCTTAGGGGAGGTTTAATTTGAAATCAGAAATTAGAAAGTTCTTAAGTTAATTTATAATACCAATTATATGATATTATAATTAGTGAATCTGTTAGAATGTTCCTTGTATATCGTGGGAGGACAGCACCCTCCCGCTTTCCCCTAGTCAGTGCTATTCCTGCTATTTTCAGTCCCAGGTGTGTTGCTCTTGTTAGAACCTGGAGTGAGAAGAAGATGCTTTGAAGAAACAGAGAGGTGGAGAACCAGGTTTTGAGCAAGACTAATTATTCACTAGGGAGTGATTCATCCCTTTATTTTGATGTATCGTTTTTTTCTAAAGCATCAGTGATAGCTTTAGTTCCTCTGGATCTTCTGAATGACTCATTCAGGGAGAAATAAATATGATTCCTCTTCTAGCTCAGGAGGAAATGAAGAACTTAATCCATTGGGTATTGTCTCAATTTACCGACCTGATCTGTTCATCTGAGCAAATTAAAGGGCAGATTAAAGAAATATTTCCTTATTTCACTCCCAGGACCACTCAGGTGTTTTTCAGAATGGCCAATGTAACCCTGATTATCCCATACCACAGATCCCCTTTTCCTACAATGCATTGTCTGCTTAATTCTAACATGCATGTAGAAAGAAAATTGGACATATACAAGTCCTTGTGCCCAAAGCAGATATGTCTGGGATTGCTGAGACTAATGTTGTTGCAAGGCTACCATCTTTCATCTTTGAAAGGTCATGGTGATCAGAGTGGTTTCTGTTGACTGCAAGAGAGCTGGCTTCATGCTTGTAGTCTGGAAGGAGAAGGTGACTACAGGCCAGACAGCCTCTCTTCAAACTGTGGGAAGATTATGGAACAAGTCTTCCATGAAGCCGTTTCCAGGGCCTCAACCAGTTTTGTGTGATTTAACTGCACCCATCCTTTTGTTATGGAACAAGTTTCATGGAACAAGTCTTATGGAACAAGTCTTATGGACTTGGAGAAGAGAAGGCTGAGAGGGGATATGATTAACATGTATAAGTTCAAGAAGGGAGAATGCAGGGAAGAAGGGGACAAGCTCTTCTCATTGGTGGCCAGCGATAGGACAAGGGGAAATGGCCATAAGCTGAAACACAGGTAGTTCCATCTCCATGTGAGGAAGATCTTCTTTCCTGTGAGGGTGACAGAGCCCTGACACAGGCTGACCAGGGAGGCTGTGGAGTCTCCTTCTCTGGAGGTCTTCCAAACCCCCCTGGATGCCACCCTGTGCCCCGTGCTCTGGGTGTCCCTGCTGGAGCAGGGGGGTTGGACTAGATGATCTCTAGAGGTCCCTTCCAACCTTGAATGTTCTGTGACTCTGTGATTATGGAACAAGTCTTATGGAATGAAGCCATTTCCAGGGCCACAACCAGTTTTGTGTGATTTAACTGCACCCATCCTTTTGTTAATTGACCTTTGTATTTTAAATATGAGGAACAAGGTATTTGGAAATGGCCAGCACAAATCTACCAACAGAAAATCATACCTGACCTGATTGTTTCCTACTATGTGATAAGTGGTCTGGGGACAAGGCAAAGGATGTTATTTACCATGATGTTAGCCAGGCCTTTGGCATGATCTCCAAGCATGCCATTTTAGCAGAACTGGTCAGATATGGACTGGATAAGTGGGTGATAAGGTGGGTGGAAATTGACTCTATCATGAGGCTCAAAGGGGTGATGATTAGCAGCACAAAGTTGAAATGTTGGCTGGGTGCCAGTGGCCTCTCTGAAGGCTCAGTTTTGACATCCATACTGTTTAACAGCAGTTCTCTGTTAACAGCCTGATCATGGGTTTAGAGTGCTCTAACAACAGATATGTGTAGGATGCTAAGCTGGGGTGTGTTTTTGATATACTAGAGGGAACTAGATTTGAGGAAAAAGCCTTGCTGTGGTAGAGTTATGTGTTCTTTATCTTTTCTCCTCTTTCTTCTATTACTTTTATGCAGGCCAACAAACTGAGATAGAAATACATCTGTCTTTATCTGGATACTGCTGAATGGGCCATATACACTGATTTACATTCATATTTTTCTCATTAGTAAGACCGAGTTAGAGTCCTCTCTTTGTTTTCCCTTTAGATATATAGGTTTGTTTTATTCTGCTTTAATATAGTCCTGCAGTAATTGTCAAGGCACTCTTTAAATCCTGCAATTTTAAAAGACATCTTTTTTTTTTCTTTCTTTCAGTCTCTTTTCCAAAAGGATTCTCTTGGGTGAATATTTTGGTTTGACGCCTTAATTTGGCTCTGGATGTGTATGTTCTCTACTGATATAGTTATTCTTGTCAGGAGTGTGATCCCATTTTTCTCATCCCTCCTCCCCATTCACTATTTATTAAAACAGTTGAGCAGTTCAGAATGATCCCTGCTGGAAATTTGATTTTACTATGACCTTTAAGCTTTCTGTCTTTGCTGTTTGTGAGGAATCTTTTACAGCCCGTTTTGTGTGATTTAACTGCACCCATCCTTCTGTTAATTGACCTTTGTATTTTAAATATACGGGATTGCTCATGCCCTTCAACTGTGACAAGTCCTTAAATGGGAGTTGTGTGTCAAAATATTGAGGGTGTTTTGAAACAACTAATAGATACTTATGAAAAGCTCTTGAAACATAAGGATGAAATAGCTGTGCACAATCATCTTTATGTCCATCTATAATTTCTCTTTTTTCCTCCTTTAAAACAAAGGTTTTGAAAGCTATCATATAGCTATATTCAAACAGCAGGCTACATAAAATGGTAGTTGTCCTGGGCGAGTGCTTTTGAAACTGCGATTTTACTGAACATTAGGAAAGGAGGCTGAGGTTTGCAACTCTGCTTTGGCAAAGGTGTTGCCCTATCATCTGAAAACTGTTATGTAAAATGCAGCAGAGAAACAGTTGTTAATAAAATAAAATTCACCAATATGAACTTTCTTTCTCTGACCAAAAGAATTCCTTAGCAATAATGTTTGGAGTACTCTGAAAAGAAATGTGAAATGTTTTATAGCAAAGTTGTTGTAAAGTTTGTGTGTGAAATCGTTTTTGTCCCCTCTTCAGAAGTTTCCTGGCTCACTTACTCTTGACTCTTTCAATTTAGCTACCTTACGCAGTGCATAAAAGCACAGTTTGCAACTAGTACCCGTGACCCATGCAGGAAAAAAAGCAGTCCTTGTTTCCATATATGTACTCTGCACTTTATCTTGTGTAAGACCTACCGTGTTGGTTCTCTGAAATAGTAATTTTAGCAGTGAAGGAAAAGACGATGACCATGGTCCACGTTTGCCTCTGGTGCAGTGTTCAGAACGCTTCATCCTGTCCTCTTGGTGTTGTTATGCTTTGCCTTAACTACCTTTTCCTCTGGTGATTTCTGCATTCCCTGTTGGGAAACTACTGCGAAGAGAATCTTTCATGTGGTGTGCGAAGATCCAGAAACTCATTACAGTAGCAGCCCTGCAAGGCAGTGCTGGGAATCAAACTGTGAAATTGCAATTCCTGAAGGGCAGCATATAGGGCGACATGTTACTGTAGCTTTCCAATGGACTGAGCCACCTAGTCATCACGACAAATGATGCTAAATCCCAGCAGCTACCCTGTATTTATTCGGTAATTTATGCTCCAGGGGATATAATCACAGACGAAAAATCCTTAAGAGAAGTTTCACTGCAAAGTTGAGGCTCAATGCAGCAACAGCCTCTATGAGCAGTTAATACAGAGGTATAGAAAGGTGGGATTTCTTGTTGGTTCCCCCCGCTGCCCTCATCTTTTGGAGTTTTTCAGACCAATGAAGAAAGTAATTTAAGTATTTTGCAGTTCAGGAAGTTGCTGCTTGGTATCAATACCTACAGGAAGAGGCTCTGCAAAGCAAAGCCCCGTGGTGGGGGAACTCAGTGCGTATATATTTTGTAGAAACCCAAACAAGGTCATATAATACATTGGAATTGCAAATGTGTGGAGAGAGAGCAGAACATGTGACTGTATTTTAAAGTTCTCTATGCTGTATTTTCAAAGAAAAAGGCACATTTCTTACCACTAAATATTTCCACTACATGTTTTAGAAATATTCATAGGCTCTAAGAGGGAATTCATAACCAAGAACAAGTGATGAATGAGTGATAAATATAAAGGTTTGATGTCTTTTTCTTCAGGAGCTGGAATGGATACACGGATAGTATTCTTGTGGACAATTCCAACTTCCTAAGGCAATACACAGGCAGTTTTGGAGAGGTCCATTTACTAGTCTTCATGGTTTTAACAGCGGTGAGGTAAGTCACGTCCCTGTGCAAGCTTTAATACAGAAATGGAAAGAATACATCTGCTTTTCCTGCTGTGAGGAGGCATTTGTGTTCCACTTTTATTAAGGCTATACAGGTTTCAAGCATAAGGTGACACTCTCAAAACACTTTAGCTTTTAAAATCTCGTGTATATTTACTGGGGATGAATTAAATATTATTCTCAAAAGTTTAATGATTTGGTCACATCTGTGCTCATTTGTATGAACTCCCTACTAGATACCAAGACTCTGTTCCATGGCAATGAGTATTTGAAGCTTTTATAATGTTATAGCCTGTGTGGTCAAAGAATTATAGACATCTGAAAGACAAGAGTCATATTATGAGAAATGTCAGGTTAATTTAATAGTAAATAGTGCTAGCCAGAAATTTTGTTTACTTGTGTTATCAAAAATATACATACATACAAACACAAATGTTGGTATGTATGCATTCAGAAAATATTGATGTGACTTGCAGCCCATTCCAGTGTTACCTAATCTTGGATGTGCACCTTGCTCATGGATCAGTCATCTGATTTCAATGGCACTGTTGTGGAAAAAAAAAAGGCTTTTCAATGCACTCAGTGCAACTTTCTTCCACTTTGTGGAAACTTCTGCTGTAGTTTTGTCTTCAGAAGTTTTTAAAAACTGTGAAAAGGCCTTCTTATTTATAGTTGAGCCTATTTTTATTTTAAAAGGCTGTGAGAATAGTTTTTACTTACTGGAAGGTATTAATGCTCATCTTTTATTGGATCTTTTTCCTAACTATAAAATGCCCTGAGTCACAAAAAACTGTATAGTTATTTTCTAGTGCACCTGATGCCGTGTGTGGAATATCATTCCCAAAGCAGGAAAAATGGGCACATTTTCACTCAGTAGTCCACATTCTCCCCAGCTTGTAACGTGAATGGCAAGCTGTATTAAAAACCAAGAAGGTTTTTAATACAGATAGATAGTGAAAAGGGAACTGAAGTCTGAACCACTGTAACTCCAGATATGAGAGAGTCAGAGGGCTCAATTTCCCATTGTAAGCATTTTTCAAAAAGATGTTTCTGGAGAAAAGGGAACAAAGATGGTGAGACTAGGAGAAGAAACGTTCTCTTTCTGAGAGTCTTTTTTGGGGAAAAAAAAGAAAAGAGTTTTAGGATTCCAGAAGTATAATTAGAACAACCAAGAAAAGAAAAGATCAGGCTTTTAATTTTACAGGTAGATAACTAATGCAATTACTGAACTAAGGAGTTCAAGAGCTGTCATCATTAGTTGTCTTAAATTCATCAATCTCATACTGAAAATAAGACTAAAGATGGTAGAAAATTCTTCTGGTCTTGTAATTCCTAAAAGCCCTAGCTTCCTATTATTGAAAGACACTGTGAAGGTGATAGGATACACCTGATAGGTTGTGGTCAAAGCAGAATTTTAAATCGTGAAACTTTAATAGGAAAAAAAGTACTAAGTACTTTTAACTAAAAGTACTTAGTTAATTAAAAAAACTAAGTATTTTTAATTCACTTTAAATGCTACTGCATCCTTGCACTTGAATTTATTTTTCAGTCTTTTTTTAAGACAGGAATAGTATAACTATTACTTTGAGTACCATAGGACGTAACTATATGCACTGTATGTTTCACTGGTAATTGGTAAGCTCTATTTAGTATGTGTTGCTGGAGAATTATTTATCGGTTTGTGTGCCAAAAGCTCAGATTTTAAGAATGGCAACCATGTTGACTGGTTTGAGGAAATGTTATTTCAGGATTGAGCCTGCAAAATGCAGGTATTTTGCTGCTATTGTTTCTCAAGCTGGAAGCTGAGCAACTTGAAAGATTAATTAGGATTGGGGAAGATAAGGGGTTCTCTGCAGGAAGTGCACTGCAGGCTTCCTTGTGGGTATCAGGTGCTTTTGAAGTTCTTGATCAGGAGGAGATTGAGGTTGGTAATTGCGCAGCTTCTGCGGAAATTGTTGGCTCAAGATTTCCTGCATTTGGAGTGTTGTGGTGTGGGGGCATTGCACCTCAGCTATTAGCACAGCTAGACACTGTGTTTAGCCGTGATTGCCAGAGGTTCTTCATCTTTTAGAAAATGCACTGCAAGTACTGAACAGTTAGGTTGCCTATGGTGTGCTGTGTAATTGTACTCTTGCAGGCCTGATGACTGTTAATAGCCCAGAGGTAGTGAGATATAATTAAGAAGTACAGTTAGCTTTGTTACTCTTGTTTGGTTCTTTTGAAACTTCTCTTTCATCTGTGGGGAGAAGTCTCTTTCCATGCTCGAGAAAGCTTCCAAAAATTTTGATACAGGTTCATGTGTGTACTTGGTTAATAGGTGCCGTAAGAGAAGGAAGGTGGTTAGTCAACAGTGGGTTTTGTTTTATCATTTTATCAATTAATTCTTCCATAAAACAAAGCTTAAAACAGGAGCTTCCCAGCTAGCTCTGCTGCTATCTGTGACAAAGACTTTGTGGTTGCCCAGCAGACCCAAGATGCTTCCTCCAGGAAGGACCTGGATGGAGGCTGATATGGGATGCTGATCGTCATCCTTGGAAACAGAACTGACTAGTATTTTCTTTTTCTACTCACTTTGAAACCTACATATTCTAAAGGAACCCTTAAAGAATGTTTTTTATTGCTAGATGATTCAGACCCTTACTGAATGTTTATCCAGGCCTTTTATTGTGGTACCCAAGCCTCTTTTCAGGAAGCAGAAAAGCCTGAAACAAATATTGAACCATATAGGAAAGGTACGAGAAAATACCGGATTAAATTAAACAAGGTAGTCATGCCTTCTGGCAGGCTTCTCAGGTTTCTGCAGTGTGTGTATTCAGTCATATTTTGTGCTGAGTTTAATCTTACTCTTTTTGTTTGTTGGCTTGTTTGTTTTTTACATCTAATTCAAATTAATAAAGTTTGTCTCATGCAATTATTGAATTTGTTTGAAATCTTTGCTTTGAATTTCTATTTTAAAGTTCTTTGATTTTTTTTTTAATGGACGTAAGGCACTTCTTTTCTCATTTGCATTTCAAAAGTGTGCACTATTTGCAGTCTACTCTTCATTGTGGATGACCCTATCTTGGTGCATTTTTAATGTCTTGCTGTAACAGGGCCAGGAGTTAAAGTTTAATGCTCTTACGTGCTTGTTCTCTGCATTATCCTTATGGTCAGTGGCACATCTCATATGGGTACATATGTGCTAAGCCAGTTAGTTGTCAGCCAGGTGCCTCTGCCTGCTGAGTAGATACTGGAGGTGATTTCTGGCAAAAAAAAAAAAAAAAAAAAAAAAAAAAAAAAAAAAAAAAAAAAAAAAAAAAAAAAAAAAAAAAAAAAAAAAAAGCTTATCCTGTTTTCTTGCAATGTGGATGGAGTTACTGTACTGCAGATGTTGTTTTAAATTTGCAACTACATGTGGCAAGGATTTGGGTCATGTCAGTGATCTAGTGCCCAACTCATACACTAAAATCTAATTCTTTTTTTCTCTGGAAAGACTGGCATGAATGTGCAAAGTCACCTAAGCTTCAGGCTGTACCTATAAAAAGGGACAAAGCACCGGAGAGCTTAGATCATCAGTGCATGATTCCTGATGGTCAAAGTACCAACCTTTAAATAAAATGAAGGGGCCTTCATGCCTAATAGGACTGAGGAAAATGCACTAGTTCCTGACAGTCCTAAATGTGATGAAAATCATCCATTGGAATGAATATTGCTATAAATCTTTGTCTACCTGACAGATTTACATCTACTAGCTTCCATAAAATTCACTGTTAATGGAACAACACCTATTAAGCTGAGGTATGTCTAGGTATACTATATCATAGTATTTTACTATAGAGTTTACATTATTTCTAGCATTTCAGTGCTTATATTATGAGGTGATTCAGAGTGAAAATATAGTAACTTTTTCTTGCTTCTCAAGGACAAGCTTTTATTTCTGAGAAACCATTCAGAAATGACAGGCAAAATATTGGAAGTAATAAGGCTGCAAAATACTGCACTCCAGAAGGGTTGAGATTTATTAAGACGCATATTTGGCTACTTGAAGGAGGCATTAATATGGTGCTAGTGAGAAATCTTGTGTTTCATTGCTTTTCTTTTCCTTTCCTTCTTTTGTGTTTTCCCCTTTTGCTTGTCTAAATAATTGGAGGGGAACACTGATAAGGTTATATGTGGGACGTATGATGAATATTGGCATCAGACTGATGTTAGTAGTGAAGAGCAAAGAGGAACAAAAATCTCTGCATCAAAATAAAAGCTTTTGCTGAAGTAAATGAAAGCACATGCTGACAAATCACTCCTATGCTGCAGTTGCTGAGGGAAGTTCCTGGAATACTCTGAGAGATTTTGAGTTCCTGCCCCTTTCAACTTCAGGATGACCAAGGACATGCATACTATATGTAATGAGAAGCTGTGGCATCACTTACCTATAGAAATGATTAAATTCATCAGCCTTCATCTTGGTGTGGCAGAGGAAATTCTAAAAAGGATGAGGTAACCTTGCAAGAAGCAGGTTCTGTGTTTGCCAGGATGCTTCCCTGATACTTAAGTGAGGAAGCATCAGTGCTATTGAAAGCAGAATGTGTCCAAGGCTCCTTTCAGAAATTACTAAAACTCACATGATTTTGGAAAAGTTTTTTTTTGTTGTTGTTGTTGTTTGTTTGTTTGTTTGTTTTTTCTTCAGTTCTCTAATACCCAACACTTATAACGCAACATCCTTTTCTAAGATTGCCAGATTTTTCTAGAGTTCCGAAACCTGCATTCTGTGTGTCACACAGTCCAACCTAGCATACTGGAAAACTTGATTACATGGAAAGAGCCAAAGACTTTAGCTGAATGGACAAAATATGATACCTCCACTCCTTCTTGTCACACCAGCAAAAAATTGAATTAAATAAATAAAATAGAAATAAAAAACAGAAATGGAGAAAACTTTTCTCTAGTCAACTTTCCATTGACAATATGTCAGTGGAAGTTTCTTGGCAAGGGCTGCTGAGTGGCAGTCAGCCTATGAGACAGTAATGGACTGGTCACATTGACTCATCCATACAGTAGCTCTGTTTTTTCCTGTGCAGCCTTCGCTGTTAGAGCTTGTATATTCTGACTGAATGTTTGGCTTTCTTTTCTATAATTGACCCACATACTGATGATGATTTCTATTAAATTGCATGATATTCTAATAGATAGTTGAAAATTATGAGTAACTACTGAGTTCTTTTGTTTAAATTACCAGTTTTAGAGTGACAGATGCCATAACCTGGCCTATAGATTAGTCGTCTTCTCGTTCTCTTTCCCAAAATGTACTTTATCAATCCAATTTTGAATCTCATAGGAATTTGACCACAACTTTTTTTCTTTTTTTTGCCTGTCCTTTTAATTCTTTCCAGATTTAGGAAAAAATGTCTTTCTATCTCACTTGAGCTGATCAGCCATTTTTCTGGTTAAACAACATGTGATGCTACTCTCCTTGGTCTTTGGCAAACAAAGTTCAAAGTAATCCTTCCAGGAGGACCTGGAGAGAAGCCCCACAAGGAAACGAGTGCATGTTGGAGAGCAGCAACTGCTGTTCTTGGGCAAATGGATTTTCATATTTAAAGAGAGTGACGGTGGTTTCCCAAGTGCATTGCTCCAATGCGAAAAGTAAATGTTATGTTTTCTTTTCACAAAAGCTGACATACACAGGCAACCTCTATCATCAGGTTTCACCTCTTGATTCAAAAGGAAAGCTCAGTGAGCATAAAGAGTGTGTGTACTGTAACAAGAGAAGATTAAAGGTCAGCACAAAAATGAATGCAATAATAACTGTAGTATTCTCACCTATGTACGAACAGGCTTATGCAGAATTTCAAGTAAAAGTCACATCCCAAAGGCAGCAGCAGGGTGGTCTCCTACTGGTCCCAGGGAGAAGCCTGCCAGCAAAAGCAATGGGGAAGAGCTGACACCAAGATGCCTCATCATGGGGAAGATTTGCCAAGTTTGAGTCTGAATGCCTCATCTGCCAAAGCTGCATAAATCTGTAGATGGTTTTAGAAATCGGAGCATATGGAGACAGGGAGCACATTCCATGGTGCCAGCTAATGAAAATATGAAGTGTGAAATGAGGTAACATGAATGTCCCATATACTGGAGAGATTTATGTTTTTCCTTTGGAGAATTTAATCATTCTAACAAATTGAAAGTTTAATTTGTTTGTAGTGATGACCTTGAGAAAGATTATTTGCTCCACTGTTCTGATAAAGCTGAACTAGAGAGTGTGGGTGTGTTTTAGGCTTATTTCATTTTTTTAATCTGGTACTTGTGGATTCCTCAAGAGCTGTGAAACGTTTCAAAGCCACTCACAAAAGGGGTCTAGCTTTACCCTTAGGAAGCTTAAACCCAATATTTTCGCTGCATACCTCTATTGGAAAACTTCTTCAATTCTGAAAATCAGAAAAACATTGCTAACTAGTGACTAGCGATCATAAGTTGGGATAGGCAGTATTTCCATTTCTGCTGATTTTTGGATTGCCCACAGTGCACAGGAGCATAACATAGTCACCCATACTAGTCCCTGTTATGATGCAGCATTGGTGGGCCTTATGTGAGAGATGCTGCTGAGGTCAGAGGATTTGGTAGGGGGAGGATTGCACGATCACATTCAAGAAGATCAGGTGTTGCAGACTCATTTACACTGACTAGAGCTGTCTTGGATGGGCTTTTACTGTGTAAAGTACTCATAAACAGAATGCAATTTCCTGCCATACAAGAAATCAAATTCAGACCTTTTCTCTAATCTTGTGAAACTGGGCATGCTCTTCGTTTAATAAATCAGACAGCTTAGTAAATGACCTCTATGGTACTACAGCCTAAAGTGTCTTCCAAAAAATATGTGTTATCCAGTAAAACATGCTTTTTTCATTTTGTCTTGGCCAACGTGGAGAAATAGGAGAACAGGCTGTAGTGCTCTGACCTTATGGCCAATACGTTGACCAGTTGCCCTATTGATTAGAGCAGTCCCCAAATGCTAAGCTATAACAGCTGCCAGAAGTCCTGAGGAGGCCATTTGTCAAAAGGCAGTTGGCTGAGTGAAAACTCCTGGTGTGGCTACAGCCTTGCCAGCTTCTGACAAACCTGGGCTGAAGCAAAGACTTCAAGCTAGATTTAAAATTGCACCTGCACTGCTATGGGGCTAGTGTTCAAAAATTGGCTTCCTAGGAAAAGTCTGTTCATGGTAAATAGTTGGTGCTGCAGCAAAAGCAGGATGACTTTCTGGTGCTGCAATATATAAGGTCTCAAAGAGCAGGAATGCTAACTATGAAGCATAGCAGAGACAATCACTGGGTCACAGTTCTTTAATTGATTTCTTCCTCCTCTCTCCATTTTTCCAGTGGAAATTTAAGATCTCCTGAAATATCCTTCCATAAGTAATAGTACTTAGCTTTTCTCATTGGTAGAAATTGAAGTGCATCGTAACACCATGCCAGCATTCTTGTTGTGTGATTATATTAGTAATAATCAAGTTGCATTTTACAAGTAGGGAAACAAAATATTCAAAATAGTTTAATGAGTATTGGCCAACTAGAATATAATATGTATGTCTAGATTTCTAATCAAGGCTTCATTCACTAATTCACCTTTTCCTTTTGCCCTCCCACTGCCTTTTCACCCAATTTTGTATAACGTTCAATTCTTTATAGATGTTATCAGATGAAATATTTACTTGGCATTTATATGCTTCTTACAGTCTCTGCAGTCCTTTGCCCATACCAGAGGAAAAGAAAGCCAGATTCTACCCTGACCTCCCAGTAAATTAACTTGCTTCTATGTTTGCCTTCCCTAAGCGATGTATCTGCGCATCTTTTCAATTACCTTGTTTTCTATTCACCTTCTTTTTCCTAAAATGTGTAATTCAAGAATCTTTCCTTCTGTCCCATGCTATGATGCTTTGCAAAAAGAGATCCTTTGGAAGGAGGCCTAGCTGTGTGCAAGGCATGTCCCAGCAGTTACAGAGCTAGACTTAACAATTTGAACACGAAGCATTTTTATTCTAAGCTCCACCTTTCTTAGGGAAATGGTAAAAATGTCTGTGAAACAGGTATCCACAACTTCATTACTATTACTTATCTTCCTTTAATGATAAGAAGAGGAGAGGAAGAAAGAGGGAGGATGAACTATGTATTAAGGGGAAAAAAAAAGAGAGAAGGGAGGATTGCTCAGTGCAATGCTGTCACCAGGAAAAGTATGTTTTGAATGAATACTGCTTTTATGAAGAGTTTGGTGGACTATCACTTACGCTTGTATTTATGGTCCAGTGCAGAATGTCTTTGAGACCAAGCTCCTCTTCATAATTTGTTTTTGGTTTGTCTTATTTCCTTTTTTTTTTTTTTTGACACCAAGAACAAACAGTTTTATTCAAACAGTTATGAGGCAAATACTACATCTCCTTTCAGGGAGAATCTGTGATACTAGCAGGCAAAAGACATAAGCAGGTAGTCCTTTTGGATTACGTTGTCAGAAGGCTGAGCAAATCTGGGATTTACTGCTTTCCCTGAAACAGACTTTCATGTGACCTTGCGTAGGTCCTTTAGTTTCTTTGTGCTTCAGATCTCCACTTGTCAAATAGCAGTAATAGTGTTTTCCTCTTTGCAAAGCTATTGTGAGGATAAATGCAATTAAATAATGTAGGATGCCCAGATGCTATTGTACTGGGGCTACTGAAGAAAGTAAACTAGATTAAATTCAGGATTAATTCTTCTTGCAGCTAGATGTGTTTAAATTGAGAATTGCTTTGCTTACTTTAGCAAGGTTAAGACTGCATGGCAAATATCAGCACTTCCTAAACTTACTTGCCCCCATATCTGTCTGGCTTACCCCATTTATTTTCAGAGAAGCAGAATATCATCAGGGATTTATTTGCACCATACTGTGCAATACTGTGGAGGGAAACTAGTTTAGTCAGTTAACTCAGGGATTCTTGAGCTGCAATGCCCAATGTAGTGAACTCCCTGTACATGTCCCAGGAAAGTACTGTTACAAGCATATATGCAGCTAACCAGTCACAAAAGTCACTGAATATTTCCTTTTTACTGCTCGTTTCCCATGTAGCAAATTACAGTATCCAACTAATTGGAAGGTGGAACTTGCCATGGTTTGGTGGGACTTGACCATTACTGATTGACAGGGCATCAGTACTGATAACATAATTTCCTGCTTCTGGAGAAGAGAACTCTGTAGTGGGACAAATGATTTATTTCTTCTATAGAAATTTTATTTGCATAGATTAGAAAATAACAAGATTTATTTGCAGAGTTGTAGTCCCTCAGGTATAGTATAAATATAATTACAAGAACATATAAATATATTTATGCTATGTGAGTGGGCCTTTGGCACCACAAATCTTATTTTCCAGACTGTGAAAATAAATGTTTTAGAAGAGAAATAAATCATTAATTTCCATTGTTGACTCAAGAGCAAGAAATATGTGGGCTATGGGCCCAAAAGACAGTTGAATCATTGTACTTAGATATCCCAATACATGGGATATCCCATCTGTAGGGTCTTCCAGTTCTGGTATCCAGGTGGAGATAGGCTTTGATAGTGCTATTCTGTAGATAAAACATCTTTATAAACTAATGCTATATTCAGTTAATTCTGTTTTTTAAGATGCTGGAGCTTGAGTTTTCAAAACGAGCTCAGACATCCTCGTGTTCTGTTCAAAGGGATTTTGTTGCTGTCTGCACATAGATACGCATCAGAAGTGAATGTATATAACTTATTTCAGCATCATGGCACTTGCATTTTGACAAAACATCTGGAAGATAACAATTAAAATAATAGCTTTTGCAACATGAGTATTTTGGAACCATTTCATCTACTAAATTTAAACCAAGAATTTCAGTTGAAGGCAATTCTGTGTGTTGTATGTAGCCTATGTAGGTTGTTTGTTTGTTTGTTTTCTTTGCCTTATAGGCAAGACTTTGTTACAGGAGAGACATTGAAGGTTCTGTTGTCCTTGAAAAGCATCGATTCAGTCAAGCACAACCTAAGACTGTCTAATTAGTTCTGATAAAATAAGAGCGACTACGACATCGGTGTTAACAGTGAATTGATTCATATTTTGGGGCACATTGTGGCCAGGATAGTTGGGACCAACCTTGATCAAAGTCATCTTGCTACTTTGTGCATCTATTTCACTATAGCTTGAAACCTACTTTATCTGTGGAGATTGCAGGCTGTTTAAGGTAGGGACTTTCTTTCCAAAATTTATGCAGATTACCTGGTACACCTTTGATCTTGTTGGGGGGATGAGCAGGGTGTGTTACCACAACCAATACTCAGCCCATGGATCGGTTTCTAAATTGTAAGGCCTGGATGGTTTCTCAAAAATAGCTGGTCTGACTGTATAGTTTAGCACAGACAGTCACAGAAGTCTTGTGATCTGTTTGATCTTAAAGGCTTAAAATCATAAAAAAAAAAAAAAACAAAACCCTCAAAAATTGATATTGGTTCAAAGATTTGCAATAAAAGAGAAAGCACTTAAAACACTCAGTAACTTCTTGTGATGGATTGTATTTGCAGCTTAAGATTTGAGCCTCATTTCTCATCAACATTTATCTGCTTTGAAGTCTTAGACCTTGTTTGTCCCTTTGTCTTAGATTACAGGACTGTGGCATCAGATTAGATAATAGTAACATAAAAGTTCCTGCAATCATTTCTTCTTCTAACTTTCTCTTTGAAAAAGAAAATAAGTTGAATTAACCTAATCTAGTCTCTTTATTCTGCTTCTCTTCGTGGCTCTTTGAATCTCCTCCAATTCTTCATTGTAATTCTTGAAGATTTGATACCAATTGACCTGTCACTTAACCCCAACACTTTCAGAATGCTTCTATATAAGCATAGACGGCATAGAGAGTAGTGTATAAGAACCATCAGATATAGAATAAAAGTTTAAGAATTAATTTTGCATATATTTGTCACTAACAGGCAGCACAGGTCAGTTTGGTTTTAGATAGACTACATGGTTGCAGGTGTTCCCATTTATGTTGTCAAGGCCTTCTTGAAATATGATTGCTGAACTTTGGCAAGCTAGGTAACATTTCTTGAAAAATACATTATTTCCCTCTTAGTTTCTTCAAAATAATCTTACCGCCTCTCCTAGCAATTTTTATTCTCTTTTCTTCATTCTCTTTTCACTCTCTAAGAATCAAAATTTGGATGCAGTTCCTACCTATTCTTGGTAGGTAGGAATACATTCCCCATTTCATATCATTCTTTAAATATATTAATTGCGGTATGTGATTTAGTTAAGTAAAACTCCTGCTGTTCACTACCACGAAAGTGCATTTTTTGCTGGGGAACATTGAGAAAAGCTATTCACAGATTTTTTTTTTTTTTTTTTTTTCCTGCTAGCTACAGAAGTGAAGTCTTTTTAGCTAAAGGTAACCTCTTGAAATCCTTTCTCTAAGCACCTAGATATTTAACCTGATGTTTTACTGTGTACACCTTTCAGTTGTGCCCTTTCAGTTGTGCCCTAGATTACAGAGTTTACAAAGTTCTTTCTCAGTTGCTGTGAATCTGTGTTTTCACCTTCTTGCTGTTTATCCCCAATCTTTTTTTTCCTTTGCAAACTTTGTTATCAGTGATCTGGATGAAAATAAAATCACTACTGATAAAGTTAATTAGCATTAGAGTAGCCCTTGCAGGGACTCCTCTGGAAATGCATCTGTTTGTTGTTTCTACACTTCATAGATAGCTTAATCCTATCAGATGACTGCCAGCCTGTTTAAAATGTGCTTTGTTTATTTATATCCTGGCCAGACTAGTCAGGACAACTTAATGCCAGAACAGTGGGAATTGATGGAACCCATTGCATCGATTTCTTTCATATGACCTTAGACCTGGCTTCACTTTACTAGTCAAAAGGTGGAGTTTAATTACACTACAGAAATATAAACAGATTGTAACATTTCTTAAGCAAACAGGCATTGGTACTGTACCAAATGATGTCTGAGTTATTTAAATTCAGGCTTCTAGGTCAGGTAGGTTTCCAGGTAGGAGCAAGGATGGGTTGCTCCTTCCCTGCAGGAACTACTGGGTGCAGTGAGGATAGGAGTTCTATGGAGTGAGGATAGTAGTTCTACTGAGTGTAGAAACAAGGGTTGGTTTGCATGGGTACAAGGACGTGGGGAAAGCAGGGTAAAACTATTTCTGTCACTCAGTTTTTACTCCTTTTAAACATAAATTTTCCAGCGGATATTGTAAAGAAACCTCACTTTTGATTAAAAACTATGTCATTTGCTTTGAAAAATTTACAGTAGGAGGCAGCTTGGCAGGACTACCTCAAAGCCTCGCACTGCTTCAGGTTCCCTTGACAAGTACATTTATGCCTCAAGTTGCTAGGTAGTTTCTTCTTCGCCCCCAATTTTCCCATAGATATATATATTTTTTTAAATGAGCATTTTGTAAGTCTTTGTAAGGCAGTTGTGGAAAAAAAAGTTGTGGTATGCCTAGATGTGGTCCAAAATGTTCAGTGAAATATAATACATGCCTTCAAACATCTTAAGGCCCAGTAAGTACTAGTAAGATTTTCTGGATCTTTTTAATCCAGAAAACCTGGTTTGGGTCTCTACGTAACTTATTTAATTATTGATTGCAGTATTGAATAGGATAATTCTATTACTTGAGGATGTATTTTCTTATTTTTACTCATCAAAATTTTTATTTCTTCTTACTTGTTTGCTGTGTGTACTCTTTACTGAGATTAAACACAGGGTAAACATAAACAAAGCAAAACCAAAGAGCTCAGTCATAAAAGTCTGTGATTTTTTTTTAATGTGAAGTAGTTTCTAAACCAATTTTTAAACAATGATGTTTTCTTGAGAAGCTTTCATTAATCTGTTGTTAACTGCTTTCTAAAGCAGTTAATGTCATCTAATGCCAAAATTGCACCATTGGTACCAGTTCAAGCAGAATTATGCCAGTAACATTTCTGCTCTTAATTGGTGTAAACTTATAAAGCGAATGGAAATAAATGAGAATGTAGAGGTACCATACACAGAAAAAGCTAGTAATAAATTTTGGGGGAGGTTAAATGAAAGTGACAAACATCACAAGTTCTTTTGGTGTGAATGTTTGCTCTGGTGTGTGGAGTGACTTTTGAAGGTGGCTCAGATCTGCATGCTTTGAAAAGCTGGGACAAACTGAAGAAATCCTTACAGTTATATACGGAAATACATGAAGAGGGCACGAGTGTCAGTTTTTTTCCTAAAGCTGCCAAAATGGCATTGTTAGATGCCAAGATGCCATAGATATGAAACAAAATTGACTTGGTTATTACCTCTTTGTAACAGTTAATTTGTATAGCTATTTTTTGGCCTTTTTTTTTTTTCTTTTTCTTTTTTTTTAGCATATTCTAAAATCTGTGCAGAGTTTCATTTTCATATACAGATTTTTTTTTTTCGTAGTTTTTTTTTTTTTAATTGGGGCAAACATATCTAGGCAAAGTGAGAACTGATATGTCTACTCCCACTGATATCTGTGGCAGTTTGAAATTGTTTGATCATCATAATTCAGTTGTTACATGCATGTCTGGATATTACAGCCTAACAATATATACTCTGCAGGAGTAGATGCATGTTTATTTTTTAAGAGTATGATTTTTCCTTGCCAGGCTCTTGTTTTACATTGTATAGGAATAGCAACAGAAAAACAAATTGGTTTATATCACTGTTGTTTACTGGCATAAGGCTATAAGTGAGGTTTTGTGTTGGTTTATTAAGATACTGCTCAATAAAAAGTTATCAATAAATTCCTGCTTTTTCAGAGATGAAGTAATTAAATCAAGGGTTTAAATCTTTCTTCAGAAATTTCATTGGGATCTTAGCATTTAGTAAAGGTTATTCTCAACAGGAGCACTTCCAGAAATCAGTTCTAAGTGTACATTCCAATTGTGTATTGTCTGCTGATATAAATGAGTGAAAGCTGTTAGATTAAGCCTACTTATACCAGCAGGAAACCTGCTCCAGGATATTGGCAGTGATGAGCAAATACAGAGATATGCTAGAGTTGATTTGACTTTTGTTCTAGAGATTTGAACTGGCCTAATATTGGTGCCTGGGGGTAGGAAAGCATAAATATCTCAGCAGCAGCAGAGATGCAATTTTATTAGACTGTGCTCGATCTTTCAAAAGAAACTTCAAGACTAAAGGATACAATTTGAACAAATTAGGTATTTTGATACAGTATTCTTATTTTAGCAGACAGATTAATCACATAACTAATTTTGAGTCCTGAATGTGAAACAGCAAATATGAGGGTTCAATACCTTGTATGAACAGTCAACAGATAAGACTGTTTGCCTGTAATTTTCTTCATGCATTTCCAGAGATATTTGCAAATAATGGTAATGATTTAGAATATTGCACAACATAAAAGTTTACCCAAATTTGGTGCAATCAGTATTTGGAGATTACTATCTAACCATCTCTAACAAAATAATAATATTATTTGAACAGAAGCGTAATTTTCAGAGAAGGTTTGCTGTGTCGATAAGGCAGACATTTAGACTTTTGTGCACACTCGGAATTAGATGTGGCATGTAGTTTCCCAGTTAATATAGTCCTAGCTGGAATATTGTTCTTCATGATTATTACTTCAAAATACATGTCAGCAAGCATGTATTCTGGTTCTGGCTCATTTGCCTATGAGCTGACTGAACTGTTCCCAAAATAAAGAATAAGGATAAACAGTAGCTCAGCAGTAGTCAAATCATCTTAATATCAGTTGTAAATACTCAAAAACAAGACTTTGTTGGATGTCTTTTGGAGATCATGTAACTGAATTGTATTAGTTTTTGGCCATTTTCCTAGAAATTCATCATGTATGCATTTGAAGTCTCAGCCATTGCTGGATATGGCTGATGCATATGTGAAAGAGAAATGCTTATGTCTTCAGTAGCATTTAATTTTTTACTTATACATTGTAAAATTTTATGAACCAGAACTGTAATACAATATTGCAGTCCACAGACCACTGGTACTGCTGTAATCATTCATTTGAAAGACCTGTATGGGCGTGATTCAATAAGTAATGGACTGTATCTGTTCAGCTGGACTGTTGGGATTTTATTGCTCTACCCACCTTGGTGACAGCTGCTTATTAGTGTGCGCTGCTTATTAGTCTGCAATGCTTTCCAAAAGTCAATATAGGAAATGAGCTCTCCGTGTTTTCCTCATTATGCTCTGTGGGTCAGTATTTAGTAAGTAGGGAAGATCCAACTACCCATCCTTCTCTCTCCCTACTCTGTGAAGTTCCAGTTCTTACATTACAAGATTTTTACAGGTTGTGTCTACCAAGCTACACATGTTATCCTGTCCTCTTACCTTGATTAATGCTAATAGCATTTGTGGACTGGACTCTAAAGCACCACACAGTGAGCTTAAAATCTATGCTTTTNTTTTTTTTTTTTTTTTTCCTTTCTTGCTTTATCTTTTAGCTGCAGGCAATAGATTTCTTCCTGAATAGCTGAGGGAACCAGTGTCAGCAGGAGGTTAAGAAGGTGTTTTCATCAAGTTCAGTTCATTTATTTTCATACGTGCATGTAACCATTTCTCTGCACCATAAAATATGTTAATAGATACAGAGTCCATCAGCTCTAGGAGATCAATTTAAATCAGGCCTAAGCCAGGAAAGATCAACAATCTCTACCCTCTGCTGGTTGTATGTGACATGATGTGGAACTGAGTTGACAAGTTCAGCCCACTGTCTGTTGGAGCCTGGTCCATGTCACTGAAATAAACACATCAACTTGCACCTTTCACAGGTTTTCTTAATGGACATGAAAGATTTAAAGTCTGATCCCAAAGCTACTGAAATCACTGGTGTTTTTCTTCTACAGGTATTAAAGTAGATGCAAGAAATGTATGCAAGCTGAATAATCTTGAGCTGAGTAACCAGAGGGTGACTCAGTCATGGTACTTGGGAATATTGACACTGATGAAATAATTCATAGGTTTTTTTTTTTTTTTTTTCCCAAAAAGCACAGATGCAGCTTGGTTGGAAAATTATACCATCCTCAAAGCTGTGCCTTACTGAGAATGAACATAAGTCTCTTGTTCATTGCTATTTTTCTTCATTAATAATAAAACAGTACTCTTAAAATTTTGCTTAAGAATATTTAGAAGATTTTACTTGTAGGCATGTGTTAGTAGACTAGATGTGTTAGTAGACTACGTGTGTGTAGACTATTGTTAGTAGACTGGAAAGTCCCAACAAATTATCAGAGATTTCAGAAGTTTCCATCTACATTGAACTAATCTTAAATTGTCTTTTTATGCAGGAAGAGTTAGTGGAAGCTAACAAATATCCTGACGCTTTGTTTTCATTTCAAAACGTGGTGTTCCATGTCAAGTGTGATGTGTTGCCATTGTTACAACAGGCAGATTAGGCAGTCATCTTAGTGAAATGAGAATAAAATAAATACAGAAATATCAGATACTGCTGGGGCATACTCCCCTAAGTAAATTACTTGCCATACCTATTAGGCAAGATATAAGTCAATAGAGTACCTGAAACAATATATATTGCTGTCCACAGAAATTGTGATGTAATTGCCTTTATTATTAAAATGGATAGCTTTACTTCTACATCTGAATGCTCAGTTCTCTACTTTTCTCTTTAGTAAATTCAGATTGATTTATTTTTGTCTACAGAAACTGCCAACTCACATGGCTGTTCAAGATACAGTTATTGTGAATAGGTGTAAATGGTTGCATGAAGGAGTAGGAAACCAACCTCATGATTTTTTTTTGGCCATTAATTTCTTCACAGTTATATCAAATAACTGGGGAGAGTATGGCATAAGCTGTGAGGGCTTGCAAGATTTCCAATACCTTACATTTTACTACTATATTTAATGCTTATATGCTTATATGTTAAGGAATTCTGCAGGACCAAGTCTGTTGGTACATTACAAATGGTGTAATGGCTGTTGTGGTGATGTAGGGCATAAATATTGCATCTGGTACCATCAACAGAGACTGCGACTTCTGGCATGTGGCTTTAAATTTACTTGGAATCCTCAAGTTAAAGGCTGCACAGGTCCTTGTGTCCTTAGACCTTGTTCCTTATGTCCTTAGTTTTGGTTCTCCTGTGTCCTGAAAGAGACTGGCTCTTCCCAAGGTTCATCTACTATCTCATTACCTGTGTAGAGTGTTGTAGGGTCAGGTCTTCTGCAACTTATGACTTTGTTAATAGGTAAGGGAAGTAAGAGTGTAATGTATTTAAAATACCTTCAGAAACAGCATCTTTTGGATGTCTGGCCGTGTGTGAGGTCCCAGTTCTCCGTGGCTATCAGCCAGATTGGATGTCATCTGTATCAAATAAACTCAAAAAATGACAGCAGTTAGGCAGACAAAGCCGCTTCATGCCACAGAATGATTCTGAGATACCATTCTGTGAAGACAAAGGACATTTTTTTCCCTATCTCTAACTATGTTAGTAAATGGATGCTGAAGGATGTAGTGCTCCTGGTTTTTCTGTCAGCCTTCTGTGTAATTCCTAAAAGTGCAGACCATCAGTGTCACCCTCTTTGTTAATGAAAGTAGATACACAAGGGTGTACGAGGCTACTCTGAATTAGCCCCTTTGTTCCTGTACTGATAACTTCTTTTTAGCTGCAAGATGCTACTCTTGCCCCCACATTACTGTTAGCTTCCCTGAATTCCACCTGTGGTGGTCATTTATTATCCGCGTTTGGACCTAACTCAAGGGCTCTTGCAGAAGTATATTGTTCAGAGGAGTGTGCTCTTCCCATGTACTCCTGGAGCATTTATGTCTTACATCCAGCATGCACTAGACAAGCATCTCTCTCCTTGTAAAAATGTATTCCTCTTTCCACATGATCACTCCTAATAGAACACACATTCAACAAAAACATTCTTCAAACACTTAAAGAATTTACAGCCAATTTTCTCTATTCAGGATTGTTAGAGATCTTATATTGAAGATTTATATGCATTTAGCATCGTATTTCTCATTCTCTGAAGCTGACTTTCTCTTCCATCCATCTTCTCACAGCATAGACATAAGTATTTATTTTTAGGTGAGAATCAAAACTGGGCCTGGTGAGAAAGGCAGAGGAAAGAATTCCTCCCTATGCACCTTTGTTTCATTTGTACCTTGATTTTCCTCTACCAAATCTGAGTCTACAGTTTAGTTTTTACCAAAGAGAAAATTCCCCAAGAAAACTAACTTGAACATCTAAGTTGAGTTCTCTATCCGTTCAGCAGCTGTAAACCGAAGGCCATGTTCTGAAAACAGTTGTATGCAGGTATAGGAGCAGAGGACAGAGAGCAGTGGCAAAGTAGCTCTGCTAGGCTTATGCTGTGTAGTCCCATTGCACCTTTGCGTGACTTGGAAATGTGTGGTGGTTAAGGAACAGTGGACCAGGATGTGATGGTTCTTGGAGACACGCTTCACTGGCAGAATTCACTGTTTCCCCTAGAAAATATGAAACTGTCAAACACTTCACTAACTTTGATAGTACAGAACAGAGGGATATTACTTAGCTGTGAACTAGGAGGAACAACACAGCTACAAAGCTGCTTACACCACATAAGTTCTGGAGTGACTCACGGGATGACCGTGGAGACTTTAGCATGAATGCCTTGTCAAGGCCTGTTTTAGAAACAGGTCTCTTCTTCAGCCTTACCTCTTCCACTTCCTCGTCCCCTGCATTTCTGGAGAGAAAGTTAGGTATATTGTATTAATAGTGTTTATTAATAGTCAGGGAAAGTCAGGGAAAAAGTGGAAGGTGTATACTAAGTATTAAAGTCTTCAGAAATTACATTTCCTTAAGATATTATCTTTTACTGTTTGACCTCTGTTTTTTTCCTGTTTGTGTTTCCTCATGAATCTTGCCAAACTTTTCAGAAGCCTTTAGCAGTATTAGGAGTTCTGGAATTTCACAAGGGAGACTGCCTACTTTTTATTCCCAGCAGCAGATGAGGTGAAATGCAAAAAAATAGAGTCTATTTCTTTTCTTCAGACTATTTGTAGAGCTGCGTTTTAAATGAGAGAGAGAAATCTATCCCTGATGCATACTGACTTGAATTAGCTGTGTTTTGGTTAGCTATGGATACATTTTGTTCTACAGGACTTACAAAGAAAAGACTTTGATTTCCTTTGCACCATCTAGAAATCCAAAATCCCGGAATCTCTAGTGCCTTTAGTAGAGGGGTTTTTTTTTTTGTTTTTTTTTGTTTTTTTTTCTCCCCAATACAAAAATAGTTTCTAAGTCTATCTGAAAATTGTGTCTGCTCTAGATAATAGCAGATGCAGCTGTTTTCATTTTTTTTTAATTCAGGTAGAACACTGGAAATATGTACTAATTCTCCACTTTCTGTATTGTATCAGATTTATGCAACACAAAGCGAAGTGTCCTGCCACAGGGTGATGGACCAGGTGTTCCTAAGCTACAGCTGATTAGTGGCACATGCTGCCCCATCTTCTATAATAGAAGAGAAAGGCCACAGTACTTGAGTTGTGTTCAGGAAGGAAAAATACTCATGAAGAGAGATGTGAGAGCTAAAGAGACATGCGGAGAGTGGCTTGCCTTCCACAACTGCAGCAAGACAGAGCAGAATCAGGTCCCAGCTGAGAGGCTAAAGGTTACAGAATGAAGAGCCAGGGCAGCATCTCTCCATATTGAAAGACAGAGCCTGGCAACAAGATGATATTGGTGATCTGGCCAGATTAGAGGATAAGTAGCTTGAAGACAGGAGTCAACAACTATTGTCTAAGGAATAAAATGCATTTAAGAGAAATAAGTAAAGGATTTGAAAAGGAAATCTGGGCTTTATAGTGGCTATTTTATTAAAGCATGTTGAAGACAAGCTATGGGAGCTGCAAAAGACTTTGGTGCTCTTGTATCTCCATGTGAAGGTTCTGTCTGGGACTGCCAAAGAAATCCATATAATGTATGGGATGAATAGACTATGTTGTGATTCTTGTACTTATATCTGATATGAAAGAGCTGTTGCGTGTGTGTGTAGTGCCATTCATTGCATAAGGAACAGATGGATAAACTGTATAGTGGTTCAGTCTCCAGGTTACTGCTGGCATGAGGCAGGCTTATAGGCACGAAGTGAAGATTTTTGAGTTTGGAGACGTCATGGTTGTAAAGACATTCCAGACTTGATTTGCCATTTGACTAAAATGAATCTTCTAGAGTGGTTTGTTTGTTTCAGTTTAGTGATAAATTGTACCAGCTAAAGTGCTGTTCTTACCAGGTGACCTGAGTGATGGGTTCTGTGTCTTTATTTGTGGATGTCTCTAGAGATTAATGTCACTAGGTAGTTCATTAGATCGTATTGCTCTTAAATGCTTCATTTTTGTGTTTTTTTTTTCCTTTTTCTTCCCCCCCCCCCCCTTTTGGCTAATTTACTCATTTTCTGATATCCCTTGAAGAACCTCCATTAAAATCAAGCTTAAACTATGTACTAGATTTTAGCAGGACAGAATAAAATTTGAAAATTTTATTTAAAGACCTATAATTGCAGCAATAAATTACTTGACCTATCAAGTAATGGCAATCTTTCCTTTTCAGGAAGCATGTGGAGGGGAGAATTTAATGGCACTAAACCCTCTGCTGCTGCTTTGTGTTGTCTCAGAAGGTGGCAGAGAATTAAGGCAGCTGATGGTTCTGAGGCACATTTTGATATCATCTGTTGAGAGTTTGTGTGTTTGTCACTGCCCAGAAATGTGTGTAACTGGAATCTCCTGTCTGTAGTGCTTATGAGGCATCTTTGGTTTGAATTTATGTTTAATATTGTTAGGGGAACCTAACAACATCAGGCTGAGATCAAGCCTTGTGAGTGGCTTGATGTGGGTGGAGGTGATGCGGGTGGAGGAGTGAGAAACATTTGAGAAGGATGGTTTTAGAAACTGATTAAGCATTTAAGTATTGGATGGAGTCTGCTGTTCATAATTGCAGTGTTTCGTATGTATGCACTTGCTTTCTAATTCCTCTATATACGAGTAAATAGCTTGTGCAGAGAATGCATCTGTTTCTGCAATAAAACGAACAACTAGAATCCTGTACTTGATACGCTACATAGCATACATGAATTAAATGGCATCTTTTGTTTCCTACTTGCATGTTAAGATTTTTGCCCTATTATTTTGTCTCTAAAAATCTAAATGGGAGAATTTACATATTGAAGAAACCTTAAGATGAAGATGATGATTTAAAGATGAAGATTTTAAGATGAAATTTATTTGGTGATAGGACTTTTTAACTATCAGAATTGTCAGTTTTATTAGTATCAGATTATTAAATATGAGTTATTGAATTCTTATCAATACTCATGTAGCTCTGAGTGTTTTTAAGGATCTTGCGGTTGAAGTATAATTAAGTCTTATATATTTTTTTGCTATTCTTAGTAGCGTGGTAGTATGAATACTGATGGTACTATGCATCTCCCTAATCCATGTGTATATGTTACTGAACAATAATAGTTGTGTATTAGACATAAAAGCAAAGATACTTGCTAATGTTACCCACTTCTAATTAAATCATATTATAAATTAATGTTAGAATTAATAACAGTAGAGGTAGTATGTGATAAATTAATATACAACAACTATGCTTTAGCTGTTACTTTAAAAAAATACAAATTATGAAGTTGAAAACTTGGTAGATTTTAAACCTTGATTTGAATCAGAAGCAGCTAATTTCTAGACCTTCAAGGAACTGAGCAAGTATTTTGTGATATGAAAGCCAATGGGACTCTTTCCCATACTGCCCCCACTTCCATTGCAAAGAGATACTCGGAACAGTGTTCCTACATGAGCACACTGATGAATTGATTCTCTTTGCAGAGCATAAAATAGTTGTGAAATATTTCTTAACTTTCCACAGCAAAAAGAAGGAAGACCAGCTCCTATAAATTAGGTGTGGGCTCC
>VZSG01000798.1:320707-344633 GCA_013398315.1 Nothoprocta pentlandii
CTTCCCCCTTTTTCCCCCCGTCATCATCCCTTGCTATAGACCAGACCAAACACTATGCTAACTCTTTCAAAAAGTAGTTTCCTTTCCTTAGTTGAAAGGATGCACACTGTGTTTTGTTAACAAATATGTTCTCTGATAACAAATAATTATGGTTCAAATAATTCTAGTATCTCTCTGATCTTTCTCAGAGGAAGGATCATAAATAACTACTCTTCTAACTTTCTAGCCATGGACATACTGGCTTAAATCTCTTTGGTCAGGGGCATGGTCCACTTGAACTTTAGCCGCTTTGTTAGTGCTGTATCACTCATCTCTCTTCACTGTGTTCTTTGCTTGCTATTGCTGCCTATTCCTGACTGGCATAGTGTGTTTGAGGATGGCTTTCAGCATTTCTGATTTCTCTTCTCTTTTAGTAAAATTGGACTGTATGTACATGACTCCCATTCTCTGCACAATTTGTAAGTCTGCTTAACAATTGACTTGCTCTGTGACAGGTTAGATAGCATTGACGTTGAAGGTGTTGGATAATAGAACCCAATCTAGGAGCTCTTGGCTCTGCAGTCATAGTCTGAGAAATCAACCGAGCTACAGCTTGAAAAACACTTAATAAATCATCTCTAAAGCAAGAGGCTATGGCTCATTGGACCCAGGCTGTGGCTCACTGGAACCATACTTACTAAATGCTTGACCACAGTTTGGAACGACAGAAAATCTTGCACATGATGGGAAGGCAAGCAAAGCTTCCTAAAGGTTTAATTAACTTAATAATTCTTTAACATTGCATGCTTTGGAGCAAAATGTTTACCAGAATAACAGTGTGGGTGTTCACCCTTCCTCCTCGATGCCATGAGGTAACATTCCCTGTGTTGTGTTGGAAGCAGAAAGGCCTTTGCATCTGACTGCTCATGGATCTGTTCCAAAAGCTGCTTGTTTGAGCTGATGTGTTTATACCTTTCAGTCCAGGGACGTTAATACCTTTCAACTCGGATGTTTGAGCTGTACCATCCCTTTTGGTCATTTCAGGTTCTAGGAAAGGATATACTTAATTCCAAAGCATTTTGGTCCTATTGGGTGTTATAAAACTGCAAGGATAGCGGGGTTTTTGTCCTTGACCATCTGGTGTGCATGTTGTTCTTGCTTTTGCCTAGTCGTGCTACTTCCAGCATACACCAGGCGTCAACACAAGCTGTGCGTTAGGACTGAAGTCAGAGCAAGAGTCAAGTAAACAGATGCAGTGTGCTGCAAGCATGACACATTAGCACAGAAAACCAGGACTTCAGCTGTGGAAAGTGCAATTCTCTCCCCTTATCATATTTTTTAATTTTTTTTTTTTTTATTTTATTGGTGTTGGCTGTAGCTGATGAAAAAGTGAAAGAGAAGGAAATAGAAAGGAGAAAGAAGGGGAGCAAGAAAGGCATTTAGGAGAGGCAGGGTAGGCCTAGGGTTTACAGTTTACTCTCTAATCTCAGAATATAAAGCTTTACAATCAAAATGTTTTCATGGTTTTTGGCTTTGCTTTGCAGGCAGAACTCTATGGTGTCTGCAGTGATGTGGCCTCGTCCTTGACGACAGTCAGGAACTGTAGTGAGTAGAAGCGGTGCTACTTATTGTGATGGATTTGCTTAAGTAATGCACTTGCGTGCATGGTCTTGTGCACTCAGTCATTCACTGAACAAGCCACTTTTAAAAACAAACTACCTAGAGCTGGATTACAAAGTGGGCATCCAAATTTACACTACAGCTGCCCTTTCTGCTCTCTCCAGCCAAATTTAGATTTAATAAATCGTTAAGATATTTTTATTTATCTGTCAGGAATACTGTCTTTTTATTTTGTGTGTGTATATGTGTATTTTTTTTTCAAATAGATTTAAATTTCATAGGCTTACCTTTTAGAACTAGTGAGTTAATAATGCCCCCTTCTGCATTAATTCTGCCTGCAAAGAAACTATCTATACTAAGGAATGGAAACTGTCTACATACAGGTTTAATCTATTCAATACAGCTAAGAAGAACATCCCATTGTGATCTGTAATTACTGGCTATGCTGTTTTTATTATTTCATTCTACTATTTTTTTTAATAAGATAGGTAAAACATTTTTTTAAAAATTTTCTTTATTCACTATTTTCTGCTCATTTTCCTGTCCCTCTGACAAGTTATCCTTCCTGCTGTGTTTGGAAGGAAATGGGTCCTGATGTGATGTTTTGACTGCTGCAGTGATCAGATTTTTTTACTCCTATTTATTACTTGCTAGTAGACAATTAACACCCAGTGTGCTTGTGTGTGGATACTACATTCATGCTAGTATTTACGTCAGACTTTATCAGTAGATAGCTGTTGTGACTGACACAACTAGCATTGATGAAATGGTTACTGAATACAAGCAAAAACTGAGTTGTAATGAATAGAGTATCTGATAAATGAATAGTGGATAGAAACCTTAGGTTTATCTACCCATTTCTCACCATTCCAAGCAATCCTTAGATCAAATGTGAATTTAGGCAAAACTCAACTACCTTATCTTTATGTAACTGAGGAATTTAGAATAGGTTTCAATTCTAGTTCTACCCAGGTGTACCAGAACTCACACTTTAATAAATGTTTTTTATTTATTTGTGGGAATACAATGTCACTCTGAGCTTTGCTGTGAGGCTTATGCTCCATTGACCAAAGCAGAAGTATCATCTTCGTTTTGACTCTTGGGACTTGGACCAGAAGCTTCCTTTCCCTGCGAGGGTTTATGGCAGATGGATCAATCTTCTGCAAAAGACATTTCTCCTTAGGATTTTTCTTGTGAGACTGTTGAAAAAAGGTTCACCACTTATTTCAGGCAGAATCTGTTTCTGAGACCAATGACTTGACAAATCCATCTGTCTGGCCAACAGCAGGGAGTACAAATATGTAGCTTTTTCATGGACTTGCTAAGAAGTTACAGGCCTTTCCAAGAAGCATAAATAGATGAGAGCCTTCTTCTCAGGTAATAAAAGAAATATAAAACATAAAATTCAGAGCACCCAGGAGTGTATTGTGGTAGGTCACTGACTGAGTACAGTAATACTGTGCCATAGTCCAGTCATGAATCAGCTAAGCTTTGTCCCTAAGCTGCAGTGTGCAGTGCTTGTTACTGATTGCTCTTGCTCTCCCCTTTCCTTTTATCCCCTCCCTCCCTCCCTCCCTCTCTCTCTCTCTCTCTCTCTCTCTCCCCCTCTCCCCCTCTCTCCCCCTCTCTCAGGCACACATGCGTGCACACTCTCACTCCTGCTCTTTCTTTCTCTCACTACCCCGACTACCGCTTATTTCACTTTGGATATCTATTCACCTAGAGATAGAACATAGAGAAACATATTAAGATGTGTAATCATTTGCATTTGTTAAATGTATTAAGCCATTTGCATAGAAAAGTTTTGGGGTGTGAAGATACAATAAAATATTCCCAGCTTTCTGCACCAATATAACTCAAAGCTACTGGAGCAGATTTAGCAGAGGGAAAACAAAATGCCTGGGGGCAGATGCCTTTGCTCCGTGAGGAGAGGCTGAGAGAGATGGACTTGTTCAGCCTGGGCAAAAGATGGCTTTGGGGGATAAGGGGGAGTCTAATAGCCTTCCTTTACCTATGGGGAGGTTACTGAGCAGAGGGAGCAAGACTCTCCAATGATGCATGGTTGGAAGATGAGAGGCAATCAGCAAAAGCTGTGGTGAAAAGTTCAGGCAGGATATAAGGTGAAGTACTTCCTTATGAAAATGTCCAAAAAGAGGAGGCCAAAGAGGCTGTGCAGTCTCCAGCTTTGGGTTTACAAGCTCTGAGCAAACTGCTCATGACCGACTCTGCTCTGAGCAGGAGTTTGGACTACAGACCTAGAGAGGGGCCTTCCAACTTGAATTATCCTATGATCTTATGAGTGATTTTGTACAAACAGAAAATGGAAGTAGATTTTGGCTGTCAGCTTTGATTAGAAGAATGAAATAGGAAACATCAATAGAGCTTAAATATGAGATAAAGCTTTATTTGCATTACCTTTTCTGATGCTCTTTGAGCAGCTCACAAAAGCAGCAGCCATTGTGGTCATAGTGAAATACAATAAGCTTTTGTGGAGAGTGTCAGTTTAACAGATTAAGCAGAGTTTTCTTCCTGTTCTGTGCTCCCTGCAAATGTTTTAAGTCACTTATGGACATTTCTCTAGTATATCTGTTTTCACCTCATGCACTTTGCTTTATGTCTTTGACACTTAAAGAACAATACTCGAGTATTTGATCTTAACATAGTCTAGCAACAATTACTTTCTGCCATGTTGAATTGCAAAGGATTGAAGAAGGGTAGCAAGGATATAGTACAATGGTAGATAGCACATTAATTTGATAGACTCCCACAGTTGAGGACTATGGTCCTGAAAGATGTTTTAAAATTTTATTTATTTATATATTGCAAACAGGACTGAATTGAAATGGTTTTACTGTAGTGTAGAGGAGAAATACGTTAATTTCCTGTAGTCGTAATTTCCACCTCCTATAGTGGAGATGAAGATACAAATGCTAGCTGAATATTGGATCTTTTACATTAGGATTCAGGTACTAAGAGTTTATAACTAAAACTTATTCAAAATGGGAAATGCTAAAAAGTTAATTGTTTATGCCTCATTTCAAAACCCAGCCTAGCTACTTAGCTAACCAAGCTGGAGTAGAACACTGCTATTGAACTTAAAATTAAAATGTTATCCCTTAATTTAATTTTAATGATAAATCAATAGAGACCATTTACTTACTTAGAAAATTTAATGGATCTTGTGCCAATAACCCTTACTAATGACTTTCAGCCCTTCAAAGGGAAAAACTGTGTGTGTGTGTGAAAGTGTATCCAATGTTCAAAATAAAAAACAAACCATTGTGCTGAATTAGAGAAAATTGTATGTTATCTTCCTCGAGATAATCACTTGCCTCAACTGCATCTAGGAATATGGCCTGAAAGCTGGTCACTCTCTTCCTCCTGGAAGAGACAGACACTTTTATCTATGTACAATTTCTGATTTAGTACTGTCGTATAATAGATTTTAGTTTTTTTCTTTACTAACTTGAAGTGGTAAATTCATGTCCAACAACTGACACATACAGGAGAGGGGGGAAATACCAGCGAGAGGTCTTTCAGTATATATGTTTAAAGCAGTATATCAAGACACTTTTAAGACTTACAAACACTTTTAGCTGAAGAATTTTTGTTGCCTTTCAACCTAAATATACATCTAAAACATCTGTATAGGAATAAATGTCTCTACAACAATGTTTTCTAAAGAATTTGACAAAATTAGTCAGTTCAGGAGGAGGGAGCAGCATAGTTTTATTTGTTTAATGGCATCTTCATTCAAGCCTAAGATTTTTAAGTGCTCCTACATAACAAATGATAAATGTCATGACCAAAGAAGGCACAGTATTAGCCAGGCTATATCTTTTGCATTAAAAATGTGTGCTGTCGGTTATTAGTATTCATTTTTACTCCCTAGATTGTTTCAGAATAGTTCCCCCTGCTCATCAGTTACCAAGGAACTGTTTTATGTCTTGTTTTTACCACCAAATTGTAATTCTCCTGAAAGGAGATTTCATTGTCACAGTAGTTAAAACAATTCTTGTTGTAGGAACTCCCCCCAAACCAGCATCCATAGCAGTGGGGACTCCATTTTCTGCCAACTCTAATTTTTGTTCCTGTGAGAATGTCCTAGAGAATTCCTTGGCATAAAGGCAATGAGCACGATGAGCCCAGCAGCACACCTCTGCAGGTAAGTAACTGCCAAAGAGAGTTTTTTCTCTCTAATTATGCACTAGGACAGCTTAGTTGAAGTTTTTCTTGTATTCTCTGACTTCAGGATAGATAGTAGCAGAATTGCTCCCTTCAGTCCACCCCCATATATTGTAGATGTGGCCTGGCTCAAAACCAGATATTCTGTAAAAACCTGAACAAATGCTCAATTTCTCTCTGTGTTCTGAGTTCTCATTTACAGTAGCATCTTCTAGAGGCAAGCTGCTGTATGTAGCATGTAAATGTGTGTAGCCATAATAAAGAAACCAAGTGTATCTGAAATACGTTGCCAAAGAAGAAACTGGCTTTTCTATAACACCTTTTAATTCCAAAGTTTAAGGAGAGGACTGGAGCTCTTTTCTGAGCTCTGTTGCCAAAGGATTTGGCCAAAATCTTGTTGCAAGGAAAAAAAGCCCTGAAAACACAGTCTCTGAAAAACTCTTCTATACCTGATGCCTAGATATCCTGGAGTCTGAAGTGAAAAGGACAGTGTTCTACCTACCCACAGTTTAACTCTGTACCACCAATGACAGACGGGTTTTGGCACAGAAGAGTAACTTACAACTGCACATTGCTGTATTGTGTCATGGGAGTGTCCTCATCACACTTGGGTCCTGCTTTATAAGAATGTGTAAGGTAGAAAACCAGTAAGATTCTCCACCTCTGGAGAGATGGCCTGCAGATATATTTTGATTTTAATTTTCCCATAAATAAGCCCCCCCAAAGGAAACTGTACTGCATTTGCCTGGACCTTCTTCTTGTGGTTCTAGCTCTGCCGAGGGAGTGCTTGCAAAAGTCCTTCAGCTCTCTTGGTGTTGGAGCATTTTTGTCAGGCTAGTGTTTTCATTTTTAAGGTTTTGGGGGCTCAGGAGAAAATTGTCTTTGTCTTCTAGGCTAGAGAAAGAATTAAAGAGAGAAGGGAGATTTAATATAGGGAATATTTTCAACTTTGCCAGTACCTGTAAAATTTTGACACAGATGTTAATTACTAAACAGTGTATCACAAAAATGGAAAATAGCTTCATCACTGCTTTAGATTTTTCTGATTTCCTGCCAGTGATTTTGCTGCTATTTTGATGTCTGAATATGAAAATCAGAGAGGCACGTGCAGCGTCTTGTCTACCTAACTGTTCCAGAATGCTGATCTTACTATTTATAATGGCAGAAAGCCAAAGTCACCAAGCTTGATTCTGTCCCTGCTTTATATTACTGCAAATGGCAAGTAGTTCTGTCAAAATACCACGTTTTTAAAACCTGAGTAAGTAGCCAAAAAATCACTTCCCATAAGAGTGTATTAGAATAGATACATAAATGACACTCAGTCTGTTGTCATCTTTGCAGAAAAATTCAAGTGAGGCAACTGTAAGAAGCAATTCTTAGAAACAGAAGATACTGCATTGGAGCTATATTAGTGCCACAGTTAGTGCCTAGGCTAGAGTCTTCCATTTACTATTGACTGTTTCTGCAGGCTTCTAGAAAAGCCATAGGCTTTTCTGTCATAGACCAGAGCTGGATATACTGACAACAGAGGTTTATACATCCAAACATCTAGGAGATTACCTGCATTTAAAAGAAATGAAGTTTGATATCTACAATTTCCTTTCCTCTTTTTGCTCCATTCCCACATATCCAAAGTCAGGGACAAGACTCCTGATTTAAATGGGGCCGGATTTTGTCCTTGATTATAGAAGCATACTTATCTTGGATTCAAAATAAGAATAAAAACCTTATTTTTTTTTCCCTATATGGGTCTGTAGCTTCTAAAGCTAGTTTATATTCAAATGCCAGTTCTGCAAGAGATAAAAATAATGTAGTATCTATGTCTGCTACTTAAATATCTACAGGAACCTGATCTGCTTCTTTGGATAGGTCAAAAAACATCTGTCTTTTATAAGAATTTATAATAGAAACATTTTTGGTATGCAATTCTGATACTTTAGCTCCTTTCCTCTCCTTTTCCTTCTCCATGAGGTATATTCTGTGTAAAACGTACAGCAAGGCAGCAAAAGTTTGCTATGTTATTCTACAATTATAAAGCTCCATATAAATTGCAGCCATGGCCATGTCAGCAAAACATGTTTTTAAACACTTCATTAGTAATAGCTGATATATTTAAACCTTAGGTTAGTTAATTATGCTTGACATAATAGTTGAATATCATTAAAAGATTGCAAAGAATCAGTCTTGTAAGGAAAGGGGGAGACAGAATTACATTAATTTGGCAAAAGTAATTATCCTGTTTTTAAAAAGTTACAAAAGAACTTCATGGGTTGCTACAACTCTATGGTAACTTTATCGAACTAGTTCAAGTAACTTCTTTTTAACTATAAACTTGGGGGTAAATTCCACTCTCAAAATTTGCTATAGTGCCCGACACATGATTTAACTGGCTGATGCATCAACTTAGTGTGCATTTCTGTGGTCCTCCTAATTGCACGCATTGCTGTTGCCTTATTCTGTGGAAGCTCTGTAAGCTGGGCCTTAAGGACATTTGTGGGGAGGAGGAGAATGACTTAGATTTCCTAGAGTACTGAGGTGCTAAATAGCATTAAGCAAGTGGGAAATAGTTGCCCCATATGTCATTGAAGACCTGTGAGAACAAATTCATAGCTTTCAGGGAATGATAATCTAAAGTTTATTTATGAAGTGAGATAGGTATAACATGTGGATAGCAGCTTGTCTTCTATAAAACATCTTAGAAATTCACACCCTTTCTTCTTTGCCCCTCCTACTGTGGCACAGTTTAAGCAGGCACCACAGGCTAAGACAATTGCTCTTTCTAACAAGCTGACATGTTGGACCCTCGATAGTAACTCAGACCCTCAATCTCCTAATAAATGTTTAGCTTTCTGCAGAGTGTTGGTCAGACATACCCACATCCAGGGGTTATTATTATGACATTCTCATTTACCCTCCCCAGTGTGTTTCATAAGTTTTTTTTTTTTTTTTTTTTTTTTTTTTTTTTTTTTTTTTTTTTTTTTTTTTTTTTTTTTNTTGTTTTTTTTTTAACTAGTTGTATGACAAGTTTATCTGCTGCTTCCTGGTTGTCCAGCAACTTCTGGCTGTATTGCCAGAGCTAGATAGAGGTACTCAAGGCTTCATTTATTTGGATGGTGCTTTTGTATAGGCTTCACACCATGACACTTATATCGGCAGAAATCTGAACTTGTGTGTTTTTTTTTCCTTTTTTTCTCCTCCTTCACTTGCTGATATTCCAGACACAGATATTTTTGGCAGAGGTTGAGCTAAGAAACTTTCAGACCAAGCAAGCCATCTGTAGGGATGTGAATTGGTTGCTGAGACAAGAGTAGGCAGAGATGTTTTGATAGGATGTTCATTTTCTCAGGACTAAAGCAACAGCTGCCTGTCCTTTACCATTGAAGCTTTGACAATCTCACTTTTTCTTTTTCTACAGATGCTTTCTTCTAAGATATGCAGAGCATTTTCTGTATGAACCCTTCAGCATGTGAATTATTTTATCTCTCTAAAATATATCTTCCCTTTTTGAGAACCTGAGACACCATGGTACAATGATACCAAGTTTCTATAAATAAAATTATGTCATATGTGACTTGGGTTGGATATGCTGTTGGCTTGTAGGAAATGTGCATGTGCCTGTCTTCTGGTTTGTATTAGTGATATGGTAATGTTTGCAAGAGAGCTACGGGAAATATATTGAAATACTGGGATTAATTTGTTAAGTGAATCTTTCTACCTTTCCACCTTTCTTTTCGTTCTACTTCTGGTTGTGAAGTTTCTATATTTAGCAATCTCTGCTGATCTCTACTGACATCTCATTTCTAGAGGCTTGTTTTTTTGTGTGAGTTTCTTCTTTAGAGAATGATACACATAGTTACTGTTTCATTTTTGAAAATCCAATCTTTTTTTCTTTTTCTCCAATAGTTGCTATTTTTAAAACAAAAAATGTACTTAGTCTAGTACATTTGTCTTCTTGAAATAATTACTTGTCTTGTAGTGCTGAATGCCTGTGCTGGAAACCATGCTGGGAAAAGAGTTGCTATCTGGCTCCATTTGGTTTTGGTGCCCATAGTGCTCTGTGAGGGAAGGGCATGCATATTCCATAGACTGGAAGAGTGCTAGAAGCAGAATAACCTTTCTGTGCATCAATTAGCAACAGGGACAGTCAGACAGCTAACAGACCTGCTTCAAAGACTTGCTTATGGCTTGAGTTTGGATTTGTTTTACATAATCACTGAAATTACTTTAAATACTATAAAAGACATCAAAATTTATCACCCGTGAGCTTTTTGATGTCCTCTGGCATTGCACGTATGAACTTCAAAATTGTGGCCTGATTTCTGACTGCGGCACCCTTACTTTTCATCTTATATTTACAGACAGAGGTTAAGATCTTCGATCTGTAAAGCCTTCACAGATGAGATAACTGCACTCCTGTTAAGCCTTAAAATTCAATTGGCGGTGCATTCTCTATACAGGTCATCCTAAGGAGAGGAGGCTGTTTAGCATGTATTGCCACCTACTCTGGGATTTCACTGGGATGCTAAGCGTGCTTTATAGAGCTTGCCTTTGAACTGTAGGTGTTTGGTATGTGGCCTGTGTTATGGCAGGTCAGAGCCAGAGGGATTTTTGAGCCTTCTGTTGCTGAGAATTAATGTTGTAATCCCTGCTTTTTAAGTAGATAGAGTTTACAGCCTTGTCAAGGCAGAGGAAGTAGAAAAGGCTGCCTTTGTAAGAGCATAGTTGCAGGTAGGATAAAAGAGACCTAGTTTGTGTGATCGAATGTTTTTCTTGCTTGTGAAACCTGGCTGGGTGGAGCCTTTTACTTCTGAAAAGCCTGATGCCTACATTTAGGCAGAAAGTAGCATTCTGTACTTTCAGAGGTAGCTATTACTTTCCTTTGTTGTTTATTTGCTCCACCAGTGCTAGTTAGTCAGAGGCCTTGCCCAGTCGTATTTTCCTCAAGGTCTGGTAAAAGTTGCCCAAAATGACTTGAGTAATATTGTGTTTCTGTAACACCCTGCAGAACAATCCTGGCTGCCCTCTTTCTCTGTAGTGTTCTTCTGTGGGGCCAGGTAAATTCTCCTTATCTTCTCAGTGGGTTTGGGGAGAATGCCAGTCTTCAGGAGTATCTATTTTAGTACTTAAAGATATAATTATATTGGAAGCGTTATCTCTAGAGAGGACAACTAAAGAATGAAGTCAAATTTACATCCTAATTTACATCCTGAACGTCACTTAAGAGTCAAACAACTTTAGTTTTGATTATTTTTCAGTAGGACTGGACCATATTGTTTCCAGGCTGGCTGTGTAGACCTCTATTTCGCGATCTTGTTGTTTCCGTTTTAACTCTCTCATGAAGCTGCTGGAAAGTCTGTTGCCTAAACTTCCGTATTTTTTTGTTTTGTCTTTCTGTTTAAGCTTCAGGTAATACATGTATCCCTAGCTAATCTGCGTAGTTCTGGGTAGTGTAAAGCACTTGATTTTTGGTCACTTGTGGCAGATTCCATGCAGCCTCCTGGGAGCAAGAGTCTGACTAGGCCAATGAACTCGGCCTCCCTGCAAAATCCTGTGCCCAGCCTGTCCTGATAAAGGTACAAGCACCATGTGTACCTGATGCACGGCCCCTCTGTAGGCCTGTGAGGGGGCTGGAGGGGCTTCTCTCCTCAGCGTGGGCTTAGTGGGTTGTAGGGAGCACCAAGGGTCATGGTCCAGCTAGAGTGCCTGAGTTGCCCATGGGAAGGGGTGCAAGAGCAGAGTCCTCTAGGGGAGAGGACATGTCTCTGTGTGACACATACAGTTGCAGTGTAGGTGCTTGTGATGCCAGGGGACTCATTTTAGAAAGATGTTTAGAAATTTATAGGTGTTTATTAATATCCTGTAAATGTATAGTATTGACATTTATCTGTTGTACAGTTGGTATTAGTCCTGAATATATGGCTCTCTGCTTGTCAGTTAATAACGTGTTGTTAATAAATCTATAATAAGTAATCAATAAATTAATAAGCTGTTTGAATACGAATATGATTTAAATTTTACCTTTCAACTCCATCACTACATTTTTATTAAGTGGTGGGGCTTCAAATTGTTCAGAGCTTTGTGGAGGTTCTGTCACTAGAGTTTGTTTCAGTGATCATCCCCAAAACAGAAACTCTAAATCTTGAAAAATAATCTATGATGTTGGACCTTTAATGGTACAGAAAACTTGGGCAGAACAGAAATGGTAGATATCTGTTAAAAAAAAAAATCTTTCTGCTAGGTTTTCTTCCCAAATACCTTTTAGAGCACTATAGGGAACAGAGCAACTAAACGTTGCGCAGTCACCCTGTGTCTTCATGGTGTATTTTTCTTTCTCATCTTCACAGAACTGTCCATACACAGATTCATGTTGTAGGCTTCCAGCTGAGTGAGTGTCTCTCACTTCCTTTAATTTCTCCCTGCTCTGGCACTCACCTGAGCTCTGGGAAAGTTCAGTGCCTCCAGGGAAGTTAGAATACCACCTTAACTTGCCCCAGTTTGCAAGTAGGGAGGAAGCCTTTTTCTGCAGTCACCAGCCATACCTTCTTAAAGGAATGTAACATGGAGTAAATTAAAACATGTAAATTCCATACCATTTATCACAGCACACTTTTCTGTCTGAAAAATATTTTTTCTAATTTTTTTCCCCCATTCCTAAAGGAAAAATATTTTGACCTATATTTTAAAGGAATTGCTAAATGAATGAACTTGTATAAACTTTCTCCTCCTTAAATCTTAAAAAACTTGGTGAGTTGATTTAGCTTTTGTTTCTCTGAGCTGAGGTTGTGTCAAGTGTTCTATTCTACATATATCATTTGTGCCAGCCTATCTAACCTGAGAGCTGAACACAGTATTTCAAAAAGGAAAAGGACAATATTTCTGGGCCAACTGTCTGCCCTGCTGTGCTCCCTGGGCTTGAACCAACCCCCCATTCAAGTCACTAAAAATTTCCAATGACTTGAGTAGTGTGAGATCAAACTCCTCACATGCAATTCTTTCTCATTCTTCTGCAGAACATAGCCAGAAAAAAAATTGGAGGATGTAGCCTCTTTTCAAGTCTGAAACTGTTTTTTTTTTTCCTCTTCGCTTCAAAAAGCCTGGGTAAGCAGCAATTCTTAGGTTCACATGAGCCAACAGGGCTCATTTTTGATTCTTCTGTGAGTAGAATACAAGATAACTGCTCTTAATCACGAAAGGCCAGAATTTTGCAATAATGACTGACAGAGGAGAGGTAAAACTATCCATTATGTCAACTCTCATGAAACATTCTCAGAGGAACTGTAGCAAACAGTCAACATCAACACCATTGTTGATTGCTGATGAATTTGTATGTCAGTTGTGGCATATCATCAGCAAGGTAGGGGAGTAATAAATTACAGGATTTTCTTTATGATCTGCAGTTATGTCATAATTCCATTTCAATAATAGCAGCAAAATATTTTCCTCTCACTGTGAAATGCTTTGCTCAGTGCTTCTGTTTTCTGTTCGTGTGAGCAGATGCAATCTGGCGAGTTGTCATTGTTCACATGTAGGAAATGCTTACCCATAAACGCTAGCTCTTCCTGACAGTCCTTAATGTGGATTGCCATGGAGGTTTACTAGTGTGTTAATAAAACTGTTATACATAAGTGCTGGATGTTGTTGCCTCTACTGATCTTTCTTTTTTTTTTTTTTTTTTTTTTTTTTTTTTTTTTTTTTTTTTTTTTTTTTTTTTTTTTTTTTTTTTTTTTTTTTTTTTTTTTTTTTNTTTTTTTTTTTTTTTTTTTTTTTTTTTTTTTTTTTTTTTTTTTTTTTTTTTCTTTTTCTGAAATCCTCATGGACTACATAAGGAGTGAAGTTCAACTTCAGATAGGTGGTAGACGACCCAATTCTAAAAGTGCCTCTGTGATAAATGTCGGTGTCCTCTACCTGTCTAGGCAGAGAATACAACATTTTACTCTTGCCCTTCAGCTAACATTTGTGTTAAACAAGATGCCATGCCCTTAATCTCCTGCACATTCACCCATTCCCTGACAATATTTTTATTTCTTTCTCCAAATGTTTCTTATTATCCTTCTGTAATGCTCATTTTCATCTATTCTTTTAGAGAGAAAAGAACAAAATTTCTCAGTGTTTGGGTTAATTAAATTATTGGCCAATATCTTAAATGACAATAAAGGAAGATTCTTTGCATTGCTGCTTCCAAATGCCAGTGCTTGTTGCTGTGGTTTATGCAGCCAAACAATTTCCTGATACATAAAAAGTCTTTCGGGATGCAGTGAACTTTGCAATTGCAAATTGAAAAGGTTTTAGATTTGCATAGAACATCTTACAAATAGTTTTCTGTTCAAAAAATGTTTGGAGACTAGGCAAAGTGGGAAAAGCATTTGGTTAAGGTAGCTGAAATAAATAGGACCAAATTTCTTCATCACCTTATTTAATGCTTTTATTAGTGAAAGAAAAAGAATTCATTCTTTGACCTACATGTACTCTTCAAAAAAAAAAATCTACTGCATGGAAGGAGACTATGTTCAAGCGACTTGGTGTACTAGCTTCAGCGGGAAGTGATCATTAGATAATCCTATGCTGCATTTCATTTGACCATAAATGAATAAATAGGTTAAAAGGTTTTGTTTGTTGGTTTGCTGCTAGTAGGTGATTAAGACAGCAAGCTAGTGACATACATCTAAGCTGATGTACCTGACCATTTCATCCTGCCATCTACAGAAAGCCTTTCTGCTTTGGTTAAGGATGGACATTTACTGAACTTGAGTCCTGTTCCAGTGCCTGAGCTAGTCTGTTGTTTGCTTCTATCTGCAGAGCTTTTAGTAGAGGGATGCTATAGTCACTGCTGTCTGAGAGAGTTGCCTCAGCAGCTTGGCACTTCTCTATACCCTGAACTTCTGACATCTTTGCACAACTACCCTCTCTCCTCCATGCATTCTGGTCAGAGGTATTTTTATTATTTCTCTCAGTGCTTCACTTTTCTTGCACATTGCTGCAGACTGCCAGCAGGTAGCATGTTCTGCCAAATGTGCTAGCTGTGAAGAAAAGTATATGGAAAGCTCTGTAAAAACAGGGGGAATAATCTCAATACCACAGTTTTAACAGTACCAACAGTATGTACTACTAAGAAGCTTTTGTGAAGTAGCTGTTTTCATTGAGGATTGATCAGCCTTGGTTCCAGCAGTAGGAACAAGTAATTTTATTTATTTATTTTTTATTTATTTACTGAACTGTATAACCAGTGTTTTAGCTTGCAGAAGCCCCTGTCTTGTTCCCTTGTTTAATTGAACTCGCAAGGTGCCTGTCTTAGAAGGCATATGAAAAAGAAATTTCAGTTGGTCCTTTTAAAATCAAATTATGAACCTATACCTAGGTTCATACCTAATCACTGAACTTAGTAATGTGTTTCAGAAAATGTCCGTGAAAAGACCAGGTGCTCTTTCTTGGGATAAACTCCACTAATCACTGTAGCTGCAGAAGCCAGGATACCTGAACTCTAGTCCAAAGTAGTGCTAGTCATGTTTACTTATACTATGTGTGAAAACTGTGGTTTGATGATGGAATCAAACACCGGGTACACAGGAATCACTGTTTTAGAAAGATATGTATTCTGTAGGGTGTGATTGATGGGCTTTGATTTGAACAGCCTGTTTGCAGTCAAACTTAGTGAATTCCATCTTTCCCCCCGTTTTCCTATCTTCTCTCCCTCCACTCACCTCCAGATCACTTGCTGCAGTCACCTAGAGATAACAAGCAAGTGATGAGAATGTTGTTTGTTCCAGGCACTGCTTACATACTATTTGGATTTTGCTAGGATTGTGTTTGTGTCATCTTTTTTTTTTTTTCCTCCAAGATGGAACTAGGAAGACTTTGCTTTAGTATAATAGCTTCACATTGTCTTTTTTTTTTTTTTTTTGATTGCATTAATGTCCAGTATTGCTTTTTCATATCTTTGCCTCAATTTTTGGATTACAATTTGATAAACAAATCATCCCCAAATAGAAGGATCGCATTAACAATTAGTTGTTAATTGTTAATTTGTTGTAACTCTAGCCAAGTGCTAGAGTTACCTGTTGTCTGCAAAGTTTCTTTCTTGGAAGCTCTCCAGGGCTGAATGGCCAGTGTTTTGCAAAGAATTCAGGATTAAAGTTGCTTTTTCTTTTGATGCTGATGCATAGTTTGTTAGAAACATCTTTGTTAGAATGGCTGCAGGGTGGATTTGCAGTGTCAAGTGCTGAAATCATCAAATGGCTAGTTAGTGATCATCCTGTCAAGTTTGTCTGGTTTTGCTCCCTAGACTCCTAGGAGATGATGTCTGCTGACTTTTCATGAAGCAAAAATTATAGTTGAACAGCTTAGTGGATAGGGTAAGTTTTTCAAATCTATATCCAGTTAGATCTGCACTAGTGGCATGTTGGGTCCTCTAGCCATCCTTCCTATTTTTTGTGAGACTCTCTGCGGCTGTCCTAAAATACTTGTTCAGTTTGGAATTTCAGAATGAAAAAAACATGCTTGAATTAGCCAGCTCTTTTAAAAGAGTGACTTGGGACCCAGTGCTGTGAACAAAAGTTTCATCAGCAGTAAAGCCCAAGTTAATCTAAGTTAGTGTTATTTTAGCCACAATTTTAAACAGGGATGTGAATAGATATCATGTGACTGCTATTAAGTTATGTGTCTGCAGATACTCATTTGGGAACTTCAAAATAGAAAAATTATATGATACCGAAAGGCAACAAGCAAATGCCTAATGGGGAAGGGAGGAGGGAGTTAATTGTGGGTTTACTGCACATTTATTTCCTTACCTCTTGAAGGTAAGAATAAAATCTTGTTTCCTTACCTCTTGAAAGGTTTCCTGTCTGAGTTTCCCTTAACTCTGGAGAGTAACCTTGAGAGGTGTCCCAACTCAGGGGGAGATTAACTGCTGTGCAGGAGAACTCAATGGGCTCTAGGCCGCAGTGCTGTTCAAGGCCACAGAGTTTGACTCATGGTCAAATGATATTTGGTGTGCAGATGTACCTTTCTGAAAACGCACTCTCTGCTGATCTCCGGCCCATTTCTGTCCTCACCAGATGCAACCAGTATAGTCTAGTTCTTCCTGGTCAGCACAGGATACTCTCAGTTACAATGTTCTTGGCAGCTCAAAAAAGACAAGACCATTCTAGTTGGCAGGTTGCAGTTCAAAGTATGTGAAGCTCAGGCATCTGGGATGCTGATTAAAAATGCCCAATAAAATAGTGAAACTGTAGAAAACAGAGAAAGCAGGTTTGGTTGGCAAGCATTACTAAGCAAGAATTCCTTGGAGGTCAGTACTTTGACCTCTTTTGTTTCTAGCTGCTGTCAAAGCCTTGGATGAGGTGAATAAACTAATTGAATTTGCTGATGCCACGAAATCAAAAATTGAGGTCACGGCTGAACAGCAGGTAAAATTCAAAAAGGATTTAGATCTCCTGTTTAAATGATCTTCAAGAGAGCGAATGAAATTGTATGTCTACAAGTGGAAAGTAATACACATTTAGCTTCAAAATAAATTCATGAATACGAATTAATGGGATTGAACTAGAGTGGGTGAAAATTGAAAGCGACTTTCAAGTAATAGCTCATATGCATTGCTGTCAGGCCGTGTGATGAGGTGCTGGTGCTCTGAGGAATGTCAAGGAGCAAATCCCCTCAGCTCTCCTAGTGTTTACAAAAGAGCTTCAAGAGAGCAAGTGAACTCCATCCGCTCAGCTGAGAGAGCAGTGCTGTGAATCAGCCATCTCTCCTTGCCTGCTGGAAAGATTCTCAGTTACTGACAAACAATGGAGTGTCCATAAAAAAAAAAAAAAAAAAAAAAAAAAAAAAAAAAAAAAAAAAAAAAAAAAAAAAAAAGAGAGAGAGAAAAAAATAAATCTATTATTGGAGAGAAAGGAATAGTTTGACAGGGAATTGTATTGAAGACGGTTTACTCTTGGGTCACTGTTGAAAGATACTCTTGGAGGACTGGAGCAAGGTCTGCCCTTCTCCCCTCCTCCCCCAACCCTTAACATTTTTAAGCCATGGAAGCAGATTGTTTTAATTGGCTGTTTTATTATCCTTGTAATAAACCAACTATGGTTTCCAGAAATTCTTTGGGAACATCTTTCTTTGCATCTGCAAAAATGCACTCAACCTGTTTGAGATGTGAATGCTACAGCATACCTGCTTTCATGCACTTCATACCTCTTTAGTCTGTACTCTGTTTTACAGTATCAAAGCAGGGTAGAGCTCTTGGGATAAACTCTTTTCTAAAGAAGAAAAAGAAACATTCTCTCTCAGGAGTTTTACTTTTGCTGTGCTCTAACAACAGCCTCTTTCTGTCAGAAACTCGGTGCAGCACTGGCAATTCTTAATAATTGTTGTTGTTGAAGCCCTTGTCAATAGGCAACAGCAAGCTAAAAGCTTAGTGCTCCTAACATGTGCACCTAAAAAAAACAGTAGGGGAACACTTCTGAAAAAAAACATGCTACGGCTTACACAATTTAGGCAACTTCTGTGATTGCTCAGCACTATTCCTGCTCTCTGCTTACCCTATCAATACAATTACCTTTGTAACTGAATGAAGTTCCTAATTAAAATTAATTTAGTTTTTGCCTTTGAACTGGAAAGTTGTACCAGAACATCATTGCTCCACTTGCTTCTTCAGATATTAATGTAATTTTAGTGATTTCCTCCATTGTTAGAATTGCTTCGGCTTAATCTATTAAGTTAAATGATTCTCTCATTTTTCCTTTCTGCATGTCTGTCCACTGTCATTTACTTAGCGACTGTGTTCGTAATGGCAGCTAAATCCACTTTAGCCTTCATGTTCAGTTAAATAACTGAGAGATTAAATCTCCTTTTTGTTCTGTTTCTTTGCAGCTCTCCTAATTTCTCCTGTGAACATGGGTGGCTGGAAGGCTGTGACCTTATGCTCCACTCCAGGTTAGATTCACCAGCATATTATACAGTAAGTCATTCCTCCTTCCTTATCTCTGAAATAACTATGAGACTATTAACACGATCTCTTTTATCTTTTTTTTTATCTTTATTATCTTCATCGCAACACTCAGCTACTGAAAAACTTAAGAAATACTGTTTCAGGGTGGCCTCATTACTATCCTTGTATTAATTCCATCTGTTTTGTATAATGTTATCTCCATTCTCTCTGATCGTATTTCCTGACTTCACCTCACAAAATATGTCGTGCTCAGGTGAAGAAAAGCTGTTAAACAAGGGTAGCTGTACATCTCTTCTTTGACCATCACCTCTTCCTAGACTGGTATTTCCCTTTCGGGCAGGATTTCTGAACTCCATGTTGTCTGTGGTGAAAATTCCTCAGTAGCTTATGGTCACCCAGGACTCCTTCCCATTCTTCTGTGATGCAAAATCCAAGGAAAAGTTGCTGGCTGTGTTTGCCAATTTATTGGCGAGAAAGAGGCAGATAAAACAAATGTCCAGTGAAAGCTGGAGAAAGCATAACTGCTTGGAGCTGATCTAAAGTCATCCAGTTGAACCTTGACTCCTGTTGGTGGCTCAGGATCTGCTGTTCAATATGTGGCAGACTCATGCTTTAGATTTTTCAAGCCTTTGTCCTTAATTGAATTCTAAATGCCAGTGTCTCTGATATGACATGATTTCTAGTGGGGGTGGCTTTTTTGTTGTTGTTGTTTTTCTTTTTCCCATGAAACTAGAATCAAACCTAAGTCTTCTCAGTGAACAGTTAGTTGTGATCTGGCTAAGGTCTAAAAAATTGAGTTTTACATGCAACTGCTTTCCATCTTCATGAACAGATTGTTAGGTAGATAAATGCAGAAGCTACATAGCTTTTCAGCTTGATAGTGAACAGTGTATGGGCATAACTTGGTGAGAACTATTCACTAGTAAAAAGTTTACTAATTATGTAATCATAATTAACTTACTTTAATCATCTTTTAATGAAAGTTTATACTGGATGCAAGTCCTGTTTGTACATAGTACGAGAATAACAGTACTGGAATTGTGGTACGAAGCGACCATCTCTTCCCATTTCCTTCCACCCTCCTCCCTGCTTCCCTCTGCTCCTTTGCAGCAGTGGATTTCCTAATTCACTAAAAAAGCTTATAGCAGTCACAGCAGATACCAAAAACAAACAAACAACAACAAAAAAACCCAAATCAACCAAGATTAGGAGATGTGAAAAATGTTTGTTGGACTCTGTTTTTGTGCTAGCTGGCAGTGGAAGGTTTGGATTGGAGGGGTCAGTTGTTTTTTTTGTGGAATCAGTATGTGGCATAGCCATATGGTTATATAGCTTTGATCAGAAATAGTCTCTGTGCGATTGCATCCCAAGCTCCTTTCAGCTGTTATGTCCCCCATTGCTTTTGTATGTACATCTTGCAGCTGTAGCTACGCGGGATAAGAGTGAGATCAGTAAGGTGGACAGTCTCTGCCTCTGCAACTCCTATCAAACCACAGGGTAGGAGAGGTAGATTTCCTGCTTATATTCTGTAAGGTAGAAATGGATTGCTAGGACAACAATGTGTTAAGTTTAGCATGAAATAACACTTCCAAATAGGAGAAAATTACCTTTTCTGGAAGTCTGGTCTCTTTTCAGTGGTCTCTGCTCAGTTCCTTCAGTTTCTGCTCTTTGATTGCTGACACTGGTGTATTTAGTGTATCCGTCAAGTATAAGGGAAAGCTCAGTTGATGAATTTTGTAACACATAAAGTAATATATTGCAACCATCCTTAACCTTAACCCATTCTAGGTAATTACACTATAAAGCAGCAGCCACTTATGCAGCTTCTTCTGTTCTTCTGTAGTTCTTTATCTGTGCATTTTGCTTTTATTAGTAAAATGTGTCATATCTAGAGATATATACTATCTGAAAACCAATTAATACTTAAATAGTGTGCTAAGCACAAAGATTAATGTTCATCTTACAATATGAAGTACTTTTCAATTTCCCTTGTGACAGCTGTAAGTGCAATTTGTATACAAGTGTGTTGTTTTTGTGTAGATCAAGTGTAATTTTATTTTGAATGAGCCTAGGCCACATGAAATACAGTTTGCAAAGAACACTTCGAAGTAGTAATTAAATACATAAGAGGTATGATAGCTTAAAAGCCTTGATTTATATCCTCTCTGTGTGTACATATATATATTTGTGTATCTATATTATATATAGATATAATGATTGATGTATATATATCAATATAATGATTGTACTGATTCAGACTCAGTGCAGAGTGTAAAGACATCCTCCATTGACCTTGTGGTGTAACTGATGGTGTAAGCATGAAGCTGCTTGGTATTTTCCTCCGGGCAGAGGTCTCAGAACCTTTCCATTAAAAACTATGTACAGTTAGGACTGTAGCCTGCACCCAAACTTAGGCAAACTCCCTTTGGAGCTAGCAAAAATTGTTCATCTGTATATTAAGTGCAACACATGCTTTAGTGTTTGGGATTTCTTTCAACTGCTATTCCTGGGGGGTCAAAACCTTCTTTCCTTCTACAGGAAAGCTGCAAAAAGACAGCATGACTTTTTCAATGCTATTTTCCTACCATATTGTATCTGTGACCTCAAAAGAAGCTCTCTAGATGAGGAAGCTGCTCTAAATTCTAAGCCTGTTTATGCTCTTCCCCCACCTCACAAGATAATTGCTAATAAGCTCCTGAAATAGCTTTCTGTGAGCGATTTATTAGGAACTGTTGGAGGGGAACACACATAAAGTTGTTTTATACTGGCCTTTAGTTTTAACAGTTCAGGAACTTCAGTGCATTCAGTAGATCAACTGGGGAATTCTGAAATGCAGGCAGGTTATTAAACTCTTTCAAACTGCAGTTGTTTGGCACATAACGGGCTTGACCCGCCAAACTGTAGATATCATTTTATTTATTTTTGATCTTGCCCTGCCCCAGTTTCTACCACAAACCTTCCTTCCCTCCCCAACCCTCAGCCCCACCGCAAATTGAATCTAACACTGTGGTTCAGATTTAGATTGTATTCATTTGCCTACTCTACTCTACTCTACTCTACTCTACTCTACTCTACTCTACTCTACTCTCTTTGCCTATTCTATTCATTTTTCTTTTTTGGGGGCTAGTTACTTTCATTGATATTACATGATAATCTACCACCTATCTCAATGTCTAAGTGCCCTTGACATACTCGTAAAAACGGTTCTAAAATTTGGCTGTTATGTGCAAATGCATTTTTTCTTATGGGGTACCATCCTGCTGCTTTTCTACTGGTTTTGTTCCTTATGTAAAGGAAGCAATTATAGATGTGTGCTTAGGAGCCTCTTGCTCTAGGGTTGTGCTTGTGATGTGAGCTTTCTGGTAGCCTTAGGTCTCTTCAGGAGCAGATGACTTATTTCACTTACTGATTTATTGCATTTTTTTTTTTAACTGGCAGTATTTAGGGGTCATGCTCTGGAATTTTAATTTTTAAACTGGAGTTTGAATTCTTTCTTATTGACATCCTGAAGTACTTCCAGATTATAAATGATACTGTGATAAGTGCCTGACAGCTGAAAGCATCAGATACCAATTGCAGGATAAATAAACTCAGGCCTCGTACCAGTGTACTTTTAAGTACTTTCATCTTTCCATGGAGTTTTCTTTGATCTGGCATTAGGTTCCAACTTCATTATTTGGATGCTGGAGTTATAAATGAAGAAAGGTGTTTTAAATTAATAGACTCTGATATATCTAACCCTTAATAATCATAAATGTAAATAGTCTCTCTTGAGAGGATAAAATCTTTTGATTCTCTCTGAATCCCTGGAAGTCAGCTGGAGTTTCAAGTGCCAAGTAAGTATCTCTTGAAGTTGAATGCCAAAGTTAGAATTTGGATGTATTTATTGCTTTCTGTTCTCTCTTCTGATATCAGGATGTCAAATGGAGTGTCTTTTTTTAGTACAATTTTCTCCTCCTCTCCTTTTATTTATTGGAAAGCGTTATCCGAAGTGATAATTGCTATGATTGGTGGCAGGTTGATCTATAAAAAGATTAGTTTAGAATTTCTAAAGATTATCCCCAGTGTGTAACTGTGGGGTGGAAGCGTCAGTTTGCTGGCTTACAACAAACACAACCCGATCCTTCAGTGGCCTGTCTTTCTGTAGAGTTATAATGTAGCTAATACTACATATTCATTAAATACCCAGATTTCTCAGTGTGAGAGTTAATGTGGCTTTCTGACTCATTAATACAGAAGAGGCTGGAGGCTTTCACAGGAGCCTTTGTATTAAAATATATGACGATTTTTTGAGCTTGGTTTTAGCTATATTTAAACAATAGAATTTAAAAATACTCAGTCTTGAGGCACCCAGTTGTATAATATGGGAAAGATACTCCTGACTGGACCTGAAATGCATCAAAATATGATGGCAGTTGGTTCAAAATATGCATTGAAACCTCATGATAAGTGCTACAAAATTATTCTTGACATAGCTTTTTTTTTAATCATCCTATTTTGATGTTTTCCTCTTTCTCTTTTAGTAAGATGTGCTTGCATGAGAACAGATGCTTGCTGTATAAGATGTTAAGCAGTTCTTCCCAGTGAGTTGTTTCTTAGTCTTTGGTCGCAATTTGGTTATTGCTACTGAATTTTAGCCTTGCCAGTTGAATTCCGTGTGCTTCAGTGTTTTGTAAGGGTGCGCATGCACACGTCCACATACACACATATGTGTGTATTAGTGCTGTACACCATGCTTATGTATTTATATTGTATCAAGGTTAGGGAAAAGAATAAGGGCAAAGGAAAGAAATGAAGTTTTGAACAGTTTCAAAAAAAGGCTTTCTGCATGACATATATTTGAGGTTGTATGAATTGGGCAGGCCTTTTGACCTTCTTTATTTCATCTGACTTTATGTAAATAAAAAAAATATTAAAAAGTGGATGGTGAAGTGAGGCAAAGGTGAAAAGGATGACTTATTTCAACTGTAAAAGACAATAGGTAGTGTAACTTCTGCGACATCTTGTATAGGACTTAAATATGTTTAATTTGCAAGTTCTTAGCTTTCTGAAGTAGCGTCTTGGCTGATCTGAATAGAGAACAGGTTGTTCACAGAATCACAGAATATTAAGGTTGGAAGGGACCTCTAGAGATCATCTAGTCCAACCTTCCTGCTCAAGCAGGCACACCTACAGTATGTGGCACAGGGTGGCATCCAGGCGGGT
>VZSG01000799.1:2538-42832 GCA_013398315.1 Nothoprocta pentlandii
GTGGTAGTTTGGCTCATCAATGCATCTGCATGATGAAATCTGCAGGGATTTAAAATCTTAAGAGTCCAGACCTCTCAGTATAGTTAAAAGACTAGCTGAGTTATTGTACTTAATGTGTGGTTGGAGGCTCAGGGATGTAAAAGCACAACCTCCACAACTGCTAGAGTTTGTTAGAAGCATCCTGAAAGTGCTGAAGTGCTGTGTAGTGGAGGGGGAGAAACTCTACCTTTGGAGTTCACCCGCTTGCGATGGAGCTACGTGTGTGTGCACGTAAAGCACTGGAGCGCCTGCAGGTGCAGGGTAGGGATGAGATCCTGGCGCAGCTGTAGAGCCTGGCTAAACATTCCCCCTTGAAGGCAGAGAAAGGAAGACGGGTGGAGCCTGTGCCAAACCTGCGATGCTAGCCAAGTGCTTGCAGGATGCTGCCTGTGTTTCTCCATTAGTCTAGATGGTATTTCCTTTTCATTAAGGTAAAGTAGTAATTAGTTGTCATGGAGAACCATTTCTTGCGTCGGAGCAGCCAAGTGATGAGGAAAGTCACGCGTGCCTGCCTGGCAACCATGGAGTTATTTGCCTGTTGCCCATTACGTAGATCAGGGAACACACTAATATGACAGCATCGAGTTTGCTTTATCTTTCTCAGTCCTTGCTTCTATTCAGCTTAATAAGAGGGGGAGTGATGATAATGAGATTTGGTGGGGAGAATAATTGTAACTAATCAAATACTTCCCACCTGACCTTCAAAAAAAAAGGGACTTTTATGCATGTGTTTGGAAATGCAAAGTCATATTTTCTACTACACTGAGGGTTTTTTCTTTTCCTTTTATTTGTTTTTTTTCTCTCCCAGTTGAAGCAAGACATTTGGGAATAGAAAAGCAATCTTAACTCCTCATTTTTTGCACATCAGACATAAGGGTACTACACCCCTTCCTCACAAAGTCAGGGCCACAGGCATCCCAAAGTACATACAAAACACAGTAATTTCAAGGCAGGCCTGCTTGGCAGTGATTGCTTGCAAGGGATATCCAACCTGCTGTATATGTCCACCCTGTGCCCTCCCTCAAGCAGCACCCATAAGCATGTGTCCAAGGAAGAAAAAGAGCAAAGCAAGCATCTGTGACACAGCCAGCCCTCATGGATTTCCAGAGCTTTTCCAGATTGGATGTGATCTCTGCAGGTAGGATTCAGTTGCCCAGACAAAGGCATGTAGTGCTGTTTTATGGTGCAGTGCCTTAACATATCCCGTGTGGAAAGGAAACTGCCTTGAAATGAGCTGTGGCATATGCAGCACTTCCTATAGCAGTGGTGTCTCTTGTGGCAAATTTCGTCTTTGCTACGTAATGTGGGATTGTTTTCAGTTTGTGACATTACCAGGTTAATTCAAAGCCTTTGGGAAATCGATGGCAGTGAATTAAAATAAATAAATAAATGAATAAGAGAGATGGGGCGTCAAGCAGAAGCAGCACTTAACTAAAAGATCACATGTGGGTAGTGACAAGCATCCCGTATGTGTCTGGTCCACATGGGGATGGTGCTCGAGATGTGCTGGACCCCCACCACATCCACACAACCCTCTGGTGACCCACAGGCAATTGCACCTCACTACAAAGGCCGGGTAACCTGCTCCTGGGGAAAACCTCTTTAAAGTGAGATTGGTGTCCTGAGACTAAATAAATAAATAAATAAATAGAAATAGCATAATGAAAAAAAGCAGGAGGGCCCAGAATTAATTAACATATCAGGAAGCGGATCAAAGCTTGGATCGGAGGCTCACAACGCTGCAGAGACGTGTGAGTGGAATATTAAGTGTGTGCCACACCGTGGCCAGAAGCAGAGTGGGGTCCTAATGTGTGCTTAAAGCTTTGCAAGAAAGAAAGCCCGTCGCTCCTCCACACTAAGAGTTCAACGTGCAGCCCTGAAGGCTGTGGCACAAGCCTCACTTAAAAAAGTCTCCAAACTATGGAGCAAACCAGCAATAACAGTCGTGTTTTTTTTGTAGAGAGGCTGCAGGAGAAAGCAGCTGAGGAAGCTGGTGTGAAACACTTGCCTCTAAATAACGTTTGGATGCGAAGTGCTCTGTCGGGATACACGGGACCTGCTCTGCGGATGTTGCCCACCTCATGACTGTGGCTTGTCACCCAGTTGCGAATGGCAGAGCTCAACATGTGCCGCTGCACCAGATGAATGTGTCAGGGAATGTGTCAGCAGGGAATGGCCCAGCCTCTGCACCAGCTGAGGTGCCCTGCGGATAGGCGACTCTGGTGCCCCATGTCCCCTGTGTGCAGCGGCTAATGGGCAGAGAGTGCTGGCGCCTTGCAAGGAAGCCACTTTTCCACTCCGTGGCCAGAGGAGGTCCCTCTTCCTTTACAAATACCAGCCTGGAAAGCACTAGGAGTTGTGTCCGTTTTTTTTTGTTTGTTTGTTTTTCTCTTTTTTTTCTCTCTCTCTTTTTTTTTCCATTTATTTAGTTATTTTAATAGCCTGGGGGATTACTTCTTTGATAAAACAAATCAAAAAATAATGAAGCACTCATTTGTTCTGTACGTCCGCAGCCTCAGTATTCTTCCCTTGCATCTCGGCGAGGCATTGCACTGAGATAAAGGACAGCTATTGGCCTTGCACGGGGTGTTATTTGGATTTTACGTCATTCAGTCAGAGGAAGTAATTTATAGGGATAGATTCAGATTCACTTCTGCTCTGTGGAGATTAAGCCCCTTTAATTAACTACTCAAGGGGTATTAGTGGGTTTAGTATCTTTTTAGTTGTTCAGCCGCTAATCACATTGGGACTGATCCTCCCAGCTTTACTCAGGCCTAGAAATCAGTGCATCTCCCTGATTAAGGAGAGCAGCTTCTCCCTGCCTTCCTTAATCTCTGCATCTTGTCCAGCGTGTTATATAAATGGCATGACTACCACATAGCTGAGGAGAGGACCGAGGGAGAATCGCTCAGACTCACAGAATGGTTGAGGCTGGAAGGGACCTCTAGAGATCACCTAGAGGTGATCTCTAGGTGATCATCCAACACCCTTGCCCAAGCAGGGACACCTAAACCATGTGGCACAGGGTGGCATCCAGGCAGGTTTTGAAGATCTCCAGAGAAGGAGACTCCACAGCCTCCCTGGGCAGCCTATTCCAGGGCTCTGTCACCCTCGCAGGAAAGAAATTCTTCCTCACATGCAGATGGAACTTCCTGTGTTTCAACTTGTACCCGTTGTCCCTTGTCCTGTCCCTGGCCACCACGGAGAAGAGCTTGATCTCTTCCTCCCTACATTCACCCTTCAGGTTCTTATACATGTTTATCACATCCCCTCTCAGCCTTCTCCAGGGAAAACAGGCCCAACTCACTTAGTCTGTCCTCATACAAGAGATGCTCCACTCCCTTAATCATTTTTGTTGCTCTATGCTGGACCCTCTCTAGAAGCTCCACATCCCTCTTATCCTGGGGAGCCCAGAACTGCCCCCAGTACTCCAGGTGCGGCCTCACCAGAGCTGAGGGGAGCGGGGCAGGATCCCCTCCTTCCACCTGCTGGCAACACTTCTGATGCAGCCATGATCCCATTGGCCGTCTTGGCCACAAGGGCACTGCTGCCTCATGGTTAACTTGGTGTCAACCCAAACTCCCATGTTCCTCTCCAGAGAGATTGAGAGAAGGCTGGCACTGAAACACATAAAGGAGAAACATGTTTTGTACCTGAAAGCCTTGCAAGAGGTATAACTTTCTTGCCTCCGCTGTTGCTTTTGCAGGGTCTGCTGGAGAAGTGCAGGGCATTCAGTGCTCCAGGATCTGAGGACTCTACCTTATCCTCTCCCACAAGTATGTCCTAATATAGCATAAAAAGCTCTTTAGATCTCCTGTATGAAACAAGAAGACTCAACTACAAAAAGTGTGTCAGCTTTCTTCCAGATCCCTGCAAGAGCAGGACATAGAGTGAATTAGTCCAGCAATACGAAAGCAAGATAGCAACAAAAGTGACTTAAAAATACAAGTAAAACCAATCCACTGTCCTCAAAAAGCCTCAAAAGGCATGAGAAAATGAGGCAGTTGGCAAGTAAAGAAAAGCATGAAATGTAAAATATTACATTAAAATGACTTCTCTTTCCCTGCGTCCTCTTTAAAAAGTAAAACACAGGCCACTGAAAAAGTAAAATAGAACAGAGAAGAGCAGGATGAAAATTGCCCTTCAAAAAGAGAGGTGAGTTCTGGCAACATAAAGCACACTTGCCTCCAGCCATGCTCAGCAGGTGCCGCAGCGGGTGCAAGGAGGGATTTGGGGAGCTGCTGTAAGAGCTGCTGGAACAGTCCCTGGAAGCACGTGGTGGCTGACGGTGTGCAACCAAATAGAGGGATGAAGACAAAATTTCAGGGGGAAAATAAAATGTCTTATTCAGTTACAGGCTGGCTAGCACAGGAGAGGACTTTTCTATGTAGGCTATTCAGGCTCAATAGCCTGTGTTGCTGAGTGAGGACCGGGGTTGCAATGAGGGCTCTGGACACCACAGCAGATGGGTTCAGAGCTGGTCTCTGCTGGCTGGGGAGCTCTGGTGGGGTTTCTATTTTACCTTTGCTAGACAAGTGTCTCACAGGCACACATTTTAACCCTGCATTAGGCTCAGGTCTGCAGCACAATGCGGGGTCTGTTGTTGCTCTGGTGCTGGAAAATCCACAGGGATGCTCTTGCTTTCACCTGGCTGATTTTATGAACAGGCTCTAAAACAAACCATGTTTTACATTAGCAACTGGTTAGGAGTTCTCCTTCTCTAGACCTATACTGCTTTTTAAAACTGTGCAACATTTTAAAATGGTTGTTTATGACTCTACAGTAATAAATAAGCATAGAAAATACAGCAGCAGCAGGCAAAGGGTGTGCTCAGCATGAATCAAAGGAATTAATATTTTTCAGAGCTATTAACTCTCCTGAGTACTTTGTCAGCCCACAAAGATGTATTGTCCCTAAAGCGACTTATGAGGGGGAACAAGGAGGAAAAATTGCAGTGTAATAAAACTCTGATCCCAAACACGCAAGATGAATTCAGGGCAGCATCATGGCATAGACAAGTAATCACCACAGCTGTGTGCAAGAACCACAGCATCACTGTGCGATGTTAATATTTGGCTCATCCTACCCACGGCCAGACATTTGCCCTGTTATCATTAGTGGAAGGTAAGCTGAAGGGGCAGATCATATCTATTGGAAATATAATATATTGACTAATTGTAAAATACTGACTAAACTGTCGTGAGGCTCTCTCTTTTTCTGGTCCTGAAAGCAAGGAGAAGCAGCAGCAATGAGGAAGAATCCTCCCAGCCTGGAAGCAGGTATGTTACTTTTACAACAGAGCAAGGACTTTCCTCTAATTGCATAAACAAGAGTCACGAGGGCCAGGTCAGTTCAACCTCTTTTCTTGTCTTGGAGCATTTTCTTCCTGCAGCTCTCACCCCACTGCAGCCTCACTATTCATTGAATGTCCTTGAGGCAGTATCAGGAGACAGGTATTTCTGACAAGCACTGATGTTAGTTATGGGAACGGATGATGTCACTTCACCAGTATAATTAGATGTACCCAAATTAGAGCCAACAGGGATTGTTCACATAGCACAGTGTAAGTGCTGGACAGGGATTCCGCCCAGGCAGTCCCATACACAGGCAAACATCTCTCATGCTCAGGTGCTGGCTGCTCAAAAGCAATTGCAGCCATTTCTACTGACTGCTTTACATTATTCTGCATCTTTCCAGGAAGAGTGATGGGATTAAATGTGATTGGAAGGTGGGACTTCAGTCTTTTCCAAATATAGCTCCTGAAACTGTTCAGATTGCTGCCACAGCTGTGTTCACACCCTAGTCAGTTACTGCTGCGTTACTCCTATGGAGCACAACAGTGACACAGACTTTGGGGACTGCGTGGCCTATTGTACTGTGAAAACTGTTGTCACACTGTGACAGTGTGTTTTTTCAGCAGGAGCTGAAAAAAGCCATTAAAAGTCAGTAGGCTCAATATACCCGTGACAGCCTTGATTTAAAAAGAAGTAAATCAAGATCAAACTACAGCAGTAGTTCACCTGGGTCCTGGCCTAGTTGTGACTAGGGGAAATTCTTCCCTCTGTAACTTATTGAGAGAGAAAGTAAATAATTTTATCTCATTCAAGTGAGAAGATGTTCACAAACATTAGGCTGTTTTTGCAGCAGAGTGCGCAAGTCTCTTGGATTCAGAAAGAAAACAAGCTTACTTTTTGTCTGTAAGGAAAAAAATGTGCAGAGATGTATTATATTTTACGTTGTACAATATTTCAAAAAGCACACTATTTTTTTTTTTCACTGTGATAGTTGTTCTTTGGTCTAGTTTAGTACTTGTGGAAATATAGATACTTTCTAGCAGTATTGATTCATTTCCCCTGATCCCAGCTACTTGACTTCCAGAGCCACTTAACTTACAGGGAAACATTAGGGAACATGTAGAAACTAGATACAACTCAGTGTGTGCTGCCTGGAACAGCTCAGCTGGGAGCGAGGTGATGTGTTGTGAGGTTACGCCTTCAGGTAAGTGTAGGACCTGAACTGCATTTGCTTTTTCATAGATGTTCATGGAAGAGAGGTGGATATACTGACCTAATAGCAAGTTCTGCAGCACTCAAGTATCTTCCCATGAATGAAGGTGGTTCCACATCAGCACCCCAAGCTACAAGGGTCACTCACTAGACCACTAGCAAAACAGGAGCAAGGGAGAAGATGATGTTAGTGCAGTAGTGCAGAGGTACAAGCTTTCACAGTGTAATTCATGGTGCATCACAACACTATTTCCTGTGGCTTGTGACTTTTTACCATGCTGGGTGCTGGCAGCTTCAGCCTGTTCTGCGCTTAGTATTTAGCTGTGGAAGTCATGGTGACGTTCACCCTCTGGACGAGACCTGGCTGCAGTGTGTAAGAGCAGATTTCATGGTCTAATCTCAGGCATTCATCTTTGAAAGACCTGCCTAGAAATAGTAAACAGGAACACATGTTGGAATATAGTGTTTTTTCCTCCTGTTCTTTTCCCACCTGTACTGCCAGCCCTTTGTGACGCTCTGGGCCTTCACACACCCCCAACCTGTATTTCTGCCCTCTGCACATTATTAATGCAAGAAGACTGTGGCAATAGCTTGTTTGTGTGCAGATGTTCAAAGTCCAACTGCACAAGGTCCTGCCTGAGCAGGGGGGTTGGACTCATGATGCCCAAAGGTGCCAGACCACATCAGCAGTTCAGTGATTCTGGGCCTCTGTAATTCTTCTCCCAGCACAATGTGTTAATAGCTGATTACCATGCTGCACTTTGGACCTGGTCTTCCAGGCCAGAAGTAGTTGAATGCTATTATGTCATAATCATTTATTCACTGTAAATAAAGAAGTGTTTCTGTGTTTGCAAGTGAAATGCGCTGTGTTAAAAACTTGGCTTAGTTTTTCCATTTCGGAAAACTGAATGGATAATGTACAGCACATTTAATATATAGCTCAAAGAAGCAGAAAAACATGACTGAGGAATATTACACGATTAAGACTACTTCTTTTTAAGGAATCTCTGTACAGATGTTATCTAATATATGATGAGAGTATATTACACAGGTTGACTTTGACCAGGAAATGATTTCAAACAACATTTTAATTAGATTTTGCAGCTGATCTAAGTGAGTATAGCTTTGCAAACACAATCAAATTTAGAGGCTGAGAACTGAAGCATTCCAGATAATATCAGAAAAGATTAAGATGGCAAATACCTAGCTGAACACTGCAGTTCATCTGGGTAAAGTAGGATGGCTTCCCAGGAGCATTTGCAAGTGTACTGAACAGAACTTTTCCTGAAGGCAATAATTCTAATTCCAGAGACCCAGTTTTCTATCTGTGTCTGCAAGTATAAGCAACATCTGTCTCACACTGGAGGAATGCCTCATTAACTGAATTAGCAAAATAGCTGTCATATAATTTTTTACTTCTGATAGCACTGTGGGGATGAAAGAGCCCCAGGACAGGCTGCCCAGGGAGGTTGTGGAGTCTCCTNTTCTTTGGTCTAGTTTAGTACTTGTGGAAATATAGATACTTTCTAGCAGTATTGATTCATTTCCCCTGATCCCAGCTACTTGACTTCCAGAGCCACTTAACTTACAGGGAAACATTAGGGAACATGTAGAAACTAGATACAACTCAGTGTGTGCTGCCTGGAACAGCTCAGCTGGGAGTGAGGTGATGTGTTATGAGGTTACGCCTTCAGGTAAGTGTAGGACCTGAACTGCATTTGCTTTTTCATAGATGTTCATGGAAGAGAGGTGGATATACTGACCTAATAGCAAGTTCTGCAGCACTCAAGTATCTTCCCATGAATGAAGGTGGTTCCACATCAGCACCCCAAGCTACAAGGGTCACTCACTAGACCACTAGCAAAACAGGAGCAAGGGAGAAGATGATGTTAGTGCAGTAGTGCAGAGGTACAAGCTTTCACAGTGTAATTCATGGTGCATCACAACACTATTTCCTGTGGCTTGTGACTTTTTACCATGCTGGGTGCTGGCAGCTTCAGCCTGTTCTGCGCTTAGTATTTAGCTGTGGAAGTCATGGTGACGTTCACCCTCTGGACGAGACCTGGCTGCAGTGTGTAAGAGCAGATTTCATGGTCTAATGTCAGGCATTCATCTTTGAAAGACCTGCCTAGAAATAGTAAACAGGAACACATGTTGGAATATAGTGTTTTTTCCTCCTGTTCTTTTCCCACCTGTACTGCCAGCCCTTTGTGACGCTCTGGGCCTTCACACACCCCCAACCTGTATTTCTGCCCTCTGCACATTATTAATGCAAGAAGACTGTGGCAATAGCTTGTTTGTGTGCAGATGTTCAAAGTCCAACTGCACAAGGTCCTGCCTGAGCAGGGGGGTTGGACTCATGATGCCCAAAGGTGCCAGACCACATCAGCAGTTCAGTGATTCTGGGCCTCTGTAATTCTTCTCCCAGCACAATGTGTTAATAGCTGATTACCATGCTGCACTTTGGACCTGGTCTTCCAGGCCAGAAGTAGTTGAATGCTATTATGTCATAATCATTTATTCACTGTAAATAAAGAAGTGTTTCTGTGTTTGCAAGTGAAATGCGCTGTGTTAAAAACTTGGCTTAGTTTTTCCATTTCGGAAAACTGAATGGATAATGTACAGCACATTTAATATATAGCTCAAAGAAGCAGAAAAACATGACTGAGGAATATTACACGATTAAGACTACTTCTTTTTAAGGAATCTCTGTACAGATGTTATCTAATATATGATGAGAGTATATTACACAGGTTGACTTTGACCAGGAAATGATTTCAAACAACATTTTAATTAGATTTTGCAGCTGATCTAAGTGAGTATAGCTTTGCAAACACAATCAAATTTAGAGGCTGAGAACTGAAGCATTCCAGATAATATCAGAAAAGATTAAGATGGCAAATACCTAGCTGAACACTGCAGTTCATCTGGGTAAAGTAGGATGGCTTCCCAGGAGCATTTGCAAGTGTACTGAACAGAACTTTTCCTGAAGGCAATAATTCTAATTCCAGAGACCCAGGTTTCTATCTGTGTCTGCAAGTATAAGCAACATCTGTCTCACACTGGAGGAATGCCTCATTAACTGAATTAGCAAAATAGCTGTCATATAATTTTTTACTTCTGATAGCACTGTGGGGATGAAAGAGCCCCAGGACAGGCTGCCCAGGGAGGTTGTGGAGTCTCCTTCTCTGGAGGACTTCAAAAGAGACGTGGATGCCACCCTGTGCCATGTGCTCTAGGTGTCTCTCCTGGAGCAGGGATGTAACACTAGATGATCTCTAGAGGTCCCTTCCAATCTAAACGACTCCGTGATTCTGTGATTCTGTGAGTAAGACCAAGAGGAAACACAGAAGTACCACTGAGAGTAAAGAGGGTGAGTAGGACTACGGGTAAACATGGTAGTAGGACTCAGGGTAAACATGGAAGTACCACTAAGGGTAAATACTGGCACTACCACTGAAGATAAAAATCGGAAGCAGGAATGAGAGTAAACATTGGGAGTAGGACAGAGGGTAAACACTGAAGTAGGACCGAGGGTAAACACGGAAGTACCAGCGAGAGTAAACAATGGGAGTAGGACTGAGGATATACAGTGGGAGTAGCACCAAGGGTAAACATGGAAGTAGGACTGAGGGTAAAGAGAGAAGTACTAGTGAGGGTAAACATCCAGTGTAGGACTGCGGGGAAACATGGAAGTATCATTGAGGGTAAACAACGGGAGAAGGACTGAGGGTAAAGAGGGAAGGACCATTGACGGTAAACACCAGGAGTAGGAATGAGGGTAAACATAGAAGTACCACTGAAGGTAAATGTCGGGAGTAGGATTGAAGGTAAACATCAGGAATGGGACCGAGAGTAAACATGGAAGTACCACTGATGGTAAATACTGGGAGTACAAGTGAAGGTAAAGACTGGGAGTAGGACTGAGGGTAAGCAGGGAAGTAGGACTGAGGGTAAACATCAGAAGTAGGACCAAGGGTAAACATGGATGTACTACTGAGGATAAACAGTGGGAATAGGACTGAGGATAAACAGCGGGAGAAGGACTGAGGGTAAACATGGAAGTACTACTGAGGGTAAACTTTGGAAGTAGGAGGGAGGGTAAAGAGGGAAGTACCACTGAGGGTAAATATCCAGAGTAGGACTGAGGGTAAACATGGAAGTACCCCTGAGGTTAAACTTCGGGTTTAGGATTGAGGGTAAACATCGGGAGTAGGGCCGAAGGTAAACAAGGAAGTACCACTGAGGGTAAAAATCAGAAGAATGACCATGGGTAAACATGGAAGTACCACTGAGGGTAAACACTGGGAGTAGAAGTGAGGGTGAACATCAGGAGTAGGGCCAAGAGTAAACACTGAGGTAGGACTGAGGGTAAAAACAGAATTTCCATAGAGGGCAAACAGTGGGAGTAAGACTGAGGGTAAACATCGGAAGTACCACTGAAAGTAAACACTGGGAGTGCCACAAAGGCTAAACATCAGGAGTAAGGGTAAATATCGAGAGAAGGACAGAGGGTAAACACAGAAGTAACACTGAGGGTAAACATCAGGAGTAGGACCAAGGAAAGACATGAAAGTAGGACTGAGGGAAAACGTGGCAGTGCCACTGAGGATAAACTTCCGGAGTAGAATCGAGATTAAACATGGAAGTACCCCTGAGGTTAAAAATCAGGTTTAGGACTGAGGGCAGACATGGAATTACCATTGAAGGTAAAGAGGGAGAATAGGACTGAGGGTAAACATCGGTAGTATTTCAGGAAGGCTTTCGACACCATCTCCCATAATATGCTCATAGGAAAGCTCCAGAAGTATGGACTGGATAGATGGACAGTGAGGTGTATTGAGAACTGGCTGGATGGCAGAGCTCAGAGGGTGGTCATAAATGAGGCCGAGTCCAGTTGGAGCCCCGTGTCCAGTGATGTCTCCTAGGGGTCAGTACTGGGCCCAGTGCTGTTCAACTTGGTCATCAATGACCTGGACGAGGGCACTGAGTGCACCCTGAGCAAGTTTGTGGACGATCCCAAGCTGGGTGGAGTGGCCGACACTCTGGTAGGCTGTGCTGCTATCCAGAGGGACCTGGACAGGCTGGAGAGTTGGGCAGAGAGGAACCTCATGATGTTCAACAAGGACAAGTAGAGGGTCCTGCACCTGGGGTGGAATAACCCCAGACATCAGTACAGATTAGGGGATGAAATGCTGGAGAGCAGTTCTGCAGAGAAGGACCTGGGAGTCCTGGTGGACAGGTTAACTATGAGTCAGTAGTGCCCTTGTGGCCAAGAAGGCCAATGGGATCCTGGTCTGCATCAGGAGGTGTGTGGAGGGAGGTGATCCTGTCCCTCTCCTCAGCTCTGGTGAGGCTGCACCTGGAGTATTGGGGGCAGTTCTGGGCTTCCCAGGACAAGAGGGATGTGGAGCTTCTCGAGAGGGTCCAGCGGTCCAGCGGAGGGCAACAAAGATGATTAAGAGACTGGAGCATCTCTTGTATGAGGAGAGACTGAGTGAGTTGGGCCTGTTTTCCCTGGAGAAGGCTGAGAGGGGGTGTGATTAACGTGTATAAGAACCTGAAGGGTGAATGTAGGGAGGAAGAGACCAAGCTCTTCTCCGTGGTGGCCAGGGACAGGACCAGGGGTAATGGGTACAAGTTGAAACACAGGAAGTTCCATCTGCATGTGAGGAAGAACTGCTTTCCTGTGAGGATGACAGAGCCCTGGAATAGGCTGCCAGAGAGGTTGTGGAGTCTCCTTCTCTCGAGATCTTCCAAACTGGCCTGGATGCTGCCCTGTGCCCCGTGGTCTGGGTGTTCCGGCTGGATCAGGGGGTTGGACTAGATGATCTCTAGTGGTCCCTTCCAGCCTTAATGATTCTGTGATTTTTGTGATAACTTCTCTACCACTGACTCTGAAGCTCAGGGAGCAGACTATCTTATCTGCTGCAATGGGTGAGGTCTATGAGAGTATGTAGATGATCGCTCAAAAAAATTCAAGCATGCCTGGGAGTCAGCAGCTCCTTAATAAATGCGAGAACCTTGCCTGTAAAATTAAAAACATAACAAATCTGAAGATTACAGCCCATACCCACCAGGAATTCGGTCTTGCAGATTCTCAACACTTCAGTTTCAGTCCAGCAAAGCCCCTAAGCAGCTATTTCAACACAGTGTTATTGATCTTGCAGGGATTGCTCACCAGCTTAAAGGTAAGTATATGCATAAGAGCATTAGAAATTCAGCTCACAACCATGATTCATAAGCTGCTCTAAAACAAAGCCTGACAACAGCAAAGGGCCAAATCATAGGTCTATCCAAGCACATTATTTTCCAGTAAACAGGGAAAATAAAAGGATTCTTGCAAATAAAAGAAAAAGAAAGGATACAGATTTTTCTTAATCATTGTAGGAAGAAAGTAAATTTACTAATCAGGAACTGGCTAATAAACACACAAGCCACAGCCATTCTGCCCCTTTTGTTTAGAGCTTCACAGTTGCCTCTTAGAAAGCAGAAGGGAGAAAATATCTACTAGGAGCTTAAAAAAGAAATCTAGATAATAAGTCTGTAAGAGATTCAGGTACTATGAAGTATGACCTGATGACTTCCTTTTAATGTTTGGTATTGTGTGCAGTTCTGGGCTCCCTAGCACAAGAGGGACATGGAGCTCCTAGAGAGGGTCCAGCAGAGGGCAACCAAGGTGATTAAGGGACTGGAGCATCTCTCCTATGAGGAAAGACTGAGTGAGTTGAGCCTGTTCAGCTTGGAGAAGAGAAGGCTGAGAGGGGATCTGATTAATATGTATAAGTACATGAAACGGCAATGTAGGGAGGGAGGGGCCAAGCTCTTCTCCGTGGTGGCCAGTGACAGGACAAGGGACAATGGGTGCAAGTTGAAACACAGGCAGTTCCATCTGCATGTGGGGAGGAACTTCTTCACTGTGAGGATGACAGAGCCCTGGCACAGGCTGCCCAGGGAGGCTGTGGAGTCTCCTTCTCTGGAGGTTTTCAAAACCCATCTAGATGCCGCCCTGTGCCCCGTGCTCTGGGTGCCCCTGCTGGATCAGGGGGTTTGGACTGGATGATCTCTAGAGGTTGCTTACAACATTAATGATTCTGTGATTCTGTTATAGGCATCTTATTAATGTCTCATTGTCTTTCCTTTACAATGAATCTCCTAAAATCTGTTATTCAGTGTTTGTTTCACAGATAAGACAAACAATATCTTTCTGATAGGCAAGTGTCTGGGCTGAATCTCATGCAGTCCCTCTCCTGCATTTTTGTGTTTCATATCTCCTTTGTGGCATCTACAGGACTTGAAAGGCTGATGGAACTGGGGAAAGAACACCAGTTCTTTCAAGTTATGCAAGAAAGATGGAATAGACTATCGAGCAACCACTGTGACATATTTGTCTTCTAAAAGTGCATTTGTACCTAGTTTTTAACTCAAATTACTGGACACAGTAGTATTTCTTCGACAGCCTTGCCCTCAAGACATGTCTTTATCCTCACTGTGGGGAAGAAAAATGTCATTAAGGCCATTTCCCAGATGAAAGAGGAGAGCAAGGAAAGCCCGGACATGCACAGTTTTCCTACGACAGATGAGAGCACAAATCTAGATTTGATAAATCGCAGCCAATGCCCTTTCCACTGAAAACCTTTCCATGCAGCAGAAGAGCACATTAATCCCATGCAGGGTGCCTGTTGGTGCATGGAAATTAACCCCAAATGAAGCGGGTGTCTTTAAAGGCAGGATGTCACAGTAGAATGTGGCAGCCCCCAACTCTGGTGTTGCCACTTGAGCCTACAAGCAGGCCGGAGCAATTATTTTTTCTCATTTAAAAACTCATCTCATGAAGTAGCTCACCTCTTTTTAGGGAAAAGAAAGAAAATCCATTACCCCAATGCAAAGCTTCCTTTCTCTGTACAGATGCAGTGAAACCAGCAGTGTCTTTGTAATGTAATAATTCCCTGAAGAAATGGTGTGAAATGTGAACCTCTAATTTTCAATAACTATAGGAAAAAGATATCCATGTGAGAAGAAAGGGGGCTCGCTTAAGGCATTTGAAGACATGCATGGGTAGCATAGCTCATTTAGAAACTTGGAGGCCCTAAACCCCTTAGATTCACCAAGGACTTTAAAAGTGATTTTTGACTGTAATGACGTTAAAAAGTGCCAAGAGAAATCATATATTGTTAGCACTCTGCAAGAGCAGAAATGAAACCCATTTCTCTCCTTTTGTGCTATACAAATAAACACACAAAGAAACGATGGTCTCTGACCCAGAGACCAGACTGGCCAGGTACCTACACATCATTAGGAGCTGTGCTCTGCAGAAGGCCCAGGCCCAGCAGACGAAGGGAAATAAAGGCTCAAGGAGCTCTACTGCCCCGCATCACCAGGCAGAGCTCCCATCTCCTGTTCTCCTCTCTTCTTTGTCAGCTAGATGAAGATATTAGGCTAGTGCCTTTTGCTTCTCAGCAGAATGCTTTAGTCAGTGAACAGAATTAATTGTGTTGACATAATAGATTTATTGTTTCAACAAAGTGCCTGCCTGTCCTCGTGCTGTGGATAAGGGAGTTGACAAAACTAATGCTGATATGAGGGGATTCTTATACAGCTGAATTATCGCCCTGATCAAACGCCACTAGTGCAAAAAAAGGATATGAAGGAAAAGAAAGAGTCAGTAGCCCAAAGGCATTAATGCTCATAAGTGATAAACAAGGAATATGATCAATTTTACAATTCTTTTCGCTTTTTGCTATGAGCAAGGTGCTACTGATATGTGCATATGTATATGTTTACATAGATATATAGATATACTAGGAAACCTGCTGGATATATGCACACATGAAAGGTTTGGGAGCAGGGCAAGCACTCTGTCTGGGTCAACATCTAGCTCCAGCCTTCGCTATCAACACGGCCATCTATCTGCACACCCCAGGGGACAGAGACGGGGTTTGGACAGGGCACAGGGAACTGTGGTAGAAGGGAACAAAATCCAAAAAGCTATGGCAAAGCTTTCTGATGTCAGGGCTGGAGGAGGAGAAAGATAGGGGAAAAAATAGAGGCCAAAGAAGCAGAGAAAAAAAAAAAAAGATGAAAAGATGAGGGGGAGAAAAAAAGAAAAGGATGGGAAATCAGAGAGAGGCACTGACATCTGACTTCTCTGTCGGAGTACAAGCTAACATCTTGAAGTGCAAGAGGCTGTGCTTGCTGCTTTACACTTAAAAGATTGTAATTTATCTCCTTTAAAGTAGAGTAGATAGTGCAAAACAGCTTTCCTAAAGCCCCAAGCTCCTCACGTACATTCAAAAACAGCAGCCACATTTGAGAACTGAGAGACTGATGCTCTGCAATGCCGAGCTGGCAATGGTCAGGCTAGCCTGGCCTTAGGGAGCAGGAGCACTGCTCAAGAGGTCACACCAGGTCAAGAAACCCTGCCAAGCAGGCATTTTGTTGTCTCAGGAGCATGTGAATGGTCTTCTTTAAAGAGAAGGTCTCTTTTTCTGTTTCTGACTCCTGCAGGGGCACTCCAGCCCTGGAGCAGTTGAGTTAGTTAACTTGCTAGGTAGAAGGCCAAAACCAGCTACTGGCTGACCTGCATTGTCCAAATCCTGCTGGGAGACTCCTATTTTTTTTCATTCCATTTACATCGCCTTAAGATGTTGCCTTCTTAGTTTGAAAGTATACCACTGCACAGCGTACTGGATATTGGTGGAAATAAGAGGGAAATATGTTTGCAGCAGCAAGAGAGTTGGTGGAAACTTGTGCTTTTTTCTCTCTATTGGCTGGCCTTTTCTCCTGAAAATAAAGCATGCAGGCATGAGCGGGGCTTCCTTTCTTGATAAGTTCAACTCACTTGTATTATTGCCCTTGGGAGAGGAAAGGGTCAGAAGGAAAAAGATGCTATTTGCCAATTTGTCCTTTTGAAGGAGGTACATTCTGCTCAGGAGCGGACACCCTTTGTAAGTATTGGTGGATACTTGGCTGAACGGTGCCTTGCATTTGATAGCAGAAGGTAAAGAGTTTCTGTGAAGAGAAGAAATTGCAGCAGCTGACAGAATGAATTGAAGGAAATTAAGTCAAAAGAACTGAATGCAGATGAAAGAGCTCTCAATCTTCAGCCACTAAAATTCTACAGATGGTTTTGACATGAGCTGTAAATAAAAGCGGGCATATGACATTTTCTTTTTTCTGTAGAAGAGAGTACCTTGGTATGAAGCCTTATGGTGACTTGATACACACTTATTCAGTGTGACAGCACACTTAGCGGAGAGGCTGAAGGCAAAGTTCTTCCCATTTTTTCCTGATTTGTCGTTAAGGGAAGGGAGAGGAGGTTTTACCATTGTTCAGTTTAAAAATAAAGAAATCTTTTCTGTTCCTACATGTGCTTTTTTTTTTTTTTCCTGGAATTGATGCTGTTATGAAGTGGCAAAAGAAGACTGAAGCTCTCTGATCAGTTCTTCACATAATTTCTTGAATTGCCTGGATTCTTGCAGGAGAGGACAGAAAAGGGAGGTAGTAAACTTAAATAAAGGGAGACAAAATAAATTGGGAGGAATATCACTGTCGTCACCAAGAAAAGGCTAGTCTTTATAGCTGCAAACCTTATAATCATTGGATTTGGAGATTAAACTGTGTGCTTCTATGTGGAGAAATACAAGGGAATTCAGCTCTAGTGATCTTGATTTATTTCCTTTACATAAAATATAAACTTCCTTACTTAATGTTTGCTTTTTTCTCTGATGCGTTGCCTTTTGTTTTGCCTTTTGCTGTTATCAGCTGAAGTGATCTGGTACTTACAAGGGAGATACGCTGGTCCTTCAAACTTGGTTTCTGGCACTTTGCATAGAGCCTACCTGTTTCTTTTTACTAATTCGAACTTCTTAATTTGCAAAATTGTGGTTACCTCGTGATAGGGCACAGAAGATCTGCCTGAGAGGACATGTGTTAAACAGATTAGCCAGAGCCTCCAGGATGCTCTGGTGATGGAAACCCACCCAGCAAGGCCCAGCAAGGCATCTCTGTGGGGACTGGGATTCCCTCTGTCATCAAAATCAGCATCAGGATGACTATGGGGCAAAACCAGTTAAACACAGGGAGGAGGAATAAGGATTTTATAGCCCAGATAGAGCAGTGGCCATAGTGAGGGCTGGGGCTGTGATGAGCCAGCTGCCCTCCTGAAGAGAATTTGGGGTGCACCTTGCAGGAAGGGCTTAGCTTCTTCCCATAAAAATAGATGGTTTGGAACTGTGCAGTCCACTGGATTTCTGAGATGTATTTTTGCTTCCTCCTCTTTTCTTCAAATGAAAACTACTTTTCTGGCCAAGGGCTCTTAGTGTCCATGAAAGAGAGGAAAAATCTTGCCTGCAAAGGTGACAGGACAGATTATTTTCATTTGCTGCATCCAGAAATAGCCTGGGTGTGATAAAAGCTACCTATTCTATTTCACATTAAAGCAGATTAGGAGAGTGCATATAGCCGGTTCACTCGTCTCATACACAGGAAGGGAACTTCTGGCTGAGGGAGCAATAATTTCACCATTCATTTGGGATCAGCAACTGAATGAGCACCATACACAGATCTCACTTTATCTTGCAGCGCTGAGCACATTCTCTTGAGAAATCAGGCCCTTACCTTCAGTGACACATCCAACAAGGAGAGAAAACAAATTTAGTGACCAAAATTAATGTTATCTGAGAGTTTTCACTACCAATGGTTAGGCTTCATTACACTTTTTTAATGTGTTTTCCCCTTCCCTCAATATTGTCTTTATTCCACAATTTGTTGCCTTTATTGTTTTTGTTGTAAAATGAGGAAAAACTGCTGAAAGAATGACTAAAGCTTTAGTGGAAAGAAGAGAGACTGTCCTTATAGTCCATGGGATTTGGGGTATGACTACCATAAAAATAAGAGAAGATGCCCCGTGAGCTGCGAGACTAATGAAACCTCTAGCTCCATTAGCCAAATTCCCTGTAGATTTGTGCCCTTGAGCCCTTTCCACTGTGATAATTCCCTCTCTTTCCTTTGCCTACAAACCCTACTAAGTCACTGCAGGGAGTAAAGGGCATCTCATGCAGTGGCTGGGCACTGATTTGCAGGGAAACACAGTGCCTTCTTGGCCGTGTTGTTACTGCTGTGGGAGGATGGTTGTGTTCTGCCCTCCTTCCCCACTGCGGGGACTGCAATTCGAGTCCCTCTCCTTTGCCTGATTTTCATTTTCATGAAGCTTGTTAGTTTATTTTTATTATTTTTCTCTCATATTGCCACTTGCAACTGGCCAAAAAACAGCACTTTTTTTGCAGGGGATGCGGAAACTGTGAGGGACACACATATGGATGGACAAACAGCACAATTGCATGGCCACATTTCCTTAGGAGACAGACATCAGCAACAGTGGGCAGATGTTAAAGCTAATGGGTCACTGCTAATATTCAGGTAGTGGGCAAGTAAAAAGTCATATTGTGGGTGGCATATAGGATGCTATGAAATAATAAGTCCTCTCAGATAAAGTTTTTATACTCTTCTGGCAGAATCTTTCAACGTTTTCTCTGTAAAAGAAAGGCACGACTATTGTAAAATAAGATCTTCATTTAGAGATGCAAAAAAAGAGAACTGAAACACTGTTGCTTCACCACAGAGCATCCGGTTCTGCCCAAAATATCCTAAATTCTACTCTCAATTACGTCTCAGGGAAGTAACTAGCCTTTCTGAGGCAAGAGAAGTGTGGTCTACATTATTTGACCCATGAATTGTTTTAATTCCTCACATACAGATAGCAGTGAGGTAAACTGTAAAAGGTTCACAAATGTTATACATTTGAGGCTTTCTGAAAACTTTCCTAAAGCTCTGCACTGAGGAAATACAGAAAAGATCACTGAAAACTTCCACTACTTTCTACAGTCTTACAGAATCAATATACCACCACCACCAAGAAACAAAGTATAACTTGCTGTTTTTTCAGAACAGCAGTTAAATCAAAGGGGAAAATCCCACAGCTTCTACAGATTTTGGAGCCGACTTGGCATTCTGTGTGGAGACTGCACAAAAGAGGAAATTTATATAGCTGGCTTCTTTTGGTTAGTTATCCATGGACCAGCAGAAGGAAAGGGAATTTCCACTATGCTGGAACCATGCAGGAGCCTTAAATGCCTCTGCATCATCTCTGATATTTTAGCAAGATTGCCTTCATTTTTTGCCTGTGAAGCATATCTGCAGCACAAAGCAAAGGTTGCTGTTTTTTGATATATCTTTAAAGCATGACAGTATTGAATGACATTTGACAAAGCTAAAAATATTTAAAAATTTATAAGAAACCCACCTATAGTGGGAGTCTGTAAGATACCTTTTCCCTATATCTTCTCTCAGAATGTCATGGCCTTTCCAAACTCCCTGAAGAAGCATGACACAGCATTCAGTTGCACATGTTGCGTGGCCCACTGGGTCCTGACTAAGTTGGTGAAAATGAAATGTATAAGAATATGGATAATGTCGAAGACTTCCTCTCCACAGATTGCTTACAAAAATGTCCAGCCAGAAAAGAACCATGAAAGTAAATGGCATGTCGGTTTCCATCCGTGACAGCTATGGCATATTCACATGCTTAGTGTGGAAGATGCTCTAGATTCAGAACGCCCCACCATGGGTTGGATGAGGGCACCTGAGGATAAAGTATTTTCTCTCGCCTTGTGATCTTTATCCTGGGACTCTCCACTAGGGATGTGAACTGTGTTAGTGGTATGTGTGGATACTGGCAAGCACAGCATGTGGCAGCTTTTGCACTCATTTGTGATGTCCAGCAGAGCATGTGTCCTGAGCATCATCTGCCTCTCCTTACATCATGTCCTGTTCAGGTCACTGCTTCTCCCAACTCTGGTCATGGGCTCTCTGATGTGAACATCTGCCCTCCAGACTGTGAATCACAGCTTCATGCTCAGGTCATGAGGGCAGGCTGATTGTGTCTACTGATCTATGCACCACTGGAAGGGACATCCATGGCCTGCATGGTTCCAGGTTCCTGAACTAGTCAATCTCCTGTTGGCAAATTTGTCCAGAAAATCGTATAAGGACTGAGATGGGGAGATTTACCCAGAATGATTGATTTTTTTTCTTACTATTATTGATTACCTCGAGTCCCCACAGAAAGGAAAAGCAGAGTTCAAAGAGGGGGCGAGATTGTGGTTGAGAGCTTGGTTCGTGGTAATATTTTTCTCTTGCACACAGAGCTAAAGAACAAGAAAAGAGATATAGCCAATGCACATTGAAGCAGTTCCTGCTTTAGATAAGGATAAATAAAAAGATTTAGCAGAGGTCTAGCAGTTAATAAGATGTGTTTTCTGTTCTCTTATACATCAGCACATTTATTGGCAGGATGCTATGGAAAAGTTTTAAAAACTTAAAGCTAGTTTTATATCTGATTTAAGATCTGGTGATGTACACTTTTTAAATTGTCCTGTCACATTTCCCAAGTGCAGCCTTTACCATAGTGGTCTGTTCTGGTCAATGTATCTGTAATAAAAAGAGTCCAGGTTTCCTATGAACTCTGAGAGCCACTGTAGTAACTCATTACCACTAGCCTACTGATTCAGTTCCACTCCGTGGCTTTAAAAATGTATCATTTATAGCATGTCTATGCCCTAAACTCTCTTAAATGAAAACTTAAAAAAAAAAAAAACTTTTTTTTTAACTTTCAGAATTCTCCTTTGAAATCCAGATAAATCTCATTGTCTATTGTTAAAAGATGACTCATTAAAGATTATTTTTCCATCCATCTGCAGAAACAGTTTCATGTTCTTTCCTGCAGGGTGCAGGGTCACTGGAACAATAGTTTTCTCCGGTAATAATAGGATTCTGACTGCATATTATGGTGCTTTTTAAATCTTTAATTAAGTTATTCTATGCACTTGGCAGCAGCAAGTGATTTGATAGAAGTCCTCAAAAATTCAGAAGTGTGACTTTCATAAGCTCTCAGTAACAGGGACTGTTACAGGCCCAAAATGTATTTCTAGGGTGGTCTTTTTGTCTGTACAGGCATAGAACAGTACAGCCAGTGGAGGAACTTCACTGCTCAAACCCACTTTTAGAAAGAGCTTCAACATGCTCTGAAAACATTGTTTACTGTAAGTAGAATACACTTGTCTTTTGAGGGGAATATAATGGCTCCTAGTACTTAATATATACTGATGTTATAAAGTAGCAGAAAGGAAAGTTCAGTTTGGAGAGGGAAGGAGGCTGCTGTGTCGGAACCAGATGCACTAATCAGTTAAAATAATGTGAGCATTTTTTCACGTGAACAATGCATTTTGGAGGGGCTATGTCACATCAAAGTGTACTTGGCCCCATGGATTGAAGGCCATTAGTATGTGAGTGCATTCTGTAAGTGACTGGAGCACATCTTGTTTAGTTTGACCCTTGGTTAGGAACCTTGTTCATGTCTAAGCCATCTCCTCAGCACAACCCAAGGAGGAGCAAAAGGCGTGGAAATGATCTTTGAGTGTGCACACCCAGTCTGGACTAAGATAGCAATGCAGATGCACTCTAAGTTGTTAACATGTGAATTAAGATTCACTTTAATTTATGATTTCCCTGTTTAGTCACCCCACATTTTACATTTTCATGGATTCTTCTGTAAAACATCTATTCTTTAAGGCTGAAAAAAGACTGGGTCAGCCACTTGCAGAATTTCTTTACCAACATCTTTCTATATAGATAGCCCTCAGTCCTCTTTTGAGAGTCATGAATTGACAGAGCTCCCCAAGTTGTGAAAACAGCTGCACCTATGTCCCAACAGTTGGCCTTTTGCAAAGGGCAGATCCCATAGCAGAGATTATTTTCTCATCATAAAGAGAGAAAAAGAGACATTACTAAATATTGCATCACATGAGGAACAAATCAACACAAACAAAGGGTGGTAGCTCAGTGAAATAAGAGAAAGACTGTAGGACAATCAGTTGAATCACCCCAGTACCACTAAAATCTCCCATTTTTTATCACTATCTAAAACCACAAGATGTTTATGCTAAATCAACTTGCTATTTTTGTGGGTGGCTGTGCTGCCTGATGACTTCTAATGCACTTTGTCTTTCAGCGCTACTAGTTATCATGAATAAGCAAGTAGGGAAAACACATACGGCTGTATACAGCTGCCTTTTAAATATGTATTACATGGCATTAAATTTCTTCAGACTGTCTCCCATGATCACAATACACTGATTAGGGTTTTTGTTTTCTTTTCTTTTTAGGGGAGCTCACATCACCCAAATCTAATTTAATCTTCTTTGAGTTAGGATTTTACATTTTTGTAGAGTTGTGCAGCACAAAGAAAGAAAGTGTATGAGAACTCACATGCATTCATCTTAATAAAATACAAGGGCAGAATAAAATAGCCATCATTAGTGTCTCATTGAGAAAGCAACTTCTGAAATCCACATCAAAGTTTTTTTTCCTTAGCTGGTTCAAACACTGAAGGAATGCAACTGAAGCATGTCCCAAACAATACAGAATATTAGACTGGAGTCCTGAGGAGTGGTAAAATACCTAATTCTTCATATCAATGCTGTGCACGAATCGTGATTGGAAAGAAGCAGCAGTTCCTTGCAGATGTGCACATATGAGGAAATCTAATGCTTTTGCCTTTCATTTAATCTGCATGAAGCAGTTGGCACCAATCTCGCCATGCTTTGGCTTCATGCCTTTAGTGCAAAACTATATTGAATATGCTTCCTGACAAGCCACAGAGAAAAAAAAAAGTCTCCTCCAGTGTAATTACAATACAATGTTGTTTATTATGAATATGTAATTGATGATTCAGCTCTCATACCTAATGATCAATGAAATAGGGCTTCAGAAAACCTGCAAGTGGGGATGCATTATTTTGAGTACACTCAGTGAAAACAGAAGAGTGCTTCAGAACTACTACATTAGAAGCATAAGCTCATAATCACAAATGAACTGATGAGTTGCCAATGCAACACCTACACACTTTCAACTGTGTAATACAAGCATATTTATGCCCAATAATAAGATCTAGCAGAAACATATCTTTTGAGAAGAATAATGTATTAATGGGTAGCAACAAAAAAATACCGTAATTCAAATATACATTGACCGCTTATAATACCTAAAAGGGTAGCAAATGGTGAGATCTATTCTGATGGAACTGTGTTAGAATTTAACCTGGTCTGCTATTACTCATACTCATGTGTGAGCGCACGTGCACTGAGAAAAATCCTGCCTTACTCCTATTGATTTAGTGAGTGAAGGGAACATTTTGCCCAAGGGCATTCATAATACAAACAGATATTTACTAACAGCTGCAGGATTTTATCGATTTCGCTTAGATAGCCAAAGATAACTGGCTGGCAGTCAAAGATAATTCATATTGTGGCCACTCAAATGTCCTAGTGATGTTGGGAGAGAATATCACAAGAAAGAGGTGAACAAGAAATAAATAAAGACATTTTTTGCAAGGAGGGTAATCTTTCCTTATCCTAGGCTCTTAGCACTGGATGGATGGGTGAGAGAAGCTTATTCCTATCCTAACCCTAATGTGGTATTAAAGGATTAGGATCAAGCTACAGGGTGATTGCACAGATAGTGTATTTACTTTCTTTAAGAGAAAACATAAGGTATTAATAAGATTTTAATACAAACAGATCTGTGAATCATTGCTAGATATATATGTTATTAACCAAAATATGCATTTGGTAGATGTCTTATGTAAAATGTCCTTTTATGTAAATGTCATTAAAAATTACCTATTCTTTGTAATTAAAAATATTTAATGACATTTATCTATATTAGATTTAAGCACTTTCTAAAGCAGATGCTGCATAAGAAATCATGATATACAGTTCTGTTTGAAAACTGCATAGAGTGTTGCAGGTACTTTTTTCCCTACTTGTTGGTAGAGCTCAGCTAAAAAGTTCAGCCCCTGTATCAAACGATCATCTCCCAGAATTCCCACAGTTCAGTAAATTAAAATTAAACTATGGAAGTGACATAACTGGATTTAAAAGTTGTCATTCAGGAAAATGCTAGGGATAAAAATCCTTTGTATGAGTCCATAGCCAGCTTCCTCCTGCAGTCATCTTCCTAGATGTTGCAGTGCTATTTCTTCCCTTATAAGAAATTTCGCAAGATAAGCAAAAATTCAGAGGATCTTTTTTAGGTAAGTCTAAAACAGAAAGTGATATGTCCAACAATAGAACTGTGAAGTTAGAAATCTACAAAAGCTGGTATAACTGGGTCATGATAACAATCAGTAGATCATGAAGAATTATGCTTTATGATATTCTTGCACACTATGTATGGAGAAAAGTGGATTTTTTGTACAGGAAATTGTCTTGAAACTGGGCATGCTACAGTCTTGCAAGGCTAAAGTGGATTTGCCCGCATCATATAAAAACTCTTAAATTAATCCTCAGCCAAACCCAGGCTTTTCTACGGGTAGCCAATGTAGGTTTTAAATAGTTTGTCATGTATCAGTAGAGGGAATGAACTGAAACTGCAGTTGGGTGTTATGCAGGATTGGGTCATACATTGACTTCATATTGATGCATATTTTTCTATGGTATTCATAAGACACCAAATTTGATCTATTCAGTACTATCACTGGCTTTTAAGGTGACTTCTCCAAACAAAACATATGGTGTGTAAGTTTATANNACACACACACACACAGTTTTTTTTTTCAAGGAAGCAAGTTTGGAAGGCAAAGTCTTCATTTGAACCTTACACAAGTCATATGAGATCTGCTTTAGTAACTGCATCTACAAAATAAAGATGACTGTGCTTGGACATCTAGATCACTGGGCTTTTTTGATGTGTAATGACATGCTATCTACAACACCCTACAACAATATTAGGTATGCTGTCCCAGATCTTCACTGCTCTTATACACCTAGTCGAGTATACCATATCCTTAAATGGTAGGCTTTCTTAATCTTCTCTGTGGCAAAATAAGGTAGTATAGTCCTAGTTTTCTTCAGCTGTCAGCTTTGTCATGATCCTTAAAAATCTTTTTTTGGAATTAGCCATGTTCAGTTCCTTTAATGTCTCCTCATAAAGCAGTGTAGATCAAATGACCTGCTATGAAGGCTGTCTCTCTACTCTCTCTGTGTTGCCGACAGCTTTTCTGGGGTACGGCTCCCAGAGCAATGTCCTCAGCCTTGCTGAGGCCTCCCCCATGCACAGAGAAATGATCATTTTCTTCTCAAGTCTGAAGGACAATAATCATGTAAATGCATGCCAGGAGAAAATTTCCTCCTTTAGAAACACTGTCGCATTTATGCCCAATTAACGCTTTTTGATCTGTTCCCAAAATGCTTCTGTGTAGCCACTTACTCCGCACTTTTTAATGGGCATTTCATCTCTGCTTTCCAAATTAGAGCACATGCCAGCACAAGAGCGTTTTCTCTGTGAAAACCAGGGGAGTCACCAGACTGTGACATCTCCCCTGGCAATATTTGGCAATACATATGCAGGAATGGACTTTATTGTGTTTCCATGCTTTTAAACTCCTTTTATAAGGAAAGCAATTTCGGGGGAAAAAAAATTTAAATCTCCCCACACTTGTAATCTGGGGAGAAAAGGATCTGATTTCACATATTTATTTATCTATTTTCTAGACCTTATCTGTAATTCGGAAAGAGATTTGGGGAAAGCTGGTAGGTTCATTGTGGTAATATTTCAGTTACTTGCTCAAGCTTAAATAGAATGCCTCAGACATTTTGGTAAATCCATGAAAATCTGTTTTCTGAACATCATTTGCCATGCAGTTACATTTTATTAATGCTTTGAGACTGAGGAACTATATTGCCACATTGAAAGTGAATTAAATGTTATGTGAGTAATGGGTCTTGTTTTTCCATAACTGTAATAGAAATGGAGCTTTTCCACTATTATAGTTTCTGCATATAAAGCTCCCTGCGTAGATATCACCAAGTTGCATAATCATTTTTGTCTCCTTTATATACTTTAGTGTTATGTTACCCTGGGTGTTCTGGGCTGAAATCAAACACAACATGTTCCTGTTGGTGAATAATCCTTGGAAATACATTAAGCAAATTGAATTTCACATTGAGTGAAGCTTTTTTTTCGTCCTTTGAAAAACCCTGAGAGCTCTGCTATCACCTGGACACTTGGACTCAGGTGGCTACTGTGTCCTGATGGACCTGAACTGGGAATGCTGCTGGAGGAAACCTGCCCTGGTCCTATTGGTCTGTCCAGGGAAGCCCTTGACAGTAAAATCACTCTATAATCACAAGAAATTCTACCATATGTGTCTTGATGGTCCTTACCTCAGGCCCCAGCTCTGACTGCTGGGTGGTCCCCACAGCAGCAATCTGATTGTAGCTGGTCCCAATGACTCACCTGAAATCTGTAAACTCTTTACCTGTCTCATATTAATACCACCTATTATAAAATCATCTTAGTTCACTCCTGGTTTTGTTAAAAACAAATTAAACTTCTGATCTAAGCCTTTAACTGTTTCATTTTCTTTTTCTTTTCTTTCTTTAATACTAAAATATCATTATCTGCTTGACCAGTTGCCCTGAAGCACTCTTCTTGCTTGTACTAAAGTGAAATTACAAGCTTTTTCTAAAAAAAGGCTTTTATTGTTCTGATTAAAACCTTCCACCTTACTGGAACTCACTATGACTAAAAAAGAATATTAAGATCTAATTTTTTTTTCCAACTAAGCTGAGAAGATAAAAGCTCAACAGAAAGAAAAAAAAATCTTTTGAAGTGCTTAGGATGATATGTATTTTTTCCCCATCTTTTACATTTATGTTTCAGTTTGCTTGCCAGTTCCCCTTGTGACATGCACTTCGTACTAAGTTAGCGTTATCTTGGACCATGCTCTGGGATTTTTTTGAAGGCAAATGGTGTTAGATTATGGTGCTACATTATTAACATCCATATGGGCATCAGGATTGAGGGAGAGAAATTTAGCAAGAACACAGGAACACGATCTTCTAGATCCTTCCTTCTCCTAATACATAATTTAGAGTGCAAGAAAGAAATAAAGTATTTAAATACAATAGTGAAGACCTGTAAGGACAATCTATTGTTTAGTTTATTTGAAAAAGACTGGTATGCAATCACCTCAACTGGCAGGCTGTTAAAGCAATATTTGTAAAATGTTCTCTAGCCTGAAATAGACAGGAAACAATTCTCCATTTTTTTTTCTGTAAAGTTTATACCCTTGTCTAATAATACTGCAACAGCTTTATCCCAGTTTCATGGTACGTAGCATCAGCTGTGATGGAGGCAAAAGTCCTTCTGACCCTGGTGAGCCTCCGCAGCTGTGCCCGACGCAGCATGGGGACTCTGTGTGCAGTGCAAGACAGCAGTCCTGGGGATACAGAGCTACCCCTGCATCAGAGATGGCTCTTTTTCTACCAGTGGGTTTAGAAAGCTCTTTGCACTCTTGGTCCTTTCTTACTTTGCAATGTTTTCCAAACTGCAGAAATGTTCCCTCACAATTACGAGATTTATCCATTGAGCATGTGGCATTAGAAGTTTCACAATAGAGATAATTTGATGTCTGTTGAAAAAAAATACTCTTTAAATCTGTTTCTTTCTCTGAGGAACATTTTAAAACTCAAGTCATGGTAAAGATTAAGGAATAATTTTTGATCTACTTCATTATGTTAGACTAGATTATAAGAAGATATACTTCTTATACTTCGTATTCTTATACTTCTTCTAGTACTCTTCTGTTGCCTAAATTTTAAATGAAAGGCAAACTCTTGAGTCGGAGGCTGATCACTGACAAAGCACTGCTTACTCAAGTGCCAAATAAATACTGACAAATTTTCTCTTTTGGCAGTAGAAGGATTATTCTTTTTTGTTTTAGTTTATTTAACTAGTTCAGTCTAATGCCTGTTTCCCTCACAGTGTGGCAGCCACTTGGTACTAGAAGAAGCAGAAAAGCTTTTGTTTCTTCTCTGTAAGTAATGAGTAGAAGCCAGGCCCTTGGGTTTAAGAGCTTTAAAATCCTAAGTCCTAGTATTCAGAAATCATTAGTTCATCTCCTCTCTTTATGTAACTAAGACAGCTGGTGCTTGTGTTTTCCCCTCGATTGAAGAGAGAAAGACTGAACTCAACTTTTAAAATAGTTTTATTTAAGTAATAGATATGATCAGCTAATTAGAAAAACAAACATACAAACAAAACCTAACTGCAAAGATAAAATATCACGCCAAATGGAAATGCCATATTCAAATAAGAATACCATGCAATTTTGTTCCATTCACAGGTTAAGACAACTATTCCTAGTCCTTTTACAGTGTATTTAATCTTGTCTTTCTTATGAAAGCAGCTTTTTAAAAGTTCCCAGTCCAATATAAACTGTGCTGCAGATCAGCGTGTCATTTTGCAATTACTGAATTACTCAGCTGTAAAGCTGCACCACGTGGACCAGCAGGAGAGCTTTGCTGTTGGTGTTTGGTGAATCACAGCAATAGAAGTTTTGCTGCCTTAGGTTGTGTTTTCACATGTGAAAGTCTGATCTAATTACACATTTTTTAATGGGCAAAGAGAGTCTAAAGCATGTAGATAGGAGTGAATCTTTTGACTGATTCCTCTTCCTGAATAGAGTGCAGTTCAGTTGTGGCCCTATTAGCTTCACAGTTCTATAGATGGTTACACAGGTTCAAATGCTATTGGACAATTAGCGTTGTCCAAAAATCCATGGAGGCTATTAAATATGAAAGCATGGACGAGTCTTGGAGGTGATAATAGGTCTTGAGAGACTTCTAAGAATATTCTGGGGAAGCACTGTGTGGCATGTTGTTATATAACTGCTGTCTGCTGCTGGCTCCTTTGAAATAGGATAGTTTGACTAGATGGAGTTTGCCTCTTGTTATGCATCCAAATAATATGTTGCAGCTGAGGAGCAGCTGTCATGAAACTACAGCACAAATCACTGTTAAACTTTGAAGTTCACAGCCAACTGTTTTTGTGTATAGAGCAACTGATGACACTAAAAGAGATAGAAGCAACTCACAATGAAAACGTTAGATATTAAATGCACTTGGGGAAAAAATGGTGAAATATTGGGATAGAAGGGTAAGTTCTACCACTGCCTACATATTGGCTGTGAGTGAGGAATACAGTCATTCATGTCAACACTTTCTCTATTAAAAAAAATATTTTGGTAGCCTCAAGTTGCAAAGATGCTCCTTTGCAATTAAGAAATGCTTCCTAGTCCCCCACTTCCATATGCACCTGGCCTGAATAAACCAACGACCTTCACCTCTGGCTCATGGAGACCCCACTCCTCAGCTACATTCCTCTCTTCTCCTCCCTCTTGGGTAGTTTGGCTTAGTCAGGTTGATCTCCTTCAGTAAGTCTGCTTTTTATATTTTAAAGTCTGAACCCTCTTCCTCAGCTTTTAAATACAATTTCAACCTACACAATTCTGCTTGTGCATTTATGCAATGTATTCAGTCTATGCTTGCATAACAGATTACGACTTCTCTGGATTTGTTCTCATTGGGAGAAAAGGTACAGACCTCCCCCGCCCAGCACTTGCTAACATTAATCAAAACACTGCTTAACACCTTGTGTGACACAGTTTAAGAGTGTCCCAGTAAGATACCTGGTCTCATTTCTCATCTTTTTGGGTGCTCTCTTATAATGCCCTAATATAATGAGGACAGTCTACAGAAGACTGGTGTTAGAATTAATGCTTCTCCAGGTACTTGAAGATGACCTATAGGTGGTAAGTATTGAGAGACAGATGGACTGAATCCAACATCTCAGGGCAAGACTAATTCATATTGTCATGATTTTGAGCATCTCAGAGCACCACCCTTCTCCTCTCCCTGGATGGAACTCTATTTTTTACTGCTTTCTTTGTTATTCTGCTCTCCTGGAAATTTAACCCCTCCTCCTTTTCTCAGTAGTGCTGCCTCCATCCTTCGCATGTCCACATTCTCCCTGCTTCTCTTAAAAACTCTTGCCTTTCTCTTTTTTCTAGTGTGATAAACCTTTTCCTTCTTCTCCCTCCTGCCTGTTGTACACAGAGAAGCCAGGTTGCACGTGACTCTCCTCTTGCCCTCAGCTTGGAGGACTGGGCAGTTCTGAGTGACTGTCATTCTCATGGAGGACTTGCAGGCCGTTTTGTATTTATGGTCAATTTATTTCTTTCTTCGTATGTGAATGGAATGAATAGCTTTTGATTTGACAGCACCTTGCAGCCAGGAGAAATATGCAGTGACTAATTCTTAGCCTGTCTTTTGGATGGCTTCATTATTACCTTTATTGACATTTTAATACATGTGTTTTTTCATTCCACCATGCTAACAGTAGCTGGCCACAACTCCTTTTGCTCCTATGACGATTAAATTGCTCTCTGTACATCCGCTCCTTAGCTCCCTATTCATTGCAAGCTCACATTAGTTTGTAAAGCCAGCCCTCCTCAGTAATTGGTATTTGGTATGAAAGAAACTTCCATTTCCATTCTGTGCTAATTATTAGATTTAAGCTGGATCTTTCCATAACTCAGGGAAGCAATTGTCCATCTTTTGTGAAAGCAATGGTAATTTGTCCCACCTCCATGCCTTAATCTGCTGTCATTCTTTTTTCTCTCTTGCGCTATAAACTGAAGAATAGGGTAATCTCACAATAGCCTTTCTTCTTCTAACTGCAGCTTGGCAATAGCACATAGTTCTAATACGTCTGCTTACACACTGAAGCCAGTTATCTACACAAAAGCAAAAGAACCACCCTTCCCAAAAAAAAGTGGTAGAAATGTACCTCTGTAAGGTAATGGCTGGTCATATTTCACTTTGCTTCCCTGTTGTTGCTGCTGCTTTGTAATTAGTTTGTATTAAGGAACATCTTGACTAAAGAACTGCATTGAAAATTAGAGAGGGGAGCAACATGCCACTCATGCCTTTTGTTTCGCATTTCTGGGATGTGGTAACAACAAGCAATGGAATTATTTGCTTGGCAGGTTTAGTACCTGAGACCCCAGCAGGACTTAACAATCTTTTTGACTAGCTTTATTTTAGGCAGTGGGTGGTAATAAATCAGAGCACTCCCAACGAACACTTTTCCTGCTTTCTTGTTGTCGCCAGGTCACTGCTAAAAACAGTCATTAGGCTTGGAGTTGTTTTTAACTTCCCATCACACACACCTTTCTTCCACCCCCACAGTTTATGCAAGCATGACAGTCTCTCCCTCTACCCTGTTTTTTTTCTGGGAGTGCTTCCCACAGAAGGCTCTGTTCAGGAGGGAGGAGATTTCCTTGTCAACGCTTCAGTATTTATAGCAGAAAAGAGGCTCTGCCATAACGCGAAGGGCTGATTTTCCCTCCATCTCCATATAATCACTTGTTTCCTTCCATCTCCATATAACCCTTGCTGGATGATCATGGAGGGAACATGAGTAATTGGTGCCTTGTGCTTGGCCTCAGCTGAGATGTCTCTAGATGCTAAATCCAGAGGTGAAGGACTGCTGGAGAAGGATTGCTGAGCCCTTCCAGAAGAGGGCCTTTTCCTTGCCCTCCATCCTGCCTTTCACACTCACTTTTATGCAATGTGGATGTGAAATGATGTCAAAGCAGCATTGAGGATGTGCATATGGTGCAGATGCTGATGGCTATCTAAAATGCAGAGTGCTGGAAGGCAAATCCTGAAGTGATGGGTAGTTTTGTTGTAGGTCCTGCTTCAATGAAAAGGACTTCAAAAGTCACAGTAACGACTAGAACAAGAGCGATCATGAGTCTAATTTTCCATTATGCTGTGCTAACTCTAATCAGTGTTAATTCAGTGATATCTCTGCAGCAAATCTAGCATAAACTGGACACGATGCACCAGAAAATTAGGTTCTGGATCAATCCTGCTGCATATTTATCCTCTCCTTTCAAGGCAAGAACTACCTTCCAGGAAAGTCTGCATCAAAATCTGTGATATTCACAGATGGGGATTTGTGTGAAATTTCTGCACTATCTTTCAGTTAATGATTAGCAAATCATTATAACTCAAGGCTGAAATCTAGGGACTCCTCAGTTCTCAGCTGTGCAAGTGAAACTTTTTGGCCTATTGGAGAGCTGGAAAAGTTTTTCTCAGATCAGGACTATTTAAAAGAAAACACATTTCTGTCAAATGGTGGAGCCCCTGTAACCTGTACATGAAGACTGCTGCACCAACCACGGCTGTCACTGTTCGTCCTACTGCAGTAGGAGGATTGCTAGGGCAAGTTTTCTGTCTTCATTTACATTAGATTCTTTTTCCCACTAGCAATGGCTATATTTAAGGCAAAGCAATATCAATTCTAATTAAAACATATGTACTTGACATTGCTAGTTCTGGAACTGGAGGTTCCCAATGCTGTCCATCTAGGGTTGAGGTCTATGGCACCCTGGTGAGAATGTGTCCTTCTGTTTTTTAAACTTCCATATATGAAACAAACTAGGGAGTGGGTGATTCTTTCCAAAGCATTGGAGAGAAACAAATAGAGCATTGCGAAATTAGGAAGACAGGCAGGGCTGTAGCCATAGCCAGATTCCCGAAAGCTATAAGCCAGTTTCCCAAGGAACCAAGATAGGAGAAGCCAAATCAAATAAACAAAACAGCATGTGTCTTTTGAGGCAGACTCAAGAAGTCTACTCCAATGGGAAAAGAGAGTTGCCACAAAGTTTTCCAAAAACAATAGCTTTCACACTCAAGGTTTCAGCCCTATGTGGCTCTGAGAATGACAGGGTCGCAGACAGAAAAGAAGAGAAATTTGAGGCCAATTGTAAAGGTAGCAAGGCTGCTAGTGAGTGAAAGACATGAGTCTTGAAATGATACTTTCCTGCAAGGGCTGACTTTAGGATGAGCTATAGGGGCCTGACTAATTTTGCCATTTCTTTGTTAGACTACAGTAGAGTACCTGGCCTGAATCATTAGGTGAACATGTATTTTAAGTATAAGTAAAGCTACATATGATGTTAAATCTAAAGAAAAATTCTGGAAGCCACATTTGGAAAGATGATGCATATTGGCTTATTAAAACAGACTATACATGCAGCATCATTATTTTTGAAACTTTGATACCTTTTTTTCTAACAGAGCAGGAAGGCAAATATAAGTAAACCTTAGCTGAGTTCCATAAGACTATTATGGTTTTTTTTTTAAGTAGCCAGAAAAATGTCAAGAATGTGATGCGATGCCCACCTTGAGTGTGCTCTCTTCTTATTTCTGTATTAGCTGTGTATTTGTGCTTCTCTCCAGAAGTACAATATTTCAGCATTTCAAAGATCTTTGAAACAATAATTTCTATTGCACTTAAAAATATTTGATCATATTATCAAATATGATCACATGAAGTCAGGTGTTCTTCATTTCACTTTGCTGAAAGATATAACTAGATATCCTATAGATGTTCCTTTCTGCTTTAAAACTTAGGTTATAACTATGGCAAAGCAAGCCCATAGCAGAGCTCAATTTGTGGAGCTTTCAACTAATTAAACCCTGCAGGCTGCATTGCTTGACAGTAAACATCCTGTTTGTTTTTTTGGGGGTATTTGACAAGAGGAAAATTAATAAATTTCCAGGCAGAGTTCCTTCCAACAGATTTTTCTTTCTCTCAGCTATGCCTGGTTTCAATATTTTTATTTTGTACTTGATTTGAGAATTTCAAGCAACATGGTATGAGAGTGAATAAGTAGGAGGAAGCTCCTATGATAATTACAAAACCACTAAACCTGAGGCCAAGCTCCTGGAAATATAAGCCTGAGGATTCATCACTCAGCATATTTTGCGCAGCTTTTGTAGATAGCTGCCTGCAATAACTGCTGTATCTACTCAACTGGAAACTCAACAAGAAATGTAACAACCACACTAGGACACCTCCTAAGTTTTAATTGGGCAGCAAAAGTAAAGGCAGGAGTGGTGGGTCAGGGACTTGGGCTTTAGCATAGGCTCCATAATGGGATCCAAGGTCTCTGCTGGATGCACTCTAGGGTGCATAGTGCTAGGGTGAACATAGTGCTAGTTCTCCTTGTGGCCCTTGTTCTGCTGGCAGTGTTGTGGCAGTAGAAGTATACTCCTGTCCGGCTCTATTGTATGGCAGGATAAGATCAGAATAAATATGTATTCAGTAAAGAAATGGATTTTTCTTATTTGAAATATGTGAGGAAAAGGAATGCAAATTTTGCATATTGGCTACATTGACAATGGCCTTAGAACATAGAAGAAAAATCCACAAGAATAGAGATTCTATTTTTGCTCTGAAAGACACAGTGGTAAATAATATCAAAACTCAGACTCCAGCTCAGAGAAGCAGCTCCTTGTCTAGCAGAAAAAAAATCTCAAGTGGCAATAGAAAATATGAAGTCCTGCTCATCTTACTAGGGATTTATGAGTGAATACATGCTCAGTTGCATTTCAGAATAATGAGAATTAATAGTCATTGACAACATTAAATGAAAATTTGTAACAAAAAAAAAAAAAAAAGCATGTTTTAGGTCTGTAATGATAATGCTCTTTCACAGCTGCTTTTGTGAGTGGGGAATAATTTAACAATACAATAGCTAATACTGAATATCTAGTTTGTGGTAAAATTATAAAGTAAATGTTTCCTCCAAAGAACTCCAGAGCTGTTTATGGGACCTAGAGGCACATTCATGAGAGAGTAGGCTGGAGTTTTGATGCGTTGCAATATGGTAAATTGGTGTAATTTCATTGCACTGCCTTCAGCATGCCTTCAGCCGATGGAAAATATCATTATAAGAGAGGAAAAAAAAAAAAGATATGACTTTTCTTTACCTTTTAGGAAAATGAATTCATGCTAAAATGCCCATATCTTTTCTCACATGAACATCAGCTCCCGTGTGCTTATTTACCCACAAAAATAATTACTCTTTTTTGCTACTCCTATTGGTAAATTTATGCAGAAAGAAAATTCTGAAATGAGAAAAGGCCAGAGGATAGTATAAATGAAATAGAAATAAAAAGTTAAAGATCTAATACAAAACACAGAGGAAAAAGATGAAAGAAAACATGGTTTTCTAATACAGTATTTAGGTAAGAATCATCTGGGTTGCTGGAGGAAGAGGGAAGAGAAGGTGTGCCTGCATTCATATTGAATTATTCTCCTCTTATCCATCTATGTCACATTTATTCTTTTAGTCTCTTAACACCTATGCATACAGTCATGTAGTAAGGGCAGTGCAGAAGAAGGGGCAGTTACAAAGATTTTGATCTGGATAGTTCTTTGGCAAGATTGAATAGTCATAACTCTATACTCCTTTCCTACACTAAGTAAATATTGGATTAGTAACATGTTTATTGTGCGTTTGCTGCATAAAACCAAAAACAAAATTGACGAGACTTTGCCATTGACATCCCTGGGAAAAGACAGGTCCTTAATATGTTTTCATCACTGATACGTAGATATGGAAGCCAAGCCAGCTGGTTGCAAATAAGGTTATTAGTCAAAAGTTGCATAACTTCTTTTTGACTCTGTAGAAAGTGATTTTAGGAATGGTACATTTTTATACATATATATAAAAGAATTCGTTAGTCAGTGCTGTCGAAAGTAATTTTACCCTAACTATTTGATAGTAAATTGCTGCAACATTCTGCATCTAACATTTCAAGACATAGGAGCTGTTATTTGTAAAATGTTAATCTGCTAGTCAAACTTAAAAGCTGTATTTTTTACAGTCATTATAAAACAAGTTCTAAAACATCTTCTAGACCACCAGAATTCCAATATAAGATTTATTTCCTCTTAAATGGCTGCTCATAGGCACATATATAGTAGAAACAGATGCGTATTTTATAGATTTTTGATCTAATCAGGGTAGAATAAATTCCTAAAATCTTCAATCAGAAATCTAATTCAAACTGCTAGACAGGGTGTAAATATTTTTTTAATGGTCTGAGGCTGGACCCTAGAAGTACTTGGCTATGTTTGAAGCCAGTCTTTCTGAAACACGTAGTGTCTCAGCCTGATAATTCAGCAGAGCTGCTGATCGCCGCAGCCCATAGCACTTTGCTTAACCAAGTCCTTAACCTCTGCAAGGTCTCCATTTCATCCAGTGGAGCTAAGAAAGGTGAGGCTTAGTGCTCGGTACCCTGAAGTGTGTTGATGTGGGACAACTCTGGGCTGCAGGTTAAGGACATGCATCCGGGAGGTTCCCTGGAGGGAACCAAGGCCCCTTGCTCATTACCTGGCCATACCTGCAGATTTTGCCTGGTCTTGAGAGGGACCATCAGGAGGTATCTGCTGGTGGTGGGGATTGGCCAAACCCTCCATGATGAGCCCGCTAGGGCTGGACTGGGAGCTGCTGCCCTTCTGGGTGCCCCAGGGGCTAGCCATGCCTGCAGGGTTTTCTCTCCACTATGCCTTTCCTCTCCCCCTCTCCCTTCCCTGTCCTGAAAGGCTCCGCTCTTCACAGGATGCACTGAACCCCTTTGACTTTACCCACAGAGCCAGCTCAGGTCGCAGCAGGGCGTCAGGAACAGCTCTATGAGTCTGCACAAGCCCTCCAGGCTCTTTGAAAGCAAAGCCAAAAGGCCAGTTTAAATCACTGCAGCAGGCATGCTTCTGAGTTTCTTATCTTCGGGATTATAAGGCAGCACTGCTCTCTCATAGATAAAAGTAAAACTTTTCTCTTTTCAAGGCTAACTTCTCTAAATAGTCCAATATGTAATACTGAATTGTCCTGAAGCTCCTAGGTACCATTCAAGAGATGGAATAGGGGAAGTATTCCAAAACTGGAGACACTTCAGAAATTATTCCTGAGATTTTTTTTCCTTTTCTGCAGAAAATGAGAAAATAGATTCTGCTCACGAAAACCAACTTTCCCCAGCTCTTTGGGCAGAGAAGCAAGAACTAAGTGATGACTCTTGTCCTGAATATTTTGGGTTGCTTGACACTCAGCCTGTTGGGTGTCTTTCCCTGCTCCCCCAGCCTCCGCCACAAAAAAACTGATTGTTACTACAGTTTATGACCGAGTGGATTGCACTGCACATTTACAGCCCAGCTTGTGCCAAGACTTTTTGGACCATTAGTTTTCTTAACAGAGGCTAGTTATCTCCTACAGATGTATGCACTGCTGCTCTGCATGTGCATGCCCCAAGGCTAGGTTCAGAAAGAAGGAGCTCAGCATTCACTGACTGATTTACAGGCAGCATGGAGCATTTTGAACCTGATATATCAGAAATTTTTAAGAGTAGCACAGCTTGCTCCTACCCCTGTGTATGTGCTTGGAGACTTGTTTCATCAACACATTCAGAGACCAGACAGCCAGTAAGCAATTTTCATATCCTAATGGTTTCTAAATTGCTGATGATTTAATGGGAAGAGAAAATGAATTGGAAATGCTGACAATGCATATAAGTATTTTGGGAAAGCAGAGAAGAAAAGAGGCTTTCTGGTCCTGAAAGTGGATGGTAAGCACAATGTAACAACTTCTGAAATTTTGAGGCATGACCCATGCAGCATTTTCTGATCACCAGACACCTGTAAGTTTACAAGAGTGGCTTTTTTATCACAGAACAGAGATAAGCATGCTGTACTTTGTAACTCACATCTGAGGAGTGTTAGGAAGCCTAATTAATAACTGTAATGTCCTTATCAGCTGACAAGGGATATTGAAAAGTGCTGTGTATTGCCATGCTTAATTAAGGTGTGCCTAGTCTTATAGTCATAAATTGAAAGGTTCTCATATACTACTGAGGTGAGAATTGTATGAAACAGCTAGACAGATTGCTATAGCTTAAGAAATATTGCAGAACTGCACAATTAAGGGACTGTTATGTCTATAAGATATATTTTTTTCTGTTTTGATATTGATTAGAACAGATGACTTAATACTGAATATTGACTTGCACAGCTGCCTTGGTCTTCATGTTTTCAAGGATGGATGTAAGACTCTGTGCATGGGAAACACCATTTTAATTACATCTTGCAATACCGTAAGGGCTCTTCCATTTGTCTGTCAGTAGCTAAGAGGTGTGTAGTCTGCAGATTGACAGGCCTTACAGAGATTGTTTCATGGAGCAGTCTAGTCACAGCTTAAATTCGCTCACCTGGAGCTTCTGGGGCAACCGACCTAATTTAGAGCTCAAGTCCTTCTGTGCCCTATGATGAAAACATCATCACTGATAATCTAAGGACTTGCCCTTTTATCCTGTCCTAGAATCTGAGGGCAGAAGCAAGGTCATGGGACCACAAAGGATGGATTCAGAAGTCCTTCAACTATACTCATTGAAATTCACTTCTTATACTCATTTAGGCTGTTGCAGAGATAGACTAGACATATATTTGAAGCATTTATTTTTAATAGATTTCTTTCCCTCTTATGTTTACTATTTAAATGAAAATACTTTAAGTAACACTGGAGAATGAATACCTGAAACTGTGTGAAGACTTAGTCGTGACTTCTCCACTGTACTGTGCTAAAGGAAGGGTACAGATCGATGGTACCTTTTTCTTCTACTTAGAGCCCAGGAGGCACATACATCTTCTTGAGGTTTAGAATTACATAAATGGTCTCTAATTTCAGGTCTAGGGCAGTTTTTTCCGTTGTCTGACACCAAGAAGCTGAGGTGTGGCTATGGCACCATGTAAATGCTTTCCTTTTCCTTTAGTAATATTACCAAGGCCTGCGACTCTTAAAATCACTCTTACAATATGAAATGAATCATGTGTGTAATTTTGTGAAGGAGGAAAAGAGCCCTGTGTAGCAAATTTCTGACATATTTGAGGAAGGATAAATATCTTTAAGAAATAAACTGAAAATATATTTTTAAATGATGATTTTTAAATTTTCCTTTTTTTTTCTTTTCCTGAGAATATTCTTATTAAATTAAATTGTGCTTCTGTCAGTGTCAGAGAGAAAGCTTTTGGCTTTTTAAACAGTATACACAGAGAAAAAAAGGTGGGTTTTATTTCATGCTTTCCTTTTTAACTTACTTTTGCTAGTGAGATTTCAGAATTAAATATTTAGAATTTCTGTCATTGTTTAAATATTTCACTTGGAAATTCTGTCTTTTAATGAGCAACATCAACAGAAAAGAACATTTGTTGCAACATATGTTGTTGTTAGAAGACAGGCCCTACTTGGATTGAAAAATTTTGTCCTTGAAAAAATTGCAACCAACTCTTCTTGCATTCCATGTGTACATTTCAATATTTCCATTTCCAAGAGAATAGATCATAGAGCTGAATAAAGAAATGCTGGGGAAATTGAACATTTTCCCAATGAGGATGAATTTAGCCTATCTGAGGAGGTACAGTATTATCTCACTGATAAAACTTTAGGATGATTGGTATAAATCTGAAAACTCTTTTTGTTCATTACTTCTTGGAAAGTAGAAGTGTACTGTGCCATTTGAACAAATGCCTTCTGATGGTTTACATCTTCATAGAACAATTTCAAATATGAGTTTCCTGGCATAAGGTTTTAGCATGAATCTGTGAGATAGTAGTGGTATAAAAGACATAGTTGGAAAGGCTGCTGGCAAATACAACAGAATAAAAATACAATAAAGCAGATGCATTCTGTGTTGCTGATGTGTAGTTAATTGATATTCTGTAATACCATAGTTCTGACTCACACTTGGAGAAAACCAAGGCAAACCTGGGCACATACCCTTGCTTCGGATAGAGTGTCTTTTCCACACTAGTATATATAGAGAAGAGCTAGATTGGGGTGATGGGAAGGATTACAAGGAGTTCCCAGTATGGGACTCCGTGGATGCAACGGGCTTCAGTTCATGGGGAAAAAAAAAAAAAAAAAAAAAAAAAAAAAAAAA
>VZSG01000799.1:43612-55179 GCA_013398315.1 Nothoprocta pentlandii
CCTGGATGCCACCCTGTGCCACATGCTGTAGGTGTGCCTGCTTGAGCAGGAAGGTTGGACTAGATGATCTCTAGAGGTCCCTTCCAACCTTAATATTCTGTGATTCTGTGATTCTGTGTATTTGTTCTTCTTTGGTCTGCTAGTCCAAAATTATGTCTCATTCTTTCTTGCTTTTATGCCTTTGGTGAGCAAATGATTTTGAATATGATTATCACTGCCTGGTTAAAATATCCTTCAGACAGTTTCTTGAAATTTTTGGTCAAATATTACTAATAGTACAGAAGTATGAAGAAATAGATTTTGCTTTCACTTGCCTCTGCTCGTCTGATTCATATCAGTTTTTTTTTTTTTTGGTGAACATGTAAGGATTTTCTTACGAATTATTGCAGAGCACCCCAGCTAATTTAATAGCATATTGCTCTCTGCTACGCTGATATTCTGATCTTGAAGAGTCTAAATGTTGGGGTTAATACATAACAGCATCTTCTACAAGCTTCAACAGGGGTCCTACATGGGAAAACCATCATGTCCTGGTCTGTTAGGATTTCTGCTACCATTAACAAATGTTAGTGAAGAAGGCAGCAGTGAAAAGCAGAGGAAAAAGGAAAACTGGTAATAAGGGAGAAAGTCCCAAGCCAGAAATAACCTAGGATGTATGACTTCTTGCTCAGATTGGGTAAGGAGTGGATAGAGGATAAAATTTTGAAATCACTATTTATAAGCTATTTTGACCCTTAGTTCTATTTTTAAAGGCTTCCTGGTTATATGGACTTGCTTTAGATGACTTTTTCTGAAGCACTTCTGACGATTATGATGCTTACAGGGAGAAAGCTTAGTTTCTTTTGAATTTAACTTCTGAAAGAGCCTTCAGGGGGACTGTAACCACATATAATGAGTATTTAGCCTAAGTTGGTTCCCATAGGCCAGTGCCCAAAACAACCCTAGCTGTGTAGTCAAAAAATAGCCTAGATGTGATTCCAGGGCAGGACTATTTCCTAGCCATAGAAAATAATCGTGTTGAGTTCACATAAAGGGCAGCGAATGAGTTGCTGCCTTTTCATTTTTGCAGGTGATGGGTTCCAGTGCTTGGAAAGGGTAGGTCCCCTGGTAGGTCATTTGCAAACAGCAGTCTGCTCCGTTAATTTGATCACCCTAGAGCAAATGACAACTTAGGAGAGATGACCAGAGGATACCTTATAGCAGTGGAATCCATGTTCTGTCACAGTATTGTAGTAAAACACATATCATGTTGCAGTGATTAACACACAAAAACTAAAACCAGTGCTTCTTTTGACCTGCTCAAGGATATTTTTCCAGAAATCACAATAGACTGTTATAATCTATTTTTGAAGATGTTAATCTATCAACAATAATCCATTAGTGCTAAATAATTCACTATCAGCTCACCCACTGGTAAGCTATAGCAAAGTTCAGGAGGCAAGAACATATTACAGAATTTCTGGGACACAAACCTGGATTTTTCTACCAAGAAGGAAAGAAATGCAATTCCAGAAAAAGAGAAGCTTGTCAAAAGAAGTAGAAACTAGAAACAGGAATACTTTGTATTTGTGCAAGGTCTTGAAACAACAATGTTGCCTTTTAACTATGTGTGGGCAGATTCTCCGGGTTGTAGCAGTTAACTGCTTTGCTGAAGAGTTCTCCTGTCCCTCCTTAATGCCATTCTACGGCTGTGCAAAATTTTCCAAAGGTGAAAGTACTGAACATAAGGCATTATTATAACTACCCAAAACATTTATTTTGTGGTTTTACTTCTCTGAACTCCCCCTTCATTCCCTCCCCTCAGGTTACCATAGATAACTGGGAGTTTATTGTAGTTATACTTCAAAAATTGCACAGTGTATATGCATCATCACCACACAATCTTATTACAATGAAAGAGCAAACATTAATGATGAAGTTGAAAGCAAGCCTTATCTCAAGGACTTCCACAATTCCTCAGCAAAACTGTTCATATACATTATTCTCAAGTAGGTAACAGTCTAGTTTTGCCCTCATTTCCACCTGTGAAATCCCTTTTCAGTCATTAAGGCCAGGAGCCGTGTAACAGAAGACAAGCATAAGCCCATAATTTCTACCCATAATGAGTTATCATGTCACACTTGTGGAAGCTTTGTGATACAGGATGAGCTGCCCTTCACAGTAAGGATGTTAGAAATGCTAAAGATAAAGACTTGGGGAGCCTTTAGGAAAGGAAATTAAATATAAAGAGGTGATGCTTCAACTGGGTTGTGACAGAAATGTCACAGATGATAGGTTCTGACTGGAGATGTGAAACTTTTAATCAAGGTGCCTTATGTAACACTTAATTTCAAAGAAGGTCTGGCATTTTTAAATGGTAGGCTAATTACAGGGTCTGCTAGAGAATGCTGTGAAGGCAACCACCAGAATGGGATAAATAGGAACACATAAAATTTAAATTTGCTTTCACACACATCAGTCACTTATGGATTTTTTTCTTAAAAATGAAGAAATGTGTTTATTGCATAATAGTGATCATACCTGACTATGTGAAAAAGAGGACTTTATACAAAATATTTCATTTTGCTTTTCATTTCACAACATGGGGATGATGTGTTTCAGTGAATGAATCTAGATAACTTAGGTTAGAAATCAGTTTTCCAGTCCAATGAAGAAAACTGAGAAAATCCCAGGACAGGTGCTTAAGTTCATCAAGTAGAAGAATCAGAAATGCCATATAATTTCATCAGGGGTAATCTGTTCCTGGAGTAGAATGACTCCAGTCCATGCATTTACAAAGTTTACCTAGTCTACTTTTCAAGGTTCCAAGTGGTTAGTCTCCCATTCTTTGGAAGTCTTCCATGCTTTGGAAATCTTTGGGAATACCAGTCCATGCACTTAGCATTGCAGTGGTCTGCTATTTATTCTTATGAGAACTGAGTAACTTAACAGGCCAATAACTTGCCCAGGCTCTTATGAGGCTTCAGCTGTCTCTGAGGTTGTACAGAAGCAAATTACATAGGATGTTGTTGCCTTTGATGCTCTTTAGCCACTGGGTATCTTGGGAAATCCCATTTTTGAACTGTATGTTCCTGTTCCAAGTATGAAAAAGTTTGTGCTTTAACATTTCACATAATAATCACAAGCTAAAAGCAAGCAAATTGAAATTTCTCTATCACATGCTAATCCAAGGGGAAAATCATCACATTGTCATGGATTTTATATATGAGATAGAAAGTGTGGGGAGCAAGAGAAGCAAATGTGTAAAGTTACTGTTAATATTACGCAAAGAGATTCTACAAAATAATTATCTGCAATGCTGTTACATTACTAGCCAAGGATTATTTTTTATTCCATTTCTTTCATCAGCCATCTGGACCATGGTCGCTTGTTGGTAGTAAGTGATGGAGAGAGATGGTGCAGGAGTAAAAGCTGCCTCAGCTGAAAAGAGGTAGCTCTTCAGAGCTGTTTATGAACAAATGTGGCTGTTCCTACTTGCAACAGATATGCTGAACTGTTTTTCATGTTCTGTCATGTTAGGCAAAAGATCTTGGAGAAAATAAACACCAGATTACAGAGTATCTGGGATGACTGATGGAGCAGTATGTGTCCACTGACAGAGTAATAATAGCCTTCCAAGAAAGAAAATGCTGAACAACTTGTCCGACATCAACACCTCTCTGCTTTTCTGTAAGAGCATCAATAATCAGTATTCTTTTCAATGTGTTATTGATGCAGAGTGAGATTTTCAGAGGTGTTAAGCAACCACTTCTTCCCCCGCTCCTCACCTCCCCCTCAGCATCAGCCATTGCTGTTTGCACTTGGTGGTTCTGCAATTAAACAATGCTACATGCTTGGCAGGAGGAAGGACATTATGATTAAAGCATGTTTTCCCAGGGTGTTTTATTCCAAAACACTGTGAATGACTGCAAATGGGTCAATGCAGGGGCTTGGGGCTGTGCTGCTCAGCTGAGGAACAGCAGGTTCCCAGCAGAGCCATGAGAAAAGGTGCTCAGTGATCACACAGATAACCACACTGTCATCTCCTCCTTCACCTCCTCACCAAAACCTGGGGAGCTTTCATAAAAAAAGGGTGCATGCAGAAGAGTGAGAAAACCCTTCTCGCTCTTGTACAAGAGGATTCATTGGAGAAATCTTCCCCATCATTTGAAGTGATGGGGAAGCAAAATGTCCTGACTATAAAGTTGTGCTTGAAGCTAACAAAGTGCTACAAAATGCACACTTTATGCTCAGGCAGAGCTGGAACTGCTTTAGGTCAATGCTCTTTGTCAAAACACAGAAAAAAAAAATGATGCTTGCAGCTGATTCACTGACCAACTCTGGAGAAGAAAAAGAGAAGGAGGGCAGAGATGGGGACACCATTCCATGGCATGCACAACTCCTACAGAAAAGCTTGACAAGGGCTGAGAAGGTAGCAATTCCTTAATGTAGAGAGGGAGAGAAAGGATGTGCATGTGCATGTTTATAAGAAATGGATCATCTGACCGAGGGCAGATTTCATATTTCAGGCATTTTCTATATTTCCCTTTAATCAAAGGACGTATTTGAATATAGACAAGAACAAGAGTAAGAATCTTGACTTGTATCCCTTCCTGTGTTTTAACTTTAAACAAACAGATGCAATCCATAGCTCTAAATAAGATTTTCTCACATTTCCTTCTGAAAGTGGCTTTAAGCAAGATAAGGAACTAAAATTTAATCCTTCAAAGAGTGTGCAAACACTGAATCCTTGACGCAGACACAGTCTTGCCATGAATTTATATGGGAGCTTTAACAGTTTTGTAAATTAATCAATAACATAGTTAAATTATATTTGCTCAACTAATTGTTTTCCATGTCCTGTAAATTAGAACCTCGGTAGTCTACAAGAAAAATCAGTCCTGCTGCTTGTATCACATTTGTGTTTACTTACTGGCATGTTATTAAAGTGCTAGTTTATTTGTTCTGCTATAGGCTGGTAGTTTTTTCTTTGCTATTTGAGTGCCAAGCAAAGCTGTGCAAAAATATTTACATAATTATACACTTAATACACAAAATCCATTTTAACTATGTCAGAATGCTGCACATTTAGAGCCTCTGCTCTCATCTTGCCTTACCGTGGTGGAAGGGGATTCAGCCCCCACTACCCCCCAGTAAATCAGGACTTAGAGGGTACAGAGATAACAGATTTGATTTCAAAACCAACAAACAAAAACAAGTGAGCTTTGGAAAGTTGTCTGGCTGTGGACTGGAGCTCAGGGGACCGAAAGAGGAGCAAAGGTTGCCTGCTCTACCCTTTCAGTATGGCTTTGCCAGCAACAGTCTGCTGCAGAGCTTAGAGGTGAAATGCAGTTTCCAACAAGTCTTCCTGCAGGCAGATACGAAATACAGGCTGAATAGAAAAAAAAAAAAAAAAAAAAAAAAAAAAAAAAAAAAAAAAAAAAAAAAAAAAAAAAAAAAAAAAAAAAAGATTGTGGAGTGTTTCTTACTTGATCTTTCCCCCAAAATACACACAAAAACACACACAGAAAACAAAATATTATATAAAACTAGGACTTTAATCTTCTCTGTATCTTTGCTATGAAGACAAGCTGGCAGATTTAACAGTGCAGTGTTCTATGGTGGGTTATTCATTGCATTTATTTTCTACATTTAACAATATAAAAATGACAAGAAAAGAGAGAGAAGAAAGAAGAAATTGAGTAAACAGAATGAAACTAGGCCTGTAATACTTAGCTAGTGATATCTTAAACTGATCTTTTATAATATAGCGTACTAGTCCTTTTCTTAACATACAGAGTATAATTTTATTATCAGAAATCCTATTTGATTCCTGAATTTTTATTTCACTTGTTAGGATATCTGTAGAGATCAGGCTGAATTCTTCATAAATACATTCATAGTTTAATGAATTGGTAAAAGGAGTCCACTGTCACAGTACTCCTTTTCTTTTTTTTTCTAGATTCGCATCATTTTTTTTTCTGATTCCCAAATTTCTTCATCTGTCATTCTCCAAGACTGTTTGAACATCACGTGTAAATTCCTGAATGGACTTTTCAACTGTTCTCCCTTATTGTTATGTTTAAACTATTCTTTTCTAAAAAATAATAGGTTTTTACTTAGAGAACCAGTACTTTTCTACTTGCTGTTGATCATGGGGTGATTGCTGGGTACAATTTTGCACAGGAAAACCTCTTGCTATGTAGCTTAAATCACCATTATTTAGATTTGATCCTGCATCTCTTTAAGCTGGTGGAAATCTTCACAAGCTTGCCTTAATTCTCAGGCATAATTCTCAGGACAGCAATGTATACATAGAAAGCTATATATATGTATGTATTTATCATAGGATGGAGATTCCTTTCCATCTCCTAAGTGGTCTTTTGCAGCTGTGATCATATTGCAGAGAGCAAGGATAATATAATAATAATAGAGGACTTGAAAGTTCCACTGTGGCACAAAATTTGGGCCTGTTGAGAAGAAGAGGGGAGTAAACTGCCTGTTTCAGGTTTTCTTTCCCTCTCCAGGAAATAAGAGATAATAGTGAATAAGGGCGAGATAATAGTGGTTTAAAAAGAAGATATTCACTAAAAGATTGATTTACTGTAGGTTTAATGAAGGGCTTCATGAAGAATTTGTTCAGCAGAGGAAGAGTAAGTAAACTGAAATTTATGAAAAATATCCCTTAATTTAGAGAATAAACATTTTTCTATGCTCATCCTAAATATCATCGTTTTGGTGAGAGTCAATATTTCTTCTGAAATCTATATGAGATCAAACTCATTCATATCCTTTTTAGATGCAGCAGCAGTTCTTTACAAATTCCTTGGGTCCTACAGCATTTCACAGTGTTGCTGAGACTGCCCTAAGAGCAATGTGTTGGTTAACTGCTGCAGGATGCTATGATATAGATATCCCTCTCCGTTTTTTTTAATAAGAATATTTTGTGCAGAACGAGACACATGTTTGTGCTAAGTCTCACTCACCCCAACAAAGCTAATAGTCCTAACAAACAAGAAGATTGATACCGTTTTATTGCAATTCACATGAAAACAAGCTAAACATTTTAAACAAAATAACACTCCCATGATAAAGAGCTTGGTAATGAAATGAAGTCTACAGAAAAATAATTAGAATTCCTTACAAATTAGTTTAGTAATTGACTGAAGTTAATTGATAGTGGCAATATTTTAATAGAATTCTGCAACCAACGAATAAGTTGTAACTGAGGACCCTCAGAAATCAATGGAAGTTTGTCTTTGACTTAACTGAGAACAGAATTAAATTTACAATGTTTATTGGAAAGCAACATTTTCTTTTTGGAGTCTGATCGGTTATTTTAAATGTTTTATAGACAGATAATGTCTATAAATGTGTGTATATGTATATATGTGTTTATATATATGTGTGTGTATATATGTGTGTATATACATGTATATATGTACACATGTGTGTATATGTATAAATGTGTGTAAATGTATAAATATATAATATGTGATCCATAATTCTCGAGTAAATTCCTTAGGGTATTTCTGCTTGAAAATTCAGAATTAAATTCTTCTCTTGACATACAAGTCTGAACAAGCTAAAGAAATGAAAGTCCGTGCACTACCGCTCTAGAACTGTCTTTCACAGGGTTTGTAAGCTACATATTAAGCTGTGCCTACCTATTTGTAATTTTATTTTTGCTCCTTATTTTTGAGAGTTTTTTTTCTACCTGGCGACTCTTCTGCCATAGAGTAGTATGCAGCTATATATCCTTTGTGTGCTTTCCTTAATGTGTATACTCCGGTTTAATTTTTTGAGGGTGGGAAGAGACTAGAGGGGCAGTCCTGCTTTTTGCAACACGAGTTTGCACAAAGCTTGGAGCTGGAGTTCATGGTTTATAACAATATCTATTGTAAAGTCACCTGCTTAGTTCATCCCTCTAAAATGTTGATACAAGATCTTACTCAGAAAGCTCAGAAAGCTGCAGAGAGATGTTATCCACAGTAATCTCTGCTGTCAAGACACAGTTTCTCATGAGGTTATTCATCTACATGTCCGAAGCAAGTTTCCATAAAAACTGGGATAAACATGACACAGTTGTAAAAGCCCTATGTATGTTGTACGCTAATGCTACATCTGATAGTATTATCTGCTTCTGGTAAAGCACACAGCAGTTTAAGTAGTGTAACATGAAAGAAGATCCGGGAGGACTTGCAAATGTATCCATAGGACTAACAGGAACATGAATCTCATGATCTGTGAGTGGGACTCATAAGTATCTGAAATTCTGTCTTATATCTTACGTATATCCTTAGATACTATATATACTGCAGACAGTTTACAGCTCAGCATGCATTCTCCTCTCCAGTGCCTCACAACTGCATCCAGCCTATTCCTTTAAATTTTCTTGTGTGCATACCATATCTTCAATAGAACTAAAAACAAAGCTTCCATATAAAACAAAGACAACCTCCCTCACACTTATACATTAAATAAGCCCTGAGCAGAGGATGCTGCACAAGGGGGTATATCCAAGCACAAATAAAATCCTACGGCAATAATTTTACATATAGGGTATCCCATAGTTTGGAATTTGTTTTGTTCTTTACAGACTACAGGGGTTCCTTGGAAAATAAGGGCTTCTGTGTCTATAAATAAAGCCAAGGTTTTCTAGCTTCTTTGCTTTTGCCCCACACTTTGGATGCTTGTGTATATTTTTATGATGTATAATGTGTATGATGTGAAGCATTGCCAAGTCTAGTTGGTGCCCTTTGAGTCATGTAAATGACCCCACAGCATGAAGCTCAAAGCAGTGAACAACTCCACTCAGCTCATGTGAGTGAAGCTTCAAGAATTTGGTCACCGCTCTGTAATTCACTACGAGAGTTTTCACTGAAAACAAGCCTCTCGAAATTCCCCTACAGCTGCTGAGGTCGAGAGGGCAGCGCTGCCCGCTGCAGGGCTAGGTACGGCTCTGCTCAGGGCTAGGCAGTGGCAGGGTAGGCACAAGGGTGGCAGGGCTGCTCCTGGGTCAAACTGTCACAGCAGAGCTGTGATTTCAGCAGCTGCTTTGTGACAGAGCCCGAGCTGCTTTGCAGCTCCATATGAGAATGAATCATCCGACACAGGAGGTTATCACCCATCTGTAAATCCAGTAAGACCAGTTATTTATAATGGATTTGTCTCTCTCTTTCAGGTATGGTTCTGAACAGGCTCTGTGCTTTCCCATGCTTTTGAATATACATGGTGCCTGTATGTGAGAGTTTATCTGTAGGCTGCTTCCTTGAGTCTCAAGCATGACTCATAATGAATAATGGAAAATGGAGCAGAAAGAAAAAGGAAGAGGCCTTCTAATCTAAGATCTTGCAGCCTGTAAGGCTCTTTAATGAAATATAAGAGGGCCTTACTATCCATATCATGATGAAATATAAGAGGTCCAACTGGAGACATATGGAGATCTGTGTGCATGGGGCTGCACGCTGCCCCTGTTGGCCCTGGTAGTAGGTGCTTGGAGAGGAGCAGGGGACCAGGACCAATGGAAAGAGATGATTTGGGGTACCCTCCCCACTTCCGATCTCCTCTCCTCAGGGTATCTTTGTGTTTTACAAAGCATCAGGCTTGCATGGGAGGTGAGACCTCCACCAAGGGCCACACTTCCACTGCTCAGTAGATACAGAGGGGGCTTCTGAGCAGGACACATGATAATCGGCTCTCCCTTCCCACTGACCTGGAGGAATAACAGTGCTCGGGAGCTTTAGCCCTGTGAAGGTCCTCAGCAGAAAGTACAGTCCTGGCACAAACGTATCCCCAGCTATACCAGTCTTGCCCAGTAGAGTGGGTTTGAGTCCCTGGACCAGCTCCCATCTCCCTTTGGCATCCTGGGACGCTTCCAGCCCTTGGGTTTTCCCGAATGGCCCCAACATGATACAGCCCCCTTGCTGCTTTGCCATTCCCCGTTCTCCAAGCCCTATTGCCCCAGGCCATGATACTTTGGTGCCACAGCTCAGTGAAGAACTGATGCTTAAAGGCTACAGCAGTCCTAAATATGTGTTGAAGAGATTTTTAAAGAAGGCTAACAAGCCAAACTAGTTTCCTGCACGCAGCTGAAAGCCTCATCAGCAGCATCACTCCCTTTCACTAGCAGAAGGTGGTGCTTGTAGGGATAAAGAGGACAAACAGGAGGAGAAGGTCATGTAAATGCAGCTCACTATAAAATATGACTGCCCCTACTCAGGCTATTGCTTTGCCCCAGCACAGAAATAAACACACCAAAATTGTTTCCAAGAGATATTTGTGCAATACATCTTCTAGAGATGTCTCTTCTACGGTGTCCTTAGGAAACTATCCCAGTGTTTAAACATAGTTTTCATTTAAAAAGCTTTTCCTGAAGCTTTAACTAAATGTCCCCACTTGCAGTCCAAGGTTGTTCCATTATTCCTTCTCCCAGCACAGTAGGCTTAGAAGACAGTTTACTGCTTTCCTTTAAAACAGTCATCTTTTTCATTTTTCATGATTGTTACTATCTAACTATCTTGCTCAGACTAATCTTCCTAATTCTTTCCTCAATGGCATGTTTGTTAGGCTCTGCTCATTCTTATTTATCTCTTTTGTCTGTCTTTGCCTGCTTCATTTACTTCTTGAAGGCTGATGCTCAAAACAGGACAAAAGTGCCGTGAAGCTTCACTGCTGCCAAGCACAGAGGACACACTAACCTCAGGTTATCACAGTATGAGATAGATGATTCAGAAAAACAAACAAATATGTCTCTTGAATATGTCAAATGCATTGCATTTCTATTATTCCTGACTTTCAGGTCACCAGTCTTGGTGACAGCTGGCACCAACTGGGCATCTAATGCAAATATCCTGGTGCAGTTCTTCCATTGATGCCTTGAAGACCCAGGAGAGACCCTTGGTTCCACCAGCAACAGGAAGGAACATCCAGAAATAGGAGCCTGATATTTGTCCTTCCAGATTTCCCTATTGCTGTTTTGCTTGTTTGTAGATTCTGAATCCACATCACATTTTTGTTGTTGTTTTCAGACAACACAAGATCACTTCAGAATCACCAATAATTTCCCATTGCTGTATCAGATATTTTAATAAGGTCCAAATGGATTAGACTTGTTCAATTTCTCCTTCCTGGAAAATGTTATCAAACAAAGCTGAATCTATTTTTGTTTGTTTTTTACTGTCTTTTTTTTTTTTCCAAATTTCCATTTACTTAGAGGTATTTAATTATTCTTTTCTTTATAATAGGTTTTAAACTTTCTTACTATTGAATTTTCACTAATGGATTTCTAGTTGTGCACACCTCCCTCCCACCATTCTCTTAGATCCACTGTGCTCCAGGCATATCGTGCTACTCCTGGTTTGACACATGTACTAATGTCCTTCCACCAGGTTTGTTACTGCATATGATGAATTTCCTTCAAAGTAAATTACCCTGTTTCTTCACTTTGTGTTCATAAAAACACTGAAATCTTTTTTTTTTTTTTTTTTTTTTTGTTTTTTTTTTTTTTTTTTTTTTTTTTTTTTTTTTCTTTTTTTTTTTTTTTTTTTTTATTTGAAAAAGAAGAATGAGGACTAAACACCTTTTTT
>VZSG01000799.1:55253-69013 GCA_013398315.1 Nothoprocta pentlandii
TGTTTCTTCACTTTGTGTTCATAAAAACACTGAATTTTTTTTTTTTTTTTTTTTTTGTCTACCTTGGACAGTAATTCTGTCTTCCTCTCCCTGTTCTAGATTTTTGTTATGATTCAAATTTGAAAAAGAAGAATGAGGACTAAACACCTTTTTTAGACTCATACTCACCACCTGGTGCTCCTTTATTTATTCTCCAGAATTGTTTGTCCAGTCAAGTATGGATGTTTTTCCTACACCCTCTCTCCTCCTTCCCAGTGAGATTCATATTCCAGATAGTTCCCAGGGAATTTTCAAGCCTCATCCATATTCAAGTCCCTAAGCTCTTCAGTCTAATTAATAGAGAAGACTGTGATCAGGAACAGAAGAGTTGTCCTGGAATACTCCAGGCATTTTTGTTTCATTGATGATGGCCTTGTGTGGGGACAGATTCTTTCATCTTAGATTTCCTTCACATGCCATTTTCTGCCATACTGGACAGTGCAGTATTACTCAACCCCACAACATGAATCCTGTCCCCACATAAAACTATCATGTACATGCATGAATGTGCAAAGTCACGGTGGCAGCATTGCATCCTTGACGCTGCTACAATTCTGGATGTTGGAGAGAATGTTCCTAGAACAGGTGGCAAAAATCAGATGCTTCCTGCAAAATACTCCTGCTTTGGCCTCCATGCCAGCACAAATCCAAAGTGATTTATAACTTCCAGGAAAAGATCTTTTGTGTGACTACAGGAACAGCTGTTTTGCTGGGCAGGGCTTGTTCCTCCTCATCCACTCCTGAGCTAAAACAGATGAACAGTGTCAACTATGCAACCCAAGTGGAAAGTTGCTCCTTCCTAAGGGACCTCCATCTTGCTGGACATGGAAGCCTCTGGGATTTCTTGGGCAAGATGTGAATCCCATGGAAATCATGAGCATGTGGGGGGAAGGAAGGAGAACAGGAAAAACCCTGACTAGAAGGACAGAGTTTTTCAAAAGGATTTGGGTAGAGAGAGTGCAGGAGGAGAGTATGGGGGAAGGAATGACTCTTTTGAGGGCTGAGATGTCAGGTTTGGGTGGTTGGCAAAGGCTGACAAGGTTGGGGGGCTAATTGGGCTGGAAGGGTTGGGGGGATTGATGGTGGAACTCATAGGGCTATGATTTATTTTGGAGAGTGGAAATTAACAGTGTATCTGGTTGTGTGCAGAAGGAGGGGACTGGGAAAGGGCAGAAAGTGAGGGCTACATTGGCTATATTTATAAAAGACAGGACTGGACAGGGAGAATCTGAGAAAGATGTAGAAGAAATGGATTTTTTAAAAGTTAGACTTTTTTTGTTGTATTTTTTTGGTGCGTGGCATTACTTTATTACTGGAAAGCTAATTTAAGAAGGTATTATTATGTTGTGCTCTGAAAACAATCTTTCTTCAGATTCTTAGCCTGAAAGCTTCTTTCTAACTATATCGGGTAGTCTAATAAAAGCTATTACCTCTTTCTATGAACCTTGCCTCTCATCCATCCTTAGAACATCACTGCCACAATGTACTTTCTCCTCTTCTTTTATTCTATCACAGCAAATAATTTAAATAAACAAGTTCCACTATGCTTCATCCAGTAATAGTCTAACTGCATACACTACTGCTAACCCTTACAAAAGCAGCCAATAGTGCTTGGGATTTTTTCACTTTGCACTTTCAATGGTTTAATCTGAGCTGCAAACTGAGATGCCCACCAATCCCTTAAGGTGCTTTTGTTGAATAGTAAAGCAAGATAGCATATGTCCTGGCATATTCTATTTCCATCAGGATGACTGTTCCTTGCACATAAGTACAAAGTGACAAATACCTTGTAAATGCCTGAAGTGGTTTAGATGGATTAAATACTCAAAGGAGTATTTAATATTTCATTACCAAAGGATTTTATTACACTGAACTCAAGTTCATTCACTGACTGTCCAGAAATCAGACATCTTCAGACATGGAAAAACATTAAGACTTGGACAGTTTTGTCAGGCTGTGAATTTCAAGATTCCTGGGAAAGAAAAGTAAAACCAAATATCATTTCTTTTTAAATTCTTTCCATTCTTTTAAAGTCTGTCATTGGTTGCCTCAAAGCTGGAATTAGACGTCAGCATCTATCTGCTATGTGTCTGGGAGACATCTGCACAATTTGAAGAATAATTTCTCCCAGACACATAGCAGATAGATAGTGAGCTTGTTATGCTGACCTCTAATTCCAGCTTTGAGGCAACCAATGACAGACTTTAAAAGAATGGACACGATGGAGAGGGGCTGCAGCACTGCAGCATGCTGGGCTGCCCCTTGCCAGGTATGACAGCTGCTATTCGACAGCTCTGCAGGTAAGTATAGCCTCAGGCAGGTGGAACAACTTAAGTGTAACTCATAAGAATCATTCATCTAAACCAGGCCTTTGATAAATCTACATATGTGCTTATACCCAAAAAGTTTCTGAACCTCAGATTTCTCTCATTAACCTGTAATATAATCAACATATTTATTCTTGACAAGAGCACATAATGAACTATGTACATTATTCTTGTCTATAGCTTTGTCTAAAGTATATTTTCTTAGACATAGGGGTGTGTGCATCTCTAAGAATTGTAAGATTCAATGTATTCAGGAGGCATAGAAAGAGAATTGAATCCTAGGAGGCAGACGTAAATACGCAGTCGATGCCTATAATTAATTAAGACCTAGGGCTCATTGACATGATCTGCTTATCACCTGCACTGAAGATCTTCCACTTCCTTCTTTTCAAGGAGCATCAACATTTGAAAAGCTGGTCAGAGAATACTCCTTCATACTCCTTGAGGAAAAGATTCAAAAGAATTTCCCGGTTTGAAGGAAAGGAAGATTTAAATCTGAGTATATAGATTCAGGGAAAGATTGATGTAAAGACCATCCTTCCTCAGACATCTATTTGCTTCTTTGAAGGAAAATCATTCTGGGGGAAGTGGTAGCATAGGAACTGATGCTCCAGTCATGAGACAAGCAAGCTTCCCAATAGCACAACAGCTGGATGTTATGCTGAGTGATAAGATTTCTAAAGCCTAGACAGGCACAAAGGGGATTTTCCTTTCATTTCTGCTCACCTTCCTCTAAAGCCATAGCATCTTTCCTGCCATCACATGAATATGATTCTTCTTTAAGTGCTGTCTGGTGTTCAGAGTGATTTTGAAGTAACTCTGACAAGTGTTTCTTTCTTACAGGTGGAGTGAACCTTGAAATGGAAATAAAACCAAGCCCCTTGGGGAGACTCACTAGGACATGCAAAGACATGATTCAGACATGGGGCTTTTCTGCAAAATAGAAACCTCTCTGTGATTAGCAAAGCTAGATCTTCCTTTGCAGTTGGCAGGTTGATGAAGTGGTTTACCAATTCTCATGAGTTTTCAAGACATGGTTAGTGTTTCTGATTTTTTTCTGGTTTCAATGGTTTCATTTCTGGTTTCTGGTTTCATTCAGGTTTCAATAAAAAAACCCCATCATAGTACATAATAACGTATAGTATATGTGATAGTGTAGGCTTGGTGATCCTATGCAAAACTTATATCTTCATGTCACTTGCTGTAGGTACTATTTGCAATTAAAGATTAAAAAAAAAACCCAAACAAACAAGCAAACAGACAAAAAACAACAACAAAAAAACCCAAGAAATCCTCAACCATTTAGCACTCTTTGGAGATATTGCTACACATCCAGCATCTGATATATTTTTATGGTATTTTTGAGAGCAATTTATCTTCTGTACAAACCATGCCCTCACTGCCACAGAGTGTAATTTTATGCATGACCTCAATGTCTGACCCTCCCGGAGTTGTGTAATGAAAAAATGATTTCAGAGCAATCCACTAGATAAGGTAGTCAGATAAACAGATTCAGGGCACTAGGCATGGTCTATTCTCCAGTGTATACTTTCAAGATCTTGTTGAAAATGTTGCTCAGAGTTTTCCCCTTGAAAAAAAATGGCATTTCACTGCTAGTTTTGTGCACTTGTTCCATAAAAAAAGTGTTTTTTTTTTTTTTAAAAAAAATCTTATAGTGCTTCTTTAAAAAAAGTTTTTGATAATTTTGTAAAAAAAATTAAAAAGTCCAACAAGCAGAGTGCAGGCTGGGACTCAAACTGTATAGGTCTTGTATGCAGACTGTTTCAGTGAGAGCAAGTTCCTACCAACAAAAGAAATTTGCTTTAGACTCCTGAGTTTATTTCTGCCACCTTCTCTTTTGTGGCACTGAGCAAAGTGCCTTAAAAGGTTAAGGTACTTCCATGACTGCAGAAGTATGATGCAACACCCATGTCACCATAAAAACAAATCTGACAGCACCTGTAGTTTCCAAGGGTTACCTTTTATACTTTAACTAAGGAGCCTCTCCCTGGGATTCCTGCTGGTGGACTTGAGGATAAAAATGAATTATCCCAAGCTCTGAGAGGATTCACATGGACACATAGCATTGTATTATATAACTCGTATTATCTGCAACTCCTTCCTTGCCCTTAGTGACTGTAGGAAGGGCAGGATCTTGCAGGCTGTCAGTGCGTTATGTGGTCAATTAATTTTTTTCCATGGGTTTTAGGTGGGTTTAGGTACAATGTGTTGTACAGCACCTAAGGTTGCAAATAAATTAATGTAATCAAAGACAATATCTGATATAACATACACAGAGCACACAACGTTAGTCTAAGAAAATTACATTCCCGGATTAGTACTTTCAGGGACCTTCATTGTCTTCAGGAGGCCCTTTTTTTAAATTTTTTTTTCCAGTCCTATAGTTCAAAGAGTTGTGGTAACCAGAAGCACACCAGTTTTAACAACACCCAGGAGCCTTCATCATATAGTATTATCTCCAAATAGGAAGAAGAAAGTTAAAAAAAATACAGCAGTTACTCCTAACTTGCCCAAGGCAAATCAGTCTTCAGTGCGTGTTTTTGTCCAGGCTTGTAGAACTCTGTGCAATCAAGATATGTGCTTATGGGAGGAATCTCTGCCTTCTTTCACAGTACATTGAATACTGAAAAAAAACCTCATCATTTTGTAATTGGGTGCTTTCCCTTAACTCTTCCTAATATTACCTTGAGAAAATAATTTGAATGTAATATAATAACAACATTATCTTTCCAATAGGAAGAGCATCTCATAGAAGATTATTTCTCAACAAAGACTTTAATTCTGGATTCAAAAGAAGAAGCTGTGAAACTCTGCCAACTATTTTATTTGCCATCCTTGTGAATTAGGCAGCCAGCAGAGTAAACCTTTGATGATGATGGGAATACTTGACTTTCCTGTACTTGTTTAATATCATGATTATGCTTTTGTATTTGATCAAAATGAGGAATCTGCTTTAAAGAACTACATTGAGTACCTCCTAGTTTGACTTTAAAAAAATACATATTTTCCCTAGGCTATAGCACTTAGATGATAAGTGCCACTCCAAGTCCAAGTTTAGCTTTTATCATAAGAACAACTATAACGACCTAGTTTACATCCTTTTTTTTTTTCCAGACAGAAGTTTAGACTTTTTAAGTCTAAGTACCAAGTTTCCACATAACTGCAATTTTGCATTTAAGAAATGATTAGATCTGCAATTAGGTGCCTACAACTGAATCCCTGACTCTTACTTAATTACAACATCGCTGCAGACACAATATGAGAAGCAGTGAAACCAACAGTGACACACCCCTCCCTAGTTCCCCATTGGCTGGGAACTTGTTAGGCTTGATGGGTAAGAGGTGTAGTCAGAGGGGATTTCAAACCAAATAAATAGCGAGTCCTCCTAGCCACACAAGAAATGGTTTTTCACCTGTCTGAACTTCAAAATGGAGCAGCTTTTAGAAAACCCCAACAACTTGCCATATGAGGAAACTAACAGACAAAATATTCACTCTCATGTTTTATGTTGCTTTTAGAAGAAACTTATTTTGGAAGACTTCTTAGGGCACTTTTTTTGACGTATTTTTTTTCAGAAGAAGCATGTCTTGCTGTGCATTACAAATCACTGGGCTAATATTTGGAGGTGTGGGCATGGTTGGGACTTTGGCAGCCACAGCAATGCCTCAGTGGAGAGTTTCTGCGTTCATTGAGGGCAACATTGTAGTGTTCGAGACCATCTGGGAAGGATTATGGATGGACTGCATCAGTCAGCTCGGCATCAGGTTGCAGTGCAAATTCTATGACTCCCTCTTGGCGCTTTCACCATCCTTGGAGGTGTTCAGAGCCCTCATGTGCATTGCTATAGGACTGTCAATCATTGCCTTTCTGATGGGCATTGCTGGTGTGAAGTACACTCGTCAAACCAAGAAGGATCCCCAGGCCATCAGTGTCTTCATGTTGACAGCTGGAATTGCTTTTCTCCTGACGGGTGTCCTCGTTCTCATCCCAGTGTCCTGGACTGGTGGTAGCATCATACGTGACTTCTATGATCCGAATGTCCCCGTGCCACTGAAGCGGGAACTCGGAGCTGCTCTCTACGTGGGCTGGGTGAGCTCTGCTCTTCTTATCACTGCAGGAACAATGTATTGTATCTTCTGGTGCTCGGCTGATACATCCCCCAAATCCAGGTACTCATCACCTTCCCGTCACAGATGGCAGAAAAGTGACTTTGCAGGGGGAAAATCCCTAAGCATGCATGCTTATGTGTGACCTTTCTGCTTAGCATGTTGATATGTACTGACTGATTTCAGTGCCTAATTAAACTGTGATCCTAATGGAGGAACAATTTTGTTCATTTGCTGTTTACTGTTAACTCTGTACATACATATTTATTCTTAAACATGTTCTTAGAAGATGTTATATGGGCATTATGGCAGAACTTATTCAGAAGAAAAATCTCTCACTCTGTAGAAATGAAATCTAGCATCGGAACAACAGCAGTAGGGAGTCCCTCAAGATCATGGCTGGGCTGGAAGAAGGTGTCTACTGTATAATAAAACTATTCCCCTCCCTGCAACCTGTGATATGTGAAGGCTGCACTACTCTTTAAGCTGAAGTCTCTGTAATGACTGCTCTAGGACACTGGTGGGAAGCACAGTGTTATCAGCATGGTTGAAGGAACTGGTGAATGAAAGGAGAAGTCGCAATATTGTTACACCAGCTTTCATGCTTCTCCCTCAGAGTCCTCAATGATTAGCCAATGGATTTCACAGGTGTTTGTGGGGTTGATGTAGCTTTATTCATTCTGCAGGGTACAGAATACATCTTATGGAATAATAAAATTCATAATCACCTCACCAGACTTTGCCATAAATATAATAGCTTTTCCACTGCCTATTGTGTCTTATCTTTTATGGCTTCTCTTGTTCTATAGGTAGCATGTCCTCATCTTAAAATGCAGGACAGGTCATCTATCTTCATGCACTTTAAAGCACTGTGCTAATGTCAAGTGTAATTAAACAAACCAGAAATGTAAATGTCTAATCTTCACATTCCTGCCAGCAGGAATGTTCCCTCCCACATCTTCTGTCACACCTGTAAAACCTAAGCCCTAATGTTGTTCCAGGTAAAGTTCTATGTTTGCAAGAATTATTGCAAGACACAGACTGAGAAACCTGATGCCTCTCTGTCAGTTCTGTGACATCCAACAGTATTTGTTTGCAGTTGTGCTTTTCTCTCCCTTTCATTTTTTACATCTAAAAATACAGAGCCTGCTTTTGAAAGCATGCATGTCACAATGTTAATAAGCGAAAAAACAAGGGAGGCAAACTTCAAAGCAGATTTTGAGTTCTCTGGTTATAAACACAACAGTAGTGCCTTGTACCGTTCATTGATAATTTTATGACACAGATACTCTAATTCTTTTCTATGTCTGCGACTGGTATCTGAAAACCTAGTTTAATGACTTTTCGAATTGTGCAGAGCAATGTCTCTGTATATTCATTTGATTGTTCAATTTGAAGAGGAACATGAAAAGCTGCATTTAATTAAAAAAGTCTTTCATTAACTTGACTTCAGATGAACCTAAATGAAACAGTACTGTTGAACACGGATATTCATTATATATATTAGCTAATGTGCATTTGCATTTAAGACAACCAGCTCAGATATTTTAGTGAGAATTTTCCAGTCACCAGAAAACAAGTTTAATATATTCTACTCACTATGTGAAGACTCAAACCAGCACATATTAATTCCAGGTGAGCATTTAAAAGAACATTTCTTAGTAGAGTTTTAGTACTAAAATACATTGTTTAATGCTGACTTATAGCTGCTGATGCCACCATATGTGTGGCATACACAGTACTTGCCACACCAGCTGCCAGTGGGTGGAACTGACAGCTCATTTCAGTGGCATCATTCTGTTGATTTTGCTAATAACTGCCCTGAGGCCTTCTCCCTACTATTTTATTGTGTCTATGTCCTATAATATTTAATTTGCTTAATAATAATTATTCACCTAGTAAGCAAGAATTCCACCTTTTTTGATTCATTTGACTACTATATTTGTGATTAATGCACCAGGGGATGAAGACATTTGCCATGCAAAAGTCATGCATAAGAATATGTAGGTACATGAATTTAAATGATGACATATACAATGTAATGCAACTTTATGTAGAAATCTGTGCTTAAGAAATAATTAAGAGGAGCTTTCTGTAGCATTAGTTAAAGGATACTGACTGCTTTCTCTATCAGTGTTTTCATCTAGAAATCAAATTTGAATTGGGTGTGACGTCTATAGTGGGAACTTTTTTTTTCAAAGAGTTAAAAGATAAAATTGATTTGTCTGAAGCATTTATTTTCAAAGAACACCTAGCTTTTTATGCATAACTTTAAAACTTGACAGCTGTGTATTACACCATCTTTCTCCTTTTCCAGTTGATGCAAAAATAAACTCGAACAAAATTTGTAAAATTTGTAAAGTAAACAACTTTATCTTTGTGTGGGGGTTTGGAATCCGACCTTCATTCCAAATATACAGCCAAGCTGGGCTGCTATTTAGCTGTCTTTTTTTTTATGGACACAAATGACAATTTCCCATGATTTGATTTATCAATTTAGACTCATGCAAATACATTTAATAGATTGGGCAATAAACTCCTGAGTTTGATGAAGGAATAAATTTCTCATGAGGAGTTCCTCCCCAAATGTAGCAAGGGATGTAACAGGCTGATCCACTTTCTGCCTTTGAGCAGAGCAGAAGTTCCTTTCTAGAGGAAGCTGATACGAAAATCCCTTTAAAATATTTTTACCTCTAATCATAAAATATGTCTCTACATAAGGAATACATTTATCTGAATAAGTTGTATACAGGCACCTGCATCTCTAAAGAATAATCTCTGTGCACAGTTTTTGATGCGTTGGAAAACCACACTAAGGTCAATCTCTCTGGCCTTGGGTGTTGACTGGAGATTGCTTCCCAGCTGCTTTTTAAGGGAGAAAATGAGCTTTTTTTCTTCCCTTTCCTAACCCCCCCGACTAGCTGGGAGTTGCAGTGTGGAGGTGTGAGAAAGAGCAGGAAGATTTAAGGGATTTAATACGAAACTGTGGATGAGCATGGGAAATAAACTGCAGTTGCTTGTGAAATGTCTGAAGGGATTAAATTTGGGGAGGGGAGCAATGAGGTGGGTGAGGGGAGCAATGGAGGGGCTTACACTGGTCTCTGGGACCCATGGTTGTACCTTCTAGTCTGCTCCACAAGGGCCCTTGTCCATTTGGGATGCTGTCCGGGCAGACTGGTTCTCAAGTACCTCCATGTATCTAAGACAGCTTTTGCTGCTTATTTAGATGACTTATTTAGGCCTCTCCTTCCCCTCGTGAATTGGGTGCAGTATGCTTAGGAGCGTCAGTAACACCATGAAGACATTCAGGGACAAGTGCCACCTCTTCACCGCAGGGCTCAGGGAGGCCGTGCGAACGAAGCAGTGGCTACATGCTATGTGACAGGGGACCGAGAGGAAGCAGGGCATGAATAATGCCTATTGACTGGGCTTCTCTCTCAGAAGAAAAAGCCTAATACGTGGGTGTCATTTGTGCTGATTACTAAAATGTTGCTTCGGGTTTTCATGTGTTGTACTTTGGCTTTGAGGAGTAGAGGCAGTAGACTTGCTTTAGTGATGTTATGTTCACATTCCCCTCGGCACAGCTGTCAGAAACTTCAGGCCAGCTGTTTCTGTTATTAACAGCTGATTAAATATTGCGGTTAAATATCTAGTTTAATATCCTGATTCTATCATCATCTTTAATAATTTGTGATTGCAGGACAAAATGGTTCTGGGAATAAAGAAGGACAGCTGAGATTTTGGTACATATGTGAAATATGAATGCTTTTGAGTGCCCCCTCTTCCCCATTCATCATTGTTTCTTTTTTATTTTAAAGTCAATGGATGTATTTCCCCAATGCCAGAGAAAGACAGCTTCAGACTTTTTATAATCTCTTTCCTGTCCCTGTCTTGTCTTTTACATTATGTTTTCGGTTTAGTAGATAATAAAAAAAGAGAATCTGATTCCTTGGGAAGTAAAAGACACAAATCCATGTTAGTGCTGACTTCCAATACTTGCTTGTAAGAAGTTTCTTGAAGCAGGTCAATATTTCAGGAGGTGAATATGAAATGTATATTCATCTCAGAAATGAAAAGAAAAGATTCTGGAGTAAATAATCCACCTCTGAGATGCAGACAAGGGAATATATTTATGGCAAAAATGACAACTTAGCAAAACATTTCATTATAACCAGAAGATGAATCAGACAGATTTGGAGACAAATAAATGCATGCAAGCATGAGTTCTGATACACATAAAGCTCCTTGGGAGAGCCATTAACTTGAAATGAGTTTATCTTAAAAGATATTGCCACTGCCCTGAAATCAGTGGGAAGGCTCTCAAAGCCACAAACGGGCACTTGTGCCCTACTGATTCTATATAGCTGTTCTTTGCAAAAAAAAATATAAGATATCTTTTTAGGGGAGCCCTGTTTCACCTTTGAAACCTGGCACAGAGCTGACACCAGATAAACAGTTCCTTTCCTTTCTGTCAGGTATGGGAATGGTCTCTGACTTAACCCTTTGGCTTTCCTGACTTGAATCTCAGAGTCTGAATAAAGCTTGAAATTCTGTGACTATTTTGAGGAAGAAAGGATAAAAGAAGACAAGAGATATCCTGGTAAATGGAACATTTTTAGCCAGAAATATCTGTGGCAGAGCTTATTACGTTCCATTGCCACTTGCAGAAAATGTTCCAGCTGTCAATGAGGGCAAACCAAAAATATTCTAACACACAATGATTTCATTTTTAGCAACATCAAGGACCAGAAGTGGCTTGGGAAAGGACTGTGTCAGCAGTGTTTAACACAACATATCCATCCAGAGAGTCAACACCAGTGACTGACCAGTGGTCAGGGTGGAAGGAAGCTGATGTGTGACAGTGTAGCCCATCATATCATTTTAAAATGATGAAAGTGAAAAGAGAAAACATTATATTGAGCTTAGACTTGCAGAAGACATGCAGAATAGAAAGGTTACCTGAAATACTTGTCCATATACTTCTAGACCTTTAAAATGGAAAGAGTGAGGCAGTGTTGTCATTACTCATTTTATTCTCTTATCAAGCCATTTTCCTGTCCCTCATGACAGGGTTTCTCATCTGAATGTGTCATCATCGGAACAGTGTGAAATTTTGAGGCTTTATAAAAAAGTAAACTTTATTGTGCTCTAACTTTCCATTGTTAGTTGGTTTGTGTAACGAGACCTACTGCATGTGTGCACTGACGCAGATATTCTTTATCAAAGTGACATTTTTCTTTGAAGTGCCTCCTGCATGTGGGACCTGTAAACCTGAACAGATCTTGCTGGTAAGATGGGGTTTTAAAAGCGCTGTCATTTTAATCAGGGATTCAGGAGCTGTCTGTTATGCTGGAGTGTTCACTGCTTGAGTAGTAAAGATTGCTGCTGGAACAAGGGGAGAAAAGATGAGGAATCTGGATGCAGCTAGGTGTGCTGAGGACAAAATCACCCCAAGCTGTTTGAGCTGATTGTCATTAATGATAATACATGTGCACTTCCATTGCCCCAATGGTATCCAGCAAACGCTATCAACCACTGGAATGAATTTATCGCACAGTTCTCCCAGCATTTCCTTTTTATTTAAACACCTCACTTCATCTAAGCAGCAAGAGAAAATGTTCACAACAGTTTTACTGACAAATCCAACACCTTTGTGCAAAAGAGACATTTTATAAATAGAAACTAAGAAACCATCAAGTTCTATTCCCTATATCAGTCAAACTGAATAATACATTAAATATTCAAAATTTCTGCTGCCCATTTCTGCTATGGTTCTTAATCTGTGGTCTTTATCTCAGTTACTATAAAGTAGTCTCTGATTTCCAAATGACAAAGATGATGAGTAAATTAGCATTTCAGCTTCTATTAGATGGATCAGTGACTGACAGAATGATAAGTAATGTTTATTCATTCAGAGTTTCCCACTGTAATGCCAGATGGTGCTGGGAGGTAGAACATAATCTCTAGACCCCAGTAATCATTGCCTTGCATACTGTCACATTCATTCTGAATTTAGCAAAAATTAGCAACAAAACTTCACATATTGAAGAAAATTATGTTACTACCTGAATACTTTTTACCCTTCTAAGTTGCGTAGGTAAAATTGAGCCCTGTTTTCTCAAGACCCAGCCTGCTGCCTGTTGCCATACCCAGAAGCACATGCATGCTGCCCCCAGGTGCTTTTCTTAAAATGATCTCCCTGGCTCCAGAAGTGAACAAAGGGAGATGCAGAAAAGGCCAATGTTGGTGCTAATCTGTTCCTTGCAGCCCTGAGATGGAAGATGCATTACAATATAATGGCCCTTGCAAGATTTTGGGGGAATATTATTTGCCTTCTCTTGCCTGAATGTTCTCAAAAGCTGTATGACCAGAGAGGGTCTTCTGAATGGGCTGTCAATGTTGACTTGTCCTTCTGCTGGCCATAGCATAAATTCCATCAAAATGCTAGTTTATGCAGGAGATTGACATTGTGCCAAATCTCATTATACAAGAACATGTAATGGTTCAGAGGTGAGAGGGAGGTAAGGGAGAAGGAGTAACAATTTTCTGAGGGACACACATGGTGTGAGGAAGTGTTGATTTAAGATAGTGCCAAAAAAGGCTTCCAGCTGTCTCTGAGGAGAGCAGCTTCTTTTCCTTACGGCTGGGTTCACCCCACCCATTACACAGCTGGAGCACTGCCCGAATAAGCTCTTTGGCAGCACACAGCTGGGAAAGGTAGCATCACCAACAGGTAATTACACACTAACCTTTCTTTGAGTGGTGCCAGCGAAAAATTATCCTTCAGGAGAGATTGAGTGCTCCCATGTAACACAGCCTGTGACTCAGCTGGTAGTGGCATGTTATTCCAGAGCGGTGCCATATCACAAGGAGTCCCAAAACACCCCTAAAACTTTCCCAAGTGAAACAAAGGTTTTAAGGTGGAGATAATAGCTTCTATAGAACCAGTTAGTTTAGGGATGCAAGACTGGAGATAATACTTGGGCTGCTTTAATATACTCTTGTGTATATAATCACAGGATCATTAAGGTTGGAAGGGACCTTTAGTGATCATCCAGTCCAACTCCCCGGCACACACAGGGTCACCTAGGGCATGTGGCACAGGATTGCGTCCAAGTGGGATTTGAAGATCTCCAGAGAAGGAGACTCCACTCTCCTTTTGGCCTCACTGTCAAAATTTTTTCCTTAAGTTCCTATGAAACTTTTCACGCTTCAGTTTGTGGCCTTTTCCTCTTGTCCTGTCGCTGGCCACCACTGAAAAGAGGCC
>VZSG01000799.1:70598-132814 GCA_013398315.1 Nothoprocta pentlandii
TTTCTTTTTCTTTTTCTTTTTCTTTTTCTTTTTCTTTTTCTTTTTCTTTTTCTTTTTCTTTTTCTTTTTCTTTTTCTTTTTCTTTTTCTTTTTCTCTTTCTCTTTCTCTTTCTCTTTCTTTTTCAATTCAGTACAAAATGATTAATTGACATTTAATTAGCAAAGTAAGGTAAGATGACCTGGGGGAAGAATAGAAAAGCCAGTTACATCTAACATTCTTGACATTGTCTATAATATGCAACTATGAAAATCTCTTAACTTTTGCAACAGAAACCAATAAACAATTAAATTTTACTAGGATAAAGTTATTTTATTTTCCAAGGTAATTGTGGGATCAGTGACCATGCGTGTACTTGAATGAGTTCAAATTGCTATTTATCTTTTCAAAGGCATATTTAGCTGTGGTAATAATGCTCGCCACAGGAAGTGTATTTATTGATGTCTAAATCAATAAATCTTAATAGTGACTGAAAACTAAGTCAACTTTCAACATTTTAATATATTAGAGTTCTTGTTAAAAAAGATGAATATCATTCCCTTTTTTTTAGCTAAAAGCAGTGCCTATTTTATAAGTGTAATTATTTTTTCACTGACTATGCTTCACTACATGTTTCATGCTTCAATACATGTTTTCACTCCATTGTTAAATTTAAAATTATAGGCTCCTCAAATTCATAGTGCAACTGTTTATTCAGGAAAATCACATTTTGCAACAAACTGTGTGATCAGATTAGTTGCACAGAACAATTTATTTCTGCAATCCAGTTTCTAATAGAAGTATTAGAGGATGCCTTCAACTTCCCTGAAATCTATACATAAAAATAAAAAACAGACTTTGAAGGCAAGGTTATCTGAGACAGATAGAAGCAATAATTATGAGTATATCAGGACAGAGAAAGGCAAAAAGCTATTTTAAAAGGATAATGACTGAGCAGAGGGAAGCTGAAAGGATCAGTGCAGAAAAGCGGCAATGGTGGCATGTGCAGCACTGTAATAAGAATTAGAGCACTGCACTTGAAATGTCAGTTCATACATAGTGTTTTCTAGCAAGTAATAGCCTTAAAACTTCAGAAATGCTGCAGTGCAATAAATGAGAGGAGTCTGTGCTGGGAAACATGATCATCTGGACCATAATGCAAAGTACAAGGCGAGACTACAAGAAATTAGCGCTTACTCATTGTTTATATCTCTAAAGCACTGTCTTTTTTTCTTTTTTTTTTTTTTCCTGTGACATGGAGAAGATTTATGATTCCAGTTCTCTAGATGCAGTAAGTTTTCAAGGCCCTAGGTAAGCCACGCACACATGATCTTGCTTGGCTTTGGTAACTTCTCATGAGCCTGACTACACTGATGCCATGGCAATTGCCCAAGTTTCCATGGTTGGGAAGCAGACCAGTGTTACCACTTGCCAGGTCAGCTGCCTTACATGCCCACTGGCATCCATCAGCCCAGTGAAGCCCAAGCATTTTGCACCATGCACAGGGCGAGGCCAAAGAATATCTAGTTGTCAGTTATAAGGTCAGACTACGAGACTACGCTTCTAGTGTGTAACAAGGAACAATAAACCATATCAAAAATTAGAAGAGCTTAAGAAGAAAGAAAATATTTTGAACACAGAAATAAACTAACAGGGTCTAAGAGGTCTTCATCAGCTTTTTTTTTTTTTTTTATTTTACAGCTTGACCATCTACCAATTTGTTTCGGAGTTGCATATAAGTACATGCAAATGTCTGCTAGGACTACCTGTGCTCATCACTAGCTTTTTGTTGGGGATTTTATCAAATGCTTTTCAAATGAACAAATAAATCATGAGAGGTTACCCTTCATTTATTCCCATATTAGCTCAAAGGATTCTAATAAACTTGGAAGAAGGAATGCACAGTCATGCCATCATACAGTTTTATCTCTAGCTGAGGAGGTTCTTTTTAAATAATACAAAGATGAGGCAACAATTTCAGCAAGTAGATGGAGAGATAAATAGGTATTTCATGTCTCTCAGCCTAATTACCTATTCATCAAAACTAACTGATCCTGCAGAAATGCTACCTGGCTTGTTGTAGTATCCTGGAGGAAGGACTAATCTCCAGTCTTCAGACGTAGCAAACCTTTCTAATAACAGATTAAATATTTCTGTTAATATTCCTGATATTTTGTTCTTAATTTGCTGCAGGGCACTTAGATGAAATCTCTGGCCCCTGTGACTGTGGCAATTTAAATTATCCCTTCTGTTTCAGTGTCTTTTCCAATAGCTCTCTGTCTCTGACAATGCCTTATCTATGCTGCCTGGAAACAGTAGCTCTGAGGCAGGTATCTCCCCTAGCTGTTTTGCAGCCATGAGAGATTCAGTAAGTCACTTACCTTGCTGGCAGTGGGCAGACTATTTTACAGATTCCCCATCTTCAAGATGGATAAAGAGCTCTTCATTGTAGGCTTTGTAGCCTTCTTTCTACCCATCTTATCTTTTTCATCTGCCTTGGTGCGGCAAATGGACAGCACACTAAATATTTGTTTAGTCTCTCTTTCTCTGAAGCCCTTCAACAGGCAGAAATACAATCTGCTCCTCCTGTATGTGATGAAACTTAAGTGGCAATTATATTCTTTTAGAATACTCAGAGCTTGCTTTGTGTATTTGATACGATTCTTTCTATTGTTGTAATTAATTTTCTGCATCTGACCAAAGGTAGCATTTGTTATCTTCCTGAGTGGAAAAAGTCTATTAACATGTAAATTAGCAGTTCTTAGTTTTTTGCATGAGAACTTTTCAATATTTTAATGATAATTTTGAAATAGTGATCTCATTTACCACTAAAAAGTCTAAGTTTGGCTTATGTTTAAGTGTAGAAGGCCAACTTAAAAATCAGGTGCAGTAAGAGCTGGAAAGATTAATAATGGACAGTCTGGTTCACCATTAATGGCTGTGGATCAGCAGGCAGAAATACAGGAAGAGTGTTAGAAATGAATGAATATAGGGAGCGAAATCTTGAGCTCTGTATAAAAAGAGTAGCGTGTGTCTTAGTGAGCAGTCAGAATGATTGAAGAAGACAGTCACCTGTGTTGGCTATCTAATGTGAGGAAGTTGCTGTCGTCTGAATTGCAAATTAGATCTGCATGTGCAGTTGTATATGTGGTGGGGTTCTTGGGCCTCCCTAGATCACTGGTGGGAAGTATATGGCCTTCAGACACAAAGACTGAAAAACAGGCTCCATCCACATTAGATACCTCCAGGGCATTTGTTATTGCTAGAGCTATAAGTCAGTGTAGCTTTATGAAAGTTAGTGAAGTTGAGCATATACTAGTCAACCCCCTGGCTTTTGGAGAGGACATTTTCATGAGCTGTGAAAGGATGCTTTATGGAGGAAAAGATGTCCTTTCCTTTGGCTACTCTCAATGCCCTCAATGTAATGGAAACTTTCAGGTTTACTGTGCAGGAAAGAAACTGAAAATTCAAACAGCATTGCTTAGCCTGGATGACTGTTCCCTGAAAAGCTTTATGATTTCTAAAAGAATATATTTGACCCTGCTGCAGTATGATTTCCAGCACCCTGTAAGACCCTCATCAGTGGAGTGGGGTTTGCATTGCTATTACCTCCTCCAGTTACAAACTGGGGCAAAATGTAGAAGCACTGGACTGATAGAAAACACATCATCAAAGACAAGCTGCCAGCCAGCTCTGTTGTCACCTGCTTAGCAGGGGAAGCCAGAGTTTGAGAGAAATTTCAGGAAAGCTATTTCCTGTAATGCACAATGGAAATTGTGAAAGGCACCCTTTTCTTTCAACTACTTCCTTAAAATATTGTTTTGTAAGTGTTCTAACAAGTATTTTTCTCCTTCTGTGCTAGAAGCCCCACTGGTGTGGTTGAGGTTTAAAGATTTCTCTCAATCTTCTCTGGGTCTTGGATACTTCTGCATCTTGAAGAACCCATGGCAGCAACACTGCCGGGGTGAAATCAAATCAAGTACCACCATTCTTCCAGGCTGAGATAAGGAGATTAGATTGCTGTGCTTGGTGTACCAGGAAGACATACATTCAGCAGGTCTTGATATTCAGCTTGTTTCATTTGAGAGCTATGACTAGCAGTGCATGTCAGGACCCAAAGCAACCTCATTAAAAAGAGCATTGTACAGTCTTCATGTTAGGAATGTATCCTAATACAATCAAGAATTTTCTCAGAGCAATGCAGATGCCCTATGGCTCTCTTCTATATGCCCTATGGCTCCCTTCTATATGGTTCTAGGGAGGGAATAGCCCTGTGTTAGATGAATCTCATTTAAAAGCTCATCTAACCTCTCTAACCTGTCTAACTTCTGGAGTCTTGCTCTTGGCATTTTCTCTAGCCACTATTTCCCGTCTGTTTGATTTCATCTCCAGGGAATCTCTGACTTTCAGTCCTTCCTCAAGATTTTGTTTTCCCAAGAGTAGAAATGGTTTGCTCCCTTGGTGCTCCTTGAGAATATTTGTTTTCTTTATGAGTGATGAAGAACCATAAAGTATCTGTTTTCTCCTGTCAGGTTGTGGCAAATTCCCTGGAGCCTCAGCATTCAAGCGTATGCTCCCTGTGCACTGCTTGCTGCACAGTTATCATTGTGGTTACTGAAAGACTATTCCAACTTTCCTGCCCCTGTGATACCAGCTTGCCATATGGCCCCGGCAGCTGCAATGCTCTGCTATTCTTTGAATGCACTGGAGAATATGACAGGTAGCTGCAGATATTCAGAAGGTGCCCTTGTTCCCTGTGTCCTGGGATGAAAAATGCTGTCTTTTTATTCAGTCGCTATAAAAAGAATCTTGAGCAGGAATAATGTAACTGCAAACATATATTTACAATATACAACATTTATAAAGATCAAGAAAAAGAAGGAAAACATTCTCAAGACGTGTCATGATGATACAGATAAACCGGTCATGTGTCTTAGTCCTACCAAAAGTCTTTGTGTGATCCTGTGGTGATTCAGTTGATGTAAAGGCTCACAAAAGAAAGGTTGAGGGCTGCAGGGATTTAAGTGCCCAGATTTCATATACTTAAGCCAATAAGAATTGTATTTTTATGTGCTCATGTCAATGCAATACCCATCTGTCCTTTTTGAGTTTGTACATGTAACACTTCTTATTTTTTGAAAAAAGGGAAAAATACGTAGTTCATCACTAGCTTTTCTCTGACTGTACAAAAATCATCAGCTTTTCTGGAAGGACTATAGGTCTCACGATTCAATCTCAGTTTCTTTTTTTTGGGAGTTCAGTAACTGTGAACAATGTGGCTCTCTTTGGAGATTCTGACATTAAAGTGAATTAAAGAAGCTTAGAGTATTGGTTTGTTTGAGTATGGTAATCTCTGAAGTCTGTGGATCAGAGACAGGGCCCTCATGCCAAAATGTCCAGGACTATTTGCTGCTGCCACAAAATTGATCAAATTGGTTTAAAACCATAATATTTCAAAACAATATTGATCTTTTGTGTCCATGTGTCAATATCATAAAACAATATTGAATTGTGTTATCTGGATCTCAAAAGCCTTAGGTTCTTCTTCACAAACTTTGCATTGAAATTGTAAAAGACGGGATTGTGTTTAAAGTTAGGAAAAACTTCAAAAATTGGGATTCTTTCATAATCCCTTGAGTCAAAGGATTTTAAGAACATCAAACAGAGCTAGACTCCTCCACTAAATCCTAAAAGTTAGCATACTAAATTCATATATATGCACATGTATTTGCATATAGACATATAAGAAAATGATCTATTCCTTTCCTGAAATAATTTACAGTTCTTAAGAGCTTTAATTCCTGCAGGCCACATATGTAATCTCTCTCATATAAGCAGTCCATTAATATTTGAAACAAGGTCTTTTGATTAGCTCTTGATCTTTTTGCTTATTTCCCTCAGGGTTCACTTGTTTTTTGTTGTTGTTTGTCTGACATTGCTCCCGTCTAACCAAGAAAATAAGAGCTTTAATATTAGTTAATTCTGATGTGGCTCTGGAGCTGAACGAGTCTTCATGGAAGAGAAGACCTACAACTGCACAGCTGTCTGGAGAAAAAAAAGGTAGGAAAAATTATTTCCCTCTTGGTTTTCCCTTGAAGCTGTTTGGGCCTGTCAGGACAATTTTTCTTAATTATTAATTCAGATGAAATGCCATATCATTATTTTTAAGTTATGTCAGGAAAGTAGCTAAACTACATTTTGCTCACTGCACAGCCAGCTCAATCCTTGATGAGAATTGGGACTAGAAATTCTTGGTCAAAGACCTATTTAAAACTTATTTCTACTAGAAACTTCCAATTTTAAAGTTCTGAGACCAAAAGATGAAATATTACAAATGTATTGAGAAGGCAGAAGGGAATACACTGAGCCTCAGGAGAAATGATAGCTGCACTTGATACTTTTTCTTGCAACAATGTTTGCTAATAACACTATTTTTACAGCTGAGAAGACATCTATATTCTCAGGTTCTCACACTTCCCCAGCTCATATGTCATTTTTTTCTGTAATCTACATGCACATTGCATACGATAGTCAGTTACGAGTTTCTAGCAGGGTTTAATTCTCTATGAAAGTGTTGCCTGAAACTTACAGTTAGGGACATGCAAACATGTTAACAATGCAAAGAAAATAAAAAAACAGTTTTACATTCCTTACTGACCTCCAGAAAACAAGCAGTTTCCTGTGAAATAAAAGGCTCAGCTTGGTATGCAAGCTCTTTCACCAAGAATTTGAATGCTGGTATGAAAGTTCTTCAGTGAAGTCTAGTTACTTAAACTTAGCTGGAAAGTAGAATGTCGCCTATGGTTTGACACTAAGCTTATTTAATTAACAACTCTTTTTTTGCTTTTCAATATGTTGAAATAAAAAAATATATCATGTCTGTTGTGATATAGGCACTTGTCAATGTTTGTTCTTGAGTCAAGTTTTCAGTCATGGCAAAGTGACATGGAAAGCTACTTCATTAACAATAGTGATTTAGCAGAGCTTGGGTTTCACACAGATGAGCTCTCAATGGTCTGCCCAGCACCTCTACCATGGGGGATATTGGCAGGCAGTGTCCCTAGAAGGGAACGTGTGCATTGCACTTGCATTAAGTTCCAGATTTGTGTCTGAGAACTGGAGTGTCTGGGTGTGAAATGACAATGTTTCATCCTGTCTAGATCCTACTATGGGAGGGAAGGGATCAACAGCCAAAGTATCACCAAAATTTAGTGTATGAGAGTTTCTCTCCTACGTGAGAATTTGAGTGTTTGGCAACCCTGGCTCATGACTATCACTGCAGCCATAGCAATGCAGGCCACCTGAGCCAACATCTGATGAAAAGGCTGGTGACTCGGACTAATGCAGCTAATCCGCAACTAAGAATCATTCTGGACCCAAATTGTGTTGCTGTGGTTATCCGTACACATTTTTTTCTGGGAGAGATGGACAAATCCTTCTCTCCCAGAAGACAAAGTTGTTTTGGTGCAACGTTTTGGTTCGATTCAGCTGAACCTCTGTTTGCTAAACATTCCAGTATTCATAGAATTATAAATACAAATAAGTACAATAATAAGTAGAAATAAGGTCTTGCCTGCTCAACAATCTTTTATGTTTAATCCTATTTCTCTAGGTAAGTATAAGGGCTGAATGTAGACAGCATAGCAAAACCATACACAGGAAAATAAAACAAAAACTTTGTTCTGGTTGGCAATTATGCAGCCAAAGACAGCTGCTGTGAGTGAATGAAGAACAAGAGTGCTCAGCTAGAGTTTCTTTCTAAGGCTTGGTGGTAGGAGAGGGCAACTTAATACTTTCAGCTGACCTTCCAGTAATTTGTCAAGCGTGTTACAGACCTATACTGGTGTCTTTGCTTAAGATGAAATGTCCTACTTTTGTGATTAAAAGAGACTCCTTATTTGCAATTCTAACTGACATTAATTGCTCCGGCAGCATTCCACACCGGGCTGCAGGTCTGCATTGGGCACACATTACCAATGGTGATTTAATTTGTGTGTCCATTTGTTACACAAGTAAGGATTCTTTCAAGCGTTGCTGTTAGTGATATTTTTGCCTCTAATACTTATTGGAGGGCACATTCACAAGATATACTTGCATGAATAAAACATGAGAGAGCCAATTCCTCTGTCTGCTGAAACAAAGAAAACAAACATTGCCTTTGGGACGCAGTACACAGACAGAGATGCAATCAGGATTGCACAGAAATGGTTCCGGCGAGAAGGGGAGTAGAGCTGCACAAGTGAAGTATCTTGTTTCACAAGAACTGTCAGAATTCTCATGGAAAGTGTTCTTGATCACCAGCTAATTGGAATAACTGCTAAGCAGCTCGGAATAGGAGAATAGGAGTTTATAATTAGCATCATAATGAAACTTGCTCATGAGAATTCCCTTTCCTCTCTTCCTCTAACTCTTGTGCTCTAATGAGAAATACCTGCACTAGTCAAAGCTAGATGTATGTGTAGGGATACCTCAAAGCATATTCTGACATAGATTTGCATTAAATGTTACAAAAAAGTTTTAAAATTACTTGTTTCAATAGTCTCATTCCTTGCTGTCCAGCCAGCAGATGTCATCCAAAACAGACTATCCAAGTGTCCAGAATGAACTTAACCCGTTAACACATCGATATTAATCTGATGTATTTCCCTTAACTACTTTGAACCATGTTGCCTGCTACACTACATATCCTGTAGTTTCTAAATTCAGAGGTGGTCTTACATAAGAAAGCTCTTTGATTGCATCGTTTAACTGAACTTGATTCTGAGGAAGGTAACCGCTTTAAAGTCTAGGTTTTGGACTGAAGCTTCAGCTTAAAGGAAATAAAATAGCCAATACGTTAATGACTGGCTAAGTTCCCCACATAAGTGCCTAAAGTAATGAGTCATTAACCCAACCATGTAATTAACTTGGACAAGGGACACATTACATTTAAACTGATTATAGAAGAAAAGCAACCAACATATGCCAAATAATAAAAAAATTTCAAGGATCTAAGCAAGGACACAATATGAAATAAAACAGAATGCAGTATATTTTACCCTGAAGGATACCTAAGTGCTTTGCAAGTGATATACAGACAACACTGATGAAATAAATCTACTTTGAGGTGAGATGCAATATTCACCTAGCAAGGAACACATGACATACAGTATGGAGAAAAGACAGAAATAATTATTTTAATCCCAGGATGCAGGAAAAAATCTACATTCCAGAAAGATCCCTTGGATCTTAGAGTAGATGGATCTTCAGGTATTATGTATCTTTTGGAAGATCCTAGTTAGAGATAATTATTATATTATGCTATATGAAGAGACAGGAATAGTACTATTAGAGAGCAATACAGTCAGTCAAGGTGCCTTATGCAACAAAATTGTTAGGGATATTAGTTCCCGCAGACAGGACAAATACCATCTGCCTCACACTGAATCCCACTGAAATATTTCCTCTAATAGAATATATTTCCTTTGTGAAAATATATTTTTATTTCCAAGGTAAGTACACAGGGAGGGATATCTTCACTCTGAGGGGAGACTTACAGCTACATACCTGCACCAAGAAGGAGAGACTATGTCAACCTCTCATTATCTGCCTGACATATAGAAACCTCCTTTCTTATTCTGCTTTGCCTTTATGGACCTGAATTGAGATTTCCTACTTTTCCATTATTTCTCACTGGAAGTCTCACTTGCAGAAAACCATGAACTTCAGAGTGCACTGTACTGCAGGGAAGACTGTCCCTTCCTTCTTGCAGTAGTCTTTGTGGGTGAGAGCTGGCTTGGATGGTCTCACTCCAGGCCACACACCTCTGAAGAAACTATGAACTACTTCAGTGAAGTTAGGCACCTTTGACCCTTCAAGCACAGGGAGACCTTCCATACATGCTGGACACAGCACATCAATGCTAGCACAAGCTTATCCGGTTGTAGCTCTCCCTCTCATGCTACCCAGACAGCTACCAGAGACCGGCTATTTCCCTCTCTCCTCTGGGTCCTGCAGAAGAGGCTGTTCTTTTCTCCCTGGTAGCTGCAAAGGCCTTTGAGTAAACTGGGGGAAAAAATGCAGTTAATTCTGGCATCCTTGGCGTTGCTATACTGCGTAGTTCCTTTTGGATTGGGACAATCTAAATAACTTGGACAATGCCCTACAACAGTGACCTTCCAGCAAGGTGAAGAACACAGTCACCATCTCATTTGTGTGAGAAAAATCTACCAAAGTTTTTTTAAGAGCATCAGGAAGATAAAATGCCACAATAAAGTACAATTTCTTTATTCCTGTCTCTAAAACTCACTGTACTACAGTTATTCCCATGGTAGGATAACTGGTTTGATTTCCCTCTTTTGGATATCCTCTCAGTCTCTTGCTTTACAATTTAGCCACTTTGAAACTGAGTTATTCTCTCATTAAAATGTAAGTGTTAACACTTTAGGGATGTGCTGAAAATGAATGTGGCCTTTATCAAAATGATCCAGCTAACTGTTACATTCTTTCTAGTACTTCCAAAATGAACCAAAATAAAATGAAGCATGATGAGACTTAAGCTTTCTTCTGGAGCAAAATTGTCATCTCCTTAATAAGTCTTTAAAGTAAGTTTCAAAAAATTGTTTGAAAAGCGAACTTTCTGGTAATGAAGAAAGTATGAAGGAAAGTCAGACTTGGGTTCATTGGCAAGCCAAATACTTATATATATAAAAGTGTATACATCTATGTGTATGATATACATGTAAATATGTGTGTGAATTGGATATAACAATTTTGGAAGAAAGAAACACACGTCTTGGAAGTCCAGTGTGCTTTATAAGAGAAATCAAGAAGGATTTTTATGCACTTGTGCTCTATGGCCACCTAAAGTCCCACTTTAAGCCTAGAAATCTGGGGCTGATGGTTCAGGGCACCCTAATTTACCATTGTACTCTAGCATGTGCATAAAGAACAAATTTGGTTGAGAGGGACAGTTGATGGACTGGAATAGCCCTAAAAGGTAAATATCTACCACGGGAATATATTTTTTTTTTTTTTGTACTCTATCCATTTAAAACTGTCTTTCTAGCCAAAATATCTTTTAAAATCCTCTCACGAATTGGTGTAAACCAATACGCTGGAGAAAGATACAAGGAGCAAAACCCAGACCATTCAGATCAAAATAAAAACTGCCATTTATTTCATCAGGGTCAACTTTTTTTTTCCCTAGGATTAAGCAGAGAGGTGATGTCTTTTAGAAATGCTGCCTCCAAATCCTAACAAACACATTACTCACCTTTCTCTGCCAATGCATATCTGCTAGCATTTACCTTTTAGCTCTGGGTCAGAACCAAAGCCCCCAGTAATCCTTCCATCAACACTCAAGGCTTTAAACTAAGTGCCCACAGTTAAAATTGTAACACACCATGGAAAACAATAACTTTGCCTGCTTGGAGCTAGAAAGCAGAACTGGGGGTCAAGTAGTAAAGCCAAAGCCATTAGGTACTGTTTTGATACCATTTATTATAGTTATTATAAAAATAGCTTTATTTATGTTATTACAAAAAATAGTGTTGACAAGATGAAAAAAATCCAGAAAACGTATCTGTTAACATTATAGGCTGATCCCCAGAAAAATCCTGGAAAGTCTTTGCAATTACAGTGGATGAAAGAATAGATCTCTGCCAAAGAGTAAAGATATTTCTACTTGCAATAGGTAGATAATCACAGGACTATTGATAATTTTTATAGTTCTGCAGTATGTAATCCTGTACTGTATTTATGACAGCAAAGCAGCAGCTAAATATAGCCTAGCTTTTATATCCTAAGAATTAGTGATTTTTGCAAAACTTGATGCAAGTTTTTTTGCAAATTGATGCAAAACTTGATGATGTTCTAAAGTGTATATTATATTGTGCATATAATATGCCATATATTCTGTTGCTTATACTATGACAACCTGATTGCCACAGAAGAAAACACACAGCATAATTTACAGCTATTGGCATATTCTCCTTTGGATGTGCCAAAACACCAGGGAGAAACTTATTTAGGAGATACTTGTTATGAAAACATAAAACTAATTTAGCAGTTGCCAGTGTTATGTGCTGATCATCAGTGCACCAGTCTGCTGCCACTAGACACCCTTCTCTCTGTCCAGGAAGAAATTTCTGCAGTCTCCATTCCAAGATATAAGCCTCATTTTCTATAGTCTGCATTGTACTGAAATTGTGAGGTTATGACAAAAGATCAGAGGAAAAAAAAAAAAAGCTCAGCCTGAGAATAATGGAAGGAGAAGTGGTTTTTTATTTTTTAATTTTACTTCTAGGATTGCAATGACTCAAAGAGTTCTGACAGGAGTAGACACAGTCTCTGCAAAATTGTACAAGGTGGAATTTCAGCAACTGAGACTGGTTTTAGAAAATGACTCCCAGTAGCAGACAGCCTGATAAGAAGAAAGCTAACAAACTAATGTGAGAGTGAAATATAGGGATATTTGTTTTAGAAAGGTGTTATATCATATATTTCAAAGAAGTAAAAAATCCTAAACGAAATGGAAATATATATATCATATTCAGGTAATCATATTCATCCCAGGAATTCTATAAGTACATTCCTTCAGTGAAATTAATTTTACAGTTATCATTGTTGCAATAGGCTGGGAATAGATAAACCTCAATAATATTCAACATTCAGAAATTCTTACAGCTCCAAACACAACGGAAATAGAAGAAGTATTTTGGAACTATCAACCACAATAGACTTAAAGACATATAATCTTACTTCAGGCCATAGAGGTAATCCGAGGAATGTTTCTCCTACACATAAGAGTAGAAAATAGAGAACTCTGGAACCTTGGAAGCCATAAAGAAAGTGTAAAAAATCAAAACAAAGCAGAAAAAAAGCCTCTGTTGTTTGGATCTTTTCAGATCTTTTTAAGAAATGACTCAAATAGTTTAATAATTTTACATAATAACTTTCTTTTTCAATGTGTTTATTTTCAAAGAATGGAGATAAATTGTACAAATGTGTTTTTATTTCCTGGTTAAAACAATTCCTTAATTGTGTAGGGAAAAATTGAAGTGCCTTTTCCTCTTTTATGCCTATACCCACCCATACTAACTATCTTTTCAAATCTTGGCCTCATCTCTCACACCAAACTCAACTGGACTGTCTTCCACTGAAGACCTTGTGGGGTGCTAGCCTGAGGTACATAGCTTTCATTTCCTCCTATATCTCAAAAATTAGCCAAATTGCTTTTTTCATCTACTAAAAAAGGCAGGTAGATGTCTAGTCTGATAACCTCTATTTTTGATATAGCAGAAAGCTGGAAGTCATGCTGCCTTGCTGAGTTTGGCAATTGGCTGGAAAGATTTTTCTTTACTGTAGCTTGTAAATAAAAATAAATAAGTAAATAGACCAGTAAATAAGTAAACCCATCAAACCAAAACCAAACCAAAACAAATAAACAAAAAACTCTGCCAGGATAAGAAGACCTTAATAATCTCGCACTTTATCACCTACAGGAGGGAGTACTGTAATTGAGCATATTTCAAAGCTGAACAAGAAGACAGTGCAGAGACTGGATAGGTTGGGAAAGCAGCCACCTCCTCTTTCCATGGTTTAGGCTGCTGCAGGCACATTGGCCCACAGTTATATCGCTTCTCTGGCAGTGTCAAGTTTTCATCTTCCCGAACACGTGGTTGTTTATTTGAAATTGAAATTCAATTGAAATTCAATTGAATTTAAGAAGTTCAAGCAATTGAAATTCAAGGAGCTTTGGAAGATGAAGGGAACAAGCCCCGAGAAAATGGGCTTGCAATGTGTTTGTGTTGTAGCTGGAACTGGAAGCTAGGGTCTTCTCTCTCTCCCATCTGGAAGACATCAGCTACAGATGGTTTCTCAGCCGGGTAAGGACATGCTTATCTATTCAGCATTCATAAATGACGAAAGAACGCCCCAGAAAATGGCATGGCAGTGGTAAGTTCTTAAGGGGTAATGTATTTCCTTGAATCTACTTTCTACCAGATGGGTAGGTGTGGACCAGCAGAGAAAGCAGGAGCTCCACTAAAAGAAGTGGATTTTTGATGCAGAAGATATCAGGTGAGGCATTATCCAGAAAAGTACAGATCAGCAAGTCTAGAAGTAAATTTGTGAAAGATGAGACAGAACATTCTCATTCAACTGGTGAAACTTCTTCTGGAAGTGTATGCAAAATGGTATTTTGTCCAGCTTTAAGCTACATTGAGTACTTCTTGTTTTCCAAAAAGTTCTTTTTGTTATAAGAAAAAAAGCCCAAGTATTGGCACCCTTCTGTTCTGCCAGAAACATTATCACCAATCTAAAAAAAAGCCCCAGAATATTTAGACAGAAATATGAAATATAATCTACCTATATATATGAGAATGAAATTCTGAAAAATCAACAGCCACTAATTTAGCCCCAAAGGATCTTTTATCATAAAAGTGAAAAGACTCAGAAATTTCTTTGTTGCTATTGATTTGGCATAGAAGGTACTAGAATACTGTGGCATTAGGTGGCAAAGTGAAAAGTGGAGATGGAAAAAATACCATCATTCCAGAGTTAAAAAAATTGACAGGAGCAAATTATTGGTTATATTCAATTTGCATGAAGCGCTTTGACAAAAATTATCCCTGGGCTACAAATATCTCAAATAAAAGCAAAGCAAAAAAATTGGAATGAGAAAACAGTAATCACATTGACGAATTTACATTTTAGAGTGAGTTTAACTCTTTGTCATAACCCCATCAGAAGAGAAACTCAGATTACTATTCCAAAAGCATACACGGTTATTGAGAACTCAACAAGGTCGACCTTGCAAGCAATAACAGATATTTTACTCTCCAAACAATGTAACATTTCTGGAAGTTTTGGGTCTATAGGAAGCAACGATCGACTTCACTCAGCGTAACCACAATACACTAGCAGCTCAAAGTGGCTAAGTATATTGTCTAGGGTAAGCACCATAACTTCTATGAACAAACAAATTTCATGCTGGTTTTCAAAAGGCTTTGTTAACCTACAGTGTAGGCCTATATTACACTAGAATTAAGGGAGATAGTCTAACGGACACTAAAAATCAGAATGTTTCCACTGATCCCTGTGTGAAATGTGAGTTGGAAGCTGATGGAAAATGAGGGATTCGGCACAGAGAAAAATGCAGCCAGTGCTATATGGATTAGCTGTTAAGCTGCCCATTCTAGCCAAAAGACTGGTGGGATTTGAGAGTTGGGTGGTAGCACACAGGAACAAATTAAATTCCATTAAGCAGAGGTTGCCTTCAAGTACAACTTTTTAATCCTCCTGAACTACATTACTATGGCTTTACCATGACAAGAGTACAGGAAATGCTCTTGCTGCTTTTTTTCTAAAAAGAAAAAAAAAGAAATAAAAGAAATATCTTACTCTTTCTTGAAAAACAAAATCACTAAGTTAGTTTAAAAACCCGTCATTTTATTTCTATTCTTACTAAGAAAGTAGATGTGTGGAAGAAGAGGAGGAATAGAGCAGCTGATTAGTTCATTGGAAGATACTGTGAGCCACTGAAAAGAGATCAAGAGAAGGATCATGTTCCCTGTCTGGAGAGGCAGATGAGGTTGATGCTGGTGCAGAGGGAGACATGAGCTCTTGTCAACGGTGCCAGGGCCAGCTTACATGTTGATATATTCCTGTATTCCTAGCATATTATGATTTCTTAGTTGGAATGCTAAAAAAGTACTTAGTCCTTTATAGAACAATGAATAGATAATTAGAGAAACCAGAAACATTAGCAATTAGAAAAGCTTGTTTTAAAAAGAGCTCAGCAGCACTTCTGTCAACCAGCTGGCAACCTCTGGAAATTACTTAATGGTGTCTCTCCAATGCCAGTTGCTAAAATCTAGGAATAGCCTGTTTTGTTTCCTTCAACCCCTTTGCCTGACTGACAGTGAAGAATCAAATAAATTTTGATTAGACCAAAGTGTGCTACTGTTTTTTCCTGTAAATCCACATCTTGCTAGCAGACACAGAAAACATTCTTGCTGGCTTTCTGTCTCCTTAAGTACCTCTTGAAATCACTTTTTTTTTTCTCACTACATTATATGTATTTGTTTTAAAGACAATCTAAACATCTGAAAAATGTTATAGTAGGAAGCAAATCATGCACAAAGTGAAAGATGCACCAAGTTCTTTATCTTCAAGTGCTAAAGCATAATATCTGGGATATATCTTGGAAGAAGTACTTCTCTACTCTGAGCTCACATGCAACCTACTTTTTTTCTAGACTCTCTTTTTGACTAGAGACAAAGGACCAATTTTTTGAAAGGATGTCTCTGACAAGAACCTTTACTCTGCACATGTGTGTGTTTAATTGGACATGTGCTTTAAACAGACATAGAATATTGCATCTGACTGTGAAAAAAAATCAATCACACTGAATGGAAATATATTCTGAGATTGCTCCTGGATTTCTCTGACTCCTTCACATAAAAGCTGTTTTTTGTTGGTTTGTTGTTGTTGTTGTTGTTGTTGTTTTTTGCATATTACCTCCTTCCCCTGCAGAAAGTCCTTAACAGCATTCTTCATAGGAAAGTAAAAAGAAGCATAAGTTTATCTGTTAAACATTTACTGTCATTGCATCATTTAACTTTTAAAATAAGCTGTATACAGATTGTTGGCTTGTTTTTAATTCAAGCTACTTCATCCGTTGGTTTACTGTATAATTGTCTCCAGCACAGGCATAGTAAATTTGACGTAAGATCAGTTTCTGTGAGACCAGCTAAACCATAAGAAAAAAGTGTGGTGCAATTAAGTACTTCAGGGGATATCTTTTGCATGCATAGTTAGAAAAATTAAATTTCAGCAAGAAGAAGCTGAAATGACACAGTTATAGCCATCTTCTGAATGATTTATGTCCCCTTTTTCCACAGATACCATTTTACTTACATAGAACATAATGAATACAATGTATAAAAACAACATTAAATGGAATGAGTCACAGAACATTAAGGGAGGAACTTTCCCAATCCTGTACAAGGACTGATGTGCCTTCGAGGCTTTTTTATTTATTTTGTAACTGTGTCTAGATGCCACAGCCCATTTTTTTCTGTGGACTTTGAAAGTCTAATGAAGAGACAATCTCAGCCCCAAAATCTTCATGGCTGAAATTTCAGATTAGGGACATCGGATAGATACAAGAGAAAGGGAGCACATGAGGTAAACGAAGACATTGTGTAGAATAATAAGATCTTGACTGTTACGGTACAAGGCAAAACAGATGCCTAATCATTTTCTATACCCTGTGACCTGAAGCTGAGGTTGAAGAAGTGGTGAATGAGGGAAGAAAGGCTATTGAGATGCAATTACCTTTGCATTAGTTTTAATTTGTACACTTTAATCTGCACAGACTTTCTATATAAGAAGCCTTCTGTCACAGAACTGTGATGAACTGCACAGCAACTTCATGCAGACTCAGACTTGCTGTTTGAATTGCAGAACTGAATTAGAGGACGAGTGTTTATAGTAGGGAAAAGGCTGCAGGGTATTTTGCCTCCCCTCTCTCTTGAGGATCCTGTCCACGGGAAGTAGCTTTTGGAGTCCATGGGCAGGTATGATGCACACAGGTGACATGCAGAAGAACAGCAAGGACACCAGGGAACAGAAACTTGAGTAGTTAGTAAGATGGATAAAGCCGTTCCAGGTAGGTAGGTAAAATGACAGGTTTCAGGTAGCAGACATGATCAGGCAGTACTCTCCAGAAGACTCTCTTCATGAAGGGCTGGGATAGTTGTGCTATCTGCATATACATGTTTGCTTGTCTCCCCCTTCAAAATATTGATTCTATTGCTCAGTTTCAACTGAATTTGAGAGAGGGCTCTTGTCCTCAAGATGTATGAGTTTTTTAAATCTCAACAGTTGGGTAGACAGAGTAGACCTTGCTAATCTTTCTTCGGGAGAAAGGCAGCAGGACAAGCTCAATTATATTATCAAACAACAGAGATTCTGTATTAAAAGAGTGGCTATATGAATGCTCCATTGCAGGAAGACTTTTGATGAGAGATGTTATTTTAAATCCAAGAAAATACAAGCACTTCATGAAAATTTATCTGGAACTAGCATTCTTAAGGTTGCCTGCTGGTGGAACCACTCTTTTTTTTTTGTTGACCTGGTAGTACTAGTAAAATGGGGAATGATACAGTTTCAGAGTGCCCTGGGACTGTATAGAACAATCTCCAAAGTTCTGAGAAGTCTTGAGTCATTCTGCAAAGTGAACAGGTGCAATACAGCCAATGGGAAGCTGAAATAGATGTGAACATACGACCTAGTCAGAAAATGAAAAAGGTTGACAAATTTTTGGCCCACCAGGATGGGCTAAGAAGAGCTCAAAAAGTAACTTGCAAATAATTTCGTTTGAAACACATCAGTTGCAGGACATATGCCAGAAGATGCAGAGGAGTGATAGAAAGCAAAAGTATAAAAAGATTGAATGTTGAATGACTTCTATACATAGATTGATTCAATGTGAGTCCTTCCATCAGCCAGGCTTACACACTCAGTCCACCTATTAGGTGCCCCTCAATTCCTGGTCTCCCCTGGCACCTCAACCCCAACTACACAAATGTGCATGCACACAAGTGGGTTTCCAAGCTGAATCCAGAGCTTACAGTCCCTCCTGCAGTCAGCTGAGTCTTCCTTCTTCCCTCAGATAACTAGCTCAGCTGTGGTCTTGCCCTTTGGGACACACCTGCCTTGCAGGTCACTTAATCTCTTTGATGGCTACTGGCTAGCAATCTCTCACTGGCTTGCACACTTTCATTTGCCAATACCACAGACACACAGGCCCTCTCACACATGATCTGAATGCCCTTGCTGGCCCTTAAACTTCCATACAAGTAAAAGACTAGAGAAACCATCAACTGGGAAAATAGTTAGAAATGGAATTTAACAAGATTGTAGACTACGCTAATCAGGCACAGGGCATGGCCAGACAAATGTACTGAAGAGCAACTTGCTTGCGTGAGATCAGTTCATTTTATCCCTTTATCTCTCTATTAACTTATGCTTGTGTCTCCCCATATCACCTACATCTCTCCCATTCCCTGCCTTTTATTCCTACCGTGAACATCCCATAATAAGCCTTAAACCACCCCAAAATGCTCTTTTGCTGTGTGCCATAACATGTCCCATGCCCTTAATCAGCAGCCTTCTCAGTTCGAAAGGTGCTCCAGAGATATATTCCCAGTGATAGACTCCTTGTGATGGGTTTCATACTTGACTCTTGAGGTTGTTGGTCTCCTGGGACAAGCCCAGAGGAGCTGGGCAGGATGTCTACTCCTCTGAGCAGACAGTGTGGGTTTTCCTTCTGCCCTTGTGTCTCCCACTCCTCTCTGCTTGTGCAGATGAACCCTAGATGGGTGAAGTGCTCTCCCGTGGTAGGCCTGGGAGTGAACGGGCAGGGTGGTATTTGGATTTCCCTACCTGCCATTGGTGTCTCTGCCAATTTTTATCACATAATCTAACAATATTTTGCATCTGTGTTTATCATGGTGAAGCTCAACGCCATTCCCATGCTGAAATCCTTCCTCATGAGGAATGCACCAGAGGTTCTGTTTCAAATAAGCATTGCATGAGATCAGAAATTGAGCTGATGAAATGAGCAACTGTGAGTCTCTTGAAACATGTGGAATTTCTAAGTAATTTAAGGACAAAATTGTGATATGGAACTGTGTATGTGAGGTGTCTTGACATTACGGAACTGTAGACCCTATTTAAGACAGCAATGTGATTAGTAAGCCCGACACCTCTACCAGGCAAATTTGTCAGGCTGGAATAAATAGAGTCAGTGGGTAAATAAATAAACATGGTGTTATTGGGAGGGCTCAGCAGAGATTTGGCAAAGGGTGTTCAGGCTTTAAAAATCTTTTGGACAAGGTTTCAGGAGGAGTTGGTGAGCATGTATGCCAGCAAAAGCCTGCTGATGAGGCTGGCACACATGTGCAAAGGGAGTTATACAAGTTTTCTTGCCAATGGTTCTTAAAGAAGCCAAGTAGACGTAAGATGGGAGGGAAGTTTGCATGGTTTATAGTGACAGAAAGTCACATCAGTGGAGTGCTTTCCAAATGGAGTGGGAAAGAAAGGAATAGGATGGTGGCAAAGCTGACTGATACTAGTAGTTAACATGACACTAATGATATGAATATTTGTACCCCCTGGGAAGATGCTATGCCATATTTCCTGTAACTGCTTAGCTAATGCTAAGCGTCCTTGATTATCCCAAGAACTAGAAATCAAAATAATGGCCTTTGAGCTAATTTTTTCCCCTTTCTCCAAGGCAAAGCACAATGTAATTCAGAGAAGTGGAGGAGGAATGCGCAGTGGGAGATATGCATGAGAATGCTGAAACTAAGAGTAGATTCTTCCTGTCTTATTATTTCTCTAATTAATTCAACTACAAATTTACAAACCTTTTCCTTCCACAGCAACATCGAATAAAGACCTAATATTTCAAAGTCTAGAGGTAAAGAGATATTGATTTTAATAAAAATTATAATGACTTTGAAGGTGACTTTTACATCATTAAACTGTAGGAAGTATTCACTGGAGAGAACCTCTGGTGGCCACGTAGTTTGGCTTCACATAAAAAAAGGTGGATCGGGTTAGGGATGACTTTTTTGTCCGTGGCTCGAAAGATGAATATTCTAATACTCTTTATAACCTAATGCTGCAATACTCTGGTAGGGGGAAAATGTGAAATTAAGGGGAATCTGCCTATATCAATTTAATTCAACTCACTTTCTAGATTCTGGTCTTTGAGAGATCTCATATCAAAGGATTCCTTTGCAATGATAAGGGCTAGAATTGTAATTCTTTAGAAAAAAAATAAATCAAGTTTTTCCTGCACTCAGGCAAATTTAAAAGCTCAGGTTCTGAGAAGCACATCTCGGATCAGAAGACTCATGAAAAGTTTCAAGACTTTGTAACCCTACTTTTATCAGGAACTGATTTTATCCATTCCTAACTGAAGCTACACAAGCTTGGCACTGTTCTGAAACAGTTTAAGGTAAAACACCACCTTTACAGTCTCAACAGTCAGTCAGATAATGTATGACTAATGGATATCTCGTGTCACACAGTGATAGACACAATGTCTGTAATGTTTTAAAATAGATTTATCAATTTTAAAGAGCCTTTTCCAAGCATGAAGATGGTAGTTTTTAGCTCAAAATATATATAACTTAAATTAAATATTTAATTTGAGATAATGAGAAAATATGAGAAGGGTGACTTTAATTAAAAAATCTTTAGTATAATTTAAATCACATCCATGAAAACGGTTATTGAAAAATGAGACATCTTACAACAATTAATTCCTAGAGTTCAATAAAATCAAAAGGGAATGTTTGGGACATCACTCACGGTGGTGATGTTATATTTCTGTAGAAAAGCTGATTTTAAAATCCTTTTAGTAAACAGTGAAGTAGTTCAGCAAAAACTGAAATGTAATTCTGAAAGGCAATAAATTTATATTTGCTTAAAAACAAAGTGATTTTGACATAATACAGGTGGATTTTTTGCACTTCAAATAAAAAGCCCTCAAGTACAATGAAAGTTCTTGTATTCCTGTGAGATTTCTGTGGTACTCAAGAACTCAGCTGGATGAAGCTCTTGAATATGCACAAGTTCCCTTCTTTTCAGCCACTTTCCCCAGGGAAAAAGAATTTAAAGTTTCTGGGTTTTCTAACTGCCTCTTCCTGTAATATATCCCCTCTAAATTATTTAATTTATAAATGATATGGTAAAGTCTTTTGTATTTGCACACCACTTCTCTTTACAAAACCAATCAAGATCTGTCAGACTCATTTGAGGATGAGCAAAAAAGCAACCCAGGTAGGGGCTGACCTACACCTGTTTGCAATAATGCTGTTTTATAGCTAACAAGCATCCTCGTGAGACCTAGCATATATTCTCCTTTCAATCTGTGTTTTTTAAGCCTATTTTCTTCAATATAATCCCCTGCTGCCCCGTGCAAAACTTCTGCAATGAATGTGAGTGGAACAGAGTAACAGTCATGAGGCTGGTCTTGTTAAAATTATTATACACACAATTGTGGAATGTGTTAGAGATCTGAAAAGGCCCTGCTCAAGCCCATCATGTCCTGAGAATAAAATTAAAGGCTATCTATTCCTCAGGCACTTGTGAGGAGATTGTTATTTGTCCTTTCCTCCTGTCTGACAAGCAACTGAATGCCCAGGAGGAGGCAGGCAGTGGGAATATGGACCATGTACCATCATTAAGAAAAGGTGCTTTCTCTTAATTAAACAATTCTCTCCTGTGGCCACAGCATTACCTCACCATCTCTGGCCTCCTACAGTTTGATAAACTTCAAGTTTTGAGTTTTTTGAGTTGTGTATAATAGCTCAGCAGACCGTGCCTCCCATCTTTGGCGATGACAGTGTCTGAAGCGCTGCAACACACTGAGGTAGCAAACAAAGCAAGGCACGTTGTTGCATCCCAGGGAATAACCGAGACTGTTCAGGATGCAAATTAGAAAAGAAAATGAGAATATGTTGCTGTCAAAACTCTGCATGCAGAATGGATGACAGCAAAAATTTGTAATTATTTAACATTTGAATTTTACATTCCTCAATTGGTAAAGCTTTTGCTGTCTCGCTGGCTGATACAGTTCCACTGTTTGTTCACAGCAGCAAACTTCATTCCTCCTGAGAAGTCACACAGTTACAAGAAATTTTATTAATCTGTTTGTGAGTCTCTGCATGCACTCAGAAATATGGACATATGTCTTGTGTGGAGAGCACAAGGGCATATGTCTTGTATCAGCATAGAGGCGAATATATACCCCAGAGTAGGTACAGCACAAAAATTCTGTGCATGTGCTTTTCAAAGGTGAGGGGCACTCCTGAATCCCACCGAGCTGATGGAAACTCCAGCCACTCAGGCCATGGAGCAAAGCTCCATCCTATGCAGGCAACTTTTTCAGGATAACTGCTTTGAATCTGGGGGAAAATGTTTCAAACCCCTGCTGAGCTCTTGTCAACATTAGGCAGGTGTCACTGGTATGCTCCTTTCCCAGCTCAACCTGACCTGTGCATTACATACAGCCCTGTTCAGTTGCTAACCACCAGCGATTTATCTAATCCTGGTAGGCGCCACCATCCTGATTTCTTCTCCCACTCAGACATCAACATAACAGTCCTGAAGCCTTCATCCTGATCGGGAGATAAGGCTGGTACACACAGAGCCAATGGACCTCTGAAATAAAAGAATGACTATAAGTCAATCATCTTATCCTATAAATACACAGACAGCCTGAGAGCCCCTTGAGCTTTCCTGGCATGGCAGCGGGCTGCATATCAGGACCTCCCCTTGAGCAGGGACACCTCTCAAGGTTACTCCTCGAGGTTAAGAGATGTCTTTCCACAACAGATTTGTGGTAAGCAAATATAGCGCGCTCTCTTTCTTTAACTTTACTTTGTAACTGTGCACAGAACCCCTTAGTCATAAACCGTTGACCAGGTCTGGGACTGGGATTGGATCCAGCCACACCTAGACTCCTCTCAGAAGGAGCCTGGAAAGCAAGGGGGTCCAATGTGAACCTTGTGACCCAACGAGAGGGTATCCCAAGATAATTGTGTATTATCTTGAGCCTCCGTGCAGTAAGTAAGTGACCTTGCCATAGAATCTCGGGAAATCATTGTCCGTATTAATAAATCCTATTATTATTTCTTTCATACGAGTGAAATGCATTTTGTCACTCACCCCTCTACCCCCCACCCTGCCACCACCACTCGTTTTGTGACAGCAGGTCATAGATGTCCACATCCAGAAAATTTCTCCAACTCCAGACTTCAGCAGTTTTCACGTTGACGTGATTTTCTCTTTTCAGAGGTGGGATGGCAGCTCCCAGAAACTGAGGACAGTTCTGGATGAGCCTCAGCTGAACTCATTCAACCTTATCCAGTAGGCAATGCAGTAGGCCAAGTCTGGATGCCTTCAAATTATTCCTGATAAGGATGAATTACCTTATCTTTAACTCCACCCAAAGATTTGCAAGATTGAATCCTGCAGAGGGCCCCTAGAACGTTATAGGAGGTGCCCTCATACCTTAAATGCTCAAATGTTCAAATGTCTATCTGCATATTGGTCTTGTGGATCTCCTTGTTAATTATGCTCCACCTTCCATACTATCCAAGGAAAATAAAAACAACAACAACAACAAACAAAAAAAAGATCCAACCCAGGAGCAGATGAAAACTTTCTTCCTCAGCTGAACCATGGTTTTTTTTCTTCCTTTCACCTTTATTTTTCATTTATTCCTTTCTAATTTCCTTTGTCCAGTCCAGGCTAGGACTTAGAACATGGTTAAAAAATACAAAAGATACTGACACAGTTATGAGGTGAACCCCATTGGATTAAATCTGTGTGCAACAAGTTCAGGCTAATATATTTTACTGCAAGTGGGACAGGCTAAGGCCTCATACAAAATTATGGCTTATCAGATGACAGGTAGATATTATGCAACTGTCATAACTCAATAATGTTAGAACACTTTTAACTCTTTCAAAATCCTAATATGCTATGTCCCTAGGTCTATCCTATCAGTAAATCTTGACTCCTTACACCAGCCGCAGAATTAACTTAATTAACTGCCACTGTGCACAAACCGCATTTCACTACAAGAGCAATGTGATTTTGCTTGCTGAACACAGATTATTTCTTTTCCGAGGTCCTAGGAAAGGAAGAAAAAACAGTCTGCTCACTATTGAAGAATAGTTTTGACTATATGTATTTAGAAAGAATAAAATAGAGGTCAGGATTTCCCAGCCCATTACCTTCATGTGGGGTCCCCTGAAGATAACAGGAAATTTGAAACATATTAACCAAAGATCTTGGTCTTCTTGTAGAGACATATTGTTTTAGCTACAAAATTGTTGATGGATTTTCAACATATCCCTCTGAAGAACAGGAGAGTTTTGGGAGGGCAGAAATGAAAAAAAGAATGTCCGTGGGGACTATTTTTGGTACCATAACTAGCACAGACTATGGAAGGACCTTCCAGAGTTAAATAACTAAACACAGCTTGGCAACTTCAGGGAAATTTGTAGATTTAGTAATAAAAGACATTTGGAAAATAGTAGTTTGAATCTAAAATGGTCACCTAATAACTTCACCAATGTGACTTTGCAGCAGGTATTCATTCTGGAATTTAGTAATTTCCATGATTGTTCAATGGTTGACTGAAAATCCATGAGCAAATCACCTTTTCATGTAATAAAACAAATGGACAGCACTGGGGAAGTAAATCTTTGCAAAATCTCTGCAAAAATGTATTGTGAGAAGTACCTTGTTAAGTATCAAGAGAGCAGATTTGCTGAGATCTTCTTTGTCAAAATAGTTAAAGGGCTTCCAGCAAGATGATTAAAACGAATTTTTAGGAGTCTACTGGAGTTCTTTTAATGCAAATGTAAATCACTTGGAAAGTGTTTGGCACTAGGGAGTACATAAGAAAGGCTGAGGGGGATAAGGAGACATGAAGTGATGAAGGATACCAAGCTTTTCTTTGTTATTGCCTGTCCTTTTCAGGAAATGGTCTGCCAGAGGTATTGTATCCTTGCAGCGTGCAATGGATTTTGGATTAAAACATATCTCATAAGGCAGCATTGAGAGCCAGAACTCCTGCCACAGCTCATATGCAGTTTACTATCTCGTGGGCCACAATTGTTGTTTCATGGTGTTGGTTACAGAAAGCAAAGGTATCACTACGCCATAATAACACAATTAACATAATTGCACAATACTGCAATAACTTTATTAGCTGTTGCTGCACCTGGGGCAAGTGTTTCCTTTCCACTTGCCTTCAACAGAGAGACAGATACTTGTTATTTGGGTCATTACAGAAAGACTATTCAGCTGGAATGCTGCTGGGTATAGAAATCTTTAAATAGGGAGGTGGAATTTTTTTTTTCCTTCTAAAAAGGGATTTGTTATTTATGCCAGATAAAAGTTAATTATTTAATTATTTTCAGGTGCCTCACTTCTCTTTTTAATAAAAAGAAGGTAAATCATAAACAAGAGAAATCTTAGCTACTTCGTAGTCTTCAGTTTCCCTGGGAAATCTTCAGGGGTCACTCTCACTCGAAGGACTGTAGGTTGCTCCTCTCTGTACCCATGATTTTGCCCTCCCTGCTTCCTCAACCCCTTGGGCTGCCCCAGTTTCTCCAAGGAGGAAGAGCAGAAAGCTATAACTACTTAACTTCAGCATGTGGAAGGATGAATAGATGGGGATGGGAAAGTGGATGCACTAAAAAGTTAGATGTGGTTGCTGGGGGATGCTATGAACACAAATGCTGCCAAATTTTCTTTGAAGTAAACAAAGAGAACAAAAATCTGAAGAAAGGGCTTTATAAGCCCTCTCCATTCACTGAATTTTCCAATAATTGAAAACAATGATGATTTTTGCTGTTCTGTACCTTTAAAACATCTAGCAGATGGTCACCTAAGCCTCAGCTAGGGGCACTGAGTGCCAGGGTAACAGAGCCAAAAATGTTGTCACCAACGTTTCCATTCTCACATACATGAGAAAAGCACAACCAACTGACTATTTTAGGTCACAAAAGAAATTTTATGTCCTTTGAGCAAGACAAAAAACAGAAAATGGTGAGCATTACCCCTTTATCATTTAGTTCTCAAAAACAGTAGTTTCCAGATGTAGTTTGTCCCTTCACGTCCCTTAACTGTCCATTCACTTCTAAATGGACATCCTTTTGCATGCCTCCTGCTGGCTGCCCATTTTGGGCAGTAGAAAACTCCAGATGTGGCTGCATTTTAGGAGTGGGTTATTTATAACCTACATAGCCAATACATAACTTGCAGGCACATTGAAGACTTTATATTTCCAAGAGAAGAAGAGATTTTTCATTTTGCTAAATGTTGAGCATCATATTTGAAAAATATATCTTTTTTGAGGAAGTGGTTAGCCATTAAGAAAAATCGTATTTCTTCTTAGTGACAAGTCATTACTTAAAGAAAGCAGGATATTAATCCATATGCAGATTATGTAGTGACTCTGGCCCGTGTTAGCTTCTGGATTTGCTGACCCAGACCCCCACTTATTTTAAATAACATCTACTCATTTTGCAAATTTTCCGCTTTTATGCCATTCATTAAGATTTTTTTTCATCCTTACTAGACATAAGACCACAGCTCACTAAATAAGTGTGTACCTGTTGCTTGACGAATTTTATTTTCTTCTTGCGTATGCATAGAAGTGCTACAGTTCTGCAACCTTCTTTACACAGGACAGAGAATGTCTGTTTCTTAATAGAAAAAATGTTAATTTTAGACTGAAAACTCCTCATATCTTCAGATTAGCAATATCAAACTAGTTCCCCCTGTTATAAAGAAATGATGAACATTGTTATGGAGCATGAGGTGCTGTCATGATCCAATAGCATGCATGGTGAGCTGCTGCAGCAGGTAAGCACTAAGTAATCACAAATATACACATATGTGCATATGTATCTGGTACCAGAGTGCCTTGCCCCACAGACTGAGCTCATTGCCCGACTCCTTGGACCTAATCACTTGAAAGGCCTTTAGGACCCAAGTGTTTTGCCATTTCTACTGGTAAACTCTCTATGTGCCTGGATTCTTGCAGCTCAACACTGACATCCCATGGTTGGTCCTATCAGCCCCAAGTGCTTCCTCTTTCCCTAGAGAGGGACCTTCAGTGACAAAGGTACTAGATAGCACATAGACAACAAGAGTGGGGTTTTTTTTGTTTGTTTGTTTTGTTTTGTTTTGTTTTCTCTAGGCATTAAAATAGGGTAACTTTTCTCTTTTGCATTCTGTCTGAATAGGCCAGATGTATTGCAGAAGAAAGTAGGGCTTACGGATATGAAATTTGAAACTTTGGCCCCATTCAAACAGAGGCCTCATTTCTTACTATTGACAAGATAAGACCAAATCACAATCCTCTTTCTAGAAATACAGTATAGACTGCAGGTTCTACCATGTACGGGGCAGAGAGCTCTACTGAATTTGTGACCATGCAAGAATAAGCAATATTTCTATAAGCAATACCCATATTTCCCAAATTAAGGATGGCAGACTTGCAGAATGCATACATTTGTGAAAGTTTAGACAGAGATAGAGACAAGTGAAAACAAGTGTTTCATTAAGATGTTTATTTTAAACATCATGTTTATAAATCTAAATAATAGATTCAAAATGATACAGACCAAAATACAATAATAATTATTGTCTGGTGGCTTAAAGCAAGAGTAGTTTTCTCTTTTAACTTTGATTATAGCATATAAATGTCATTTGGTATGGATGTAGTGAAGTTCAACATTCTACTTCTTTTTATGCAATTGATTGGTTTCTGCTTTGGCTAAGGAATACTGAACCAAAATACAAGGGTAAAAAGATAATGAGGAGATTTTAGGAAGAACTTCACAGACATGTCTATAAAAAGAAAATCTCAAAGCTTTAAGAGTTTTGAAAAAAAGACCCCCTTTTTTTACTGTATGAAACATTTTCAAGAGAATTGCAAAGGCAAGAGAATCTGACAATAGACTAGACATCATCATCAGATACGAAGTCAGATTAATTCAATCCTTCCAGTTATTATATATATATATATATAATTTAATGGGAAAGGATGGAACTTGGACCCAAGAAATAAGGAGTAAGTCTGAAAAGGACATGCTGCATCATAGGTATAAGTTTGAAAGAATCAATTAACGTCTTAAAGAAGCTAGGAAAAGATTCTGAAGTGGTAACTTGGGCTGATTTTAGGAATCAAATTTAGAGCATTTAGCTAAATTTAAGAATGTTATATATCAAATAGATTTATGCAAGAAGTATATCAGGCTGCCGGGTACTGGAGCAAGTGGGCTTTTGGTTTTGATGGATATGAATTGCATATTAATAGAACAAAGGAGTCTCAAGCAACAAACATTTTGGGAATTCTGGTGAGAGCCTTCACTTATGTGATGTATAAAATTACTCAAAACCACTAATGAAATAGTAACAGCAGACCTAGATCTATTAACTGCACTTTGGCAAATTTTCTTATCCAAGTGCGACTGTGGCTAGCATTTGCTGTTTATTACTCAGAGATGCAGTAACAAACATAATGTCTTACAAATCAGTGCTTCTTTGTGATTTAAGAAAAGAAGTTACATGATTGCTGGGGAACAGGCAGTCCTGTTCACTGTAATGGAGATTGCTTTACTTATACAGTATATAGTGAAATAAATTAGTACAATTGGCTACATTTCTGACAATTTTAGTGAAGAGGCACTAAAGCTAGTGGAACAAAACCAGATATTTTGGATTTCTCTGTTTTTCTCTGCCTTTCAGACAGGAAAAGGCAGATTTTCTGAAGCATGGAGCTCTCAAAGCTCCAATTAATTTTGTACAGGGCATATATATATATATATATTGTACTTCTGGAAATCTCATACTGTCAAGACATTGTAAACATAAAACCGGCTACCTTATTTGGAGGCCATGTTTGATGATGCTGGTCTTAATAGGCAGCAGAGGATGATTGCACAACCTGTCATATCATATTTCTCTTGTGAACTAATGAAAGAATTTTGACTTCAAGAACTTTTAGTATTAAATGTAAACTTCAAAATACATAATAGTAATGCATGGTCAGCAAGGATCTGCGACCTCAGATGTTGCTGCTGGGAACAGATTGCCATAATGAAAGTAATATGCATTTATGAATATATTTCTGTTTCTTTTACCCTTCAAGGCTGAGTTTGTTAAAAGGAGAGCAAATGACTGAGAAAATATGGTATGAGTGACCACTTCTTTTTATTCCTTTATGAATCTCCCTTTCTTTATATTTTATATACTTGATATCTATTGTATAACACTGATATGGCAGAAAGGACTAGGAGAGTATAAAACACATATCATCCAAAAAACAGTATCAGAAATTTACTATTTTTTTCTGATAACAGCTGAAAAAAAATAGAGGTTTTAGAGCCAAGCATAAAGCCCGGAAGGCAAAGATTGTTATGCTTTTCCTATCAAAGGGAAAAAAGATACTGAAAAAATCTGGAGGAGCTTTGCTATACTCAGTGCAAGCAATATTTGAAAAAGAAATCTGAAATGAGTAAATGGTATTCAAGGTAGCCAAAAAGTGATTGATTGTGTTAGTCATTTTGAACAAGTAAATGGATTCCTATGCGGTTTCACTTTGGACCACTTAGGAGTGTGCAAGGTTGCCACCTGCAGCAGGTTCTTCCCATGGGACACAGTCATCAGCAGGGAACAGCAACAAAATTATGCTTCTTACGCTATCCCTATTGCCAGATTTGCAAGCTGTATGTGTGACTTAGCTGTAGTGTCCTTGCTCTTCCTTCCTCCCCACCTCTCAGCCCCCTGCAAACCCTTAGTGCCCAAAGGTGATAGCAGTCCATCCCTTCGTGCACTCAGTTGCAGTTCATGCCCTGGATGCAAAGAAACTTTCAATGAGACCACTGAGTCTTAGTGCAGATTATCACACTAGTGAAACGAATCTTCCATAGTGATTTTTATTTTTAAGGTCTTGTGACCTTTGTAGATTCATTTAAAATTCTGCATGCCTCTTGCCACAGAGGACTATCTACCCCACCTGAATAAAAAGGAGTTGAGATTATTTTTTTAATAAAGTCATTAAAATGGTACGATGAATTAAGAAGTTGTTTACTGAAATATATTGAATATTGTAGTTTGCTAAATCAAGACTTCTTGGAGTTTCCATGGAAGAGCAAGTTGCGTTTGTCAACCTTTATATCTATGTGCAAAAAATACTAGAAAGGGACCAAGGCATTCTCTGGCTGCAATTTATTTTTTTTCTCATTTTCAATTTTTGAATTCAAATGAATTTTTTTTTTTTCAATTCAAATGAAATACGTTATTGTGGCACCTTTTGCATTTATTGTGGTAAATAGTCCTGCAAACTCTTTATGCGGTCATAAATTCGGGATGCAACAGCCTTCTGCTGGAAGGCAGATATTTCTCAGACCACTGATGCTTAGGCACCTCATACTTGGGAGAGGCAAATTCAGAAAAGGCTGTGTTTGTGTCATTGTCAAGGATACTATCACTATCAACCTGCTTGGGGAATTACTAGTGAAGAAAGCCACCTTTTGGCTTTGGTGGATCTTCATAACAGATCTACCTAATTCAAGACATAATATCATGCAGGAAGTTTACCATTTTCTCCCTCAGGAATACATGAGTTTTGACAAGCTGCTCACCCGTGTGTGGATGGAAAATACTGTTTTGCCTGTAGCCTGTGTCATCTCTTCAACAGCAGAGCTACGGCCACTGGGGCCACAAAGGAATTTGGACTGATGTCTCATTTATGATCATTCCATAGTACTGAACACTGACTAGGATTTTTCTTCCTCTTCTTCCTTTTCTTTTTTTTCTTTCTTTTTTTTTTTTTTTTTTTTTTTTTTTTTTTTTTTTTTTTNNNNTCAGTCCATGTGTGACTAGATTTGTCATATCAAAGCTAGTACAGAGGAGTTCCTATGGCAGGGCCTAGGGCTATTCTTTGAAGTTGAATCTGCAGTATGAAATAATGTTGCCTGCATGGATATATCAGTCTGCTCACAGGTATGGGCTGTTGTGTATTTCATAGCTTTATCCTTTATACCTCTGGAATAAGCAGACAGCCCTCTAGAGAAGCAGAAAGGCACTTTTTTTTTTTTTTTTTTTTTTTTTTTTTTTTTGTAATGCATTATACAGGGAAATATCTTTTAAATACAAGGAAAAAAAATGTGATCCAGACGTTTCTTCTATTTGAGTTTGCAGTATTCCTTTCTTCTTGCACCATGCTGGTCTCTGATGACAGATTTCTTTTTTTTTTTTTTTTTATTTTCTATGAAGACACATTGCATTCAGCACCAAACATCGATGGAAGAGTAACTCAAAACTGTCTAATGTGCTTGCTGAGAAGTTGAAAGACTGTAAAGTCAGCCTATTCCTTCAACAGCCAAAGTGCATTTTCATCTTACTGCTTTGCCTATGGGGGCATTCTCCCAACTGAAGAGGGGAGATTTTTCTAACCAGGATCAGCAATTTGTTACACTGTAGGCTTAGTAGTCAAAACAGACTTAGAAAGAAAAGAAAGAAAGGACAGCTATCTATTTCCTGCCTTTAAAAGTATTGGAAGATTTTTTGCACAGCTGGCGACAGTGCTGTAATATGGAGTAAGTGCAGATATTGCTAGCTAGCCACTGGTAATTGGTGAAAATACAGAACTGAAAGTGATTTCCATGATACTTTCTTTGGCATAAGGCTTGTCTTTGCCTGTACATGTATATTTGGCAAGAAGCACAGAAAGCTCTCTCTTCATAAATAATAGTGTACAGTTGTGAATATTTCCTGAAGTAATGTGAGATAAAAAAGAGAAAATACTGAGTTCAAAGTTCACTAGTCTAGCTAATACTTTCAAGCCAACATACTATTAAATCTGAAGGTTTATATTTTAATTTCAATTTATTGTAGGAACTTTATATATATTTTTATATATATATATATATGCTCAGGATAGATGTCTGGGTTTTGAAATTATATGCTATGGCATGTGGAGCAGTAGATGAATGATAATAACGGGACTGGTACCTTAGGGAACAGAGATTGCAGAGGCAGTGGTTGAACAGTGAACTGGAGTTTCCAGGGATTTTTAGAGTAACCTACAACCTTAGAAGTCTTGGAGACAGAATTCCTTTGTGTTTTTTTCAGCACTCGGTTTGTCTAAGTTTCTTCTCTTGATGAAAAAAAAAAAATCCCCAAATGCAAATTTGCAAACATCCACATATAAAATATCTGAAAAAAAAACTGTTAGAAAACTGGTGTGCAGGAAGCTGAAAGAAAAAATCAGCCAACTGCATTTCACCCAGCTATGAGGAAAACAAGTCACAGAAAAAGCAGATGACTTTTTTGCATACATATTAGTAAGAAGCAACTATTTTAGAAATGATTAAAATAAACTTAAAACATTAGACCTAGTATTTTCATATTTGCCCACAACTTCTATTATAAAAAATGCTAACAGATGTGTTTTTGATTTAAGTAGTGGAATGTAATTAGTAATGGAACAACTACTGGCAAGACAAGAGTAGCTTGAAAGGATGGTTTTAGGAGAAAAATGATTTTTAACATTTCTACAAAAAATAATGCAAACAACATGGTAGATTGTAATTCTGGTAGATGTAACAACATGGTAGCTTACAATTTATAGAGTAGAGCTCTGGGGCAAAGATATTATTCAGAACTCCGTGACAAAATGATTTCTTGTAGCACTAATCACAAACAGAGAACTCTAAATCATAGAAATGGTCAAGTCATTAAAAGAAAGCCAAAATCTGTTTTGGAATTTAGTCTTTGCCACCTGCTAGCCTTTAGGAAGTTGAACATTGTGTATAAGAATACTTGAGTCCATGTATTTTTACAAATTGTAGCTTTTATATGAACACAGCGACTGCATTAAAATAATTACTTTCAGAGAAGCTGCCTTTAATATACTTTTCACTAGTGTTTTTGTACTAGAAGAAGGTATATGGCTCACTGACAGCAGGTAATCAGATCTCTTTAAGAATCATTTCCTTAAAAGCATGCAATAGAGGGTGAAATTATTAAGAGAAGGTAGTTAGAAGAGGAAACGTTACCTATCTTTTGTGCTCTGAGACCCACTTCAGCAAAAATTAAATTACACCTAGCTTTACTAAGCAGGCAGATTGCTTTTAGAATGTGAAACAGAGTGGTCAGATTCTCAGTTGAAGTAAATCTGTGCATTGCCACTGTCTGCAGTCAAACTGAGAACCAGTAACAAAGAAGCTCAAAGCACAGAACTCCAAGTGTAAAATTCAGGCCTCACTCCCCAAAAAGCACCATTCTCACTGACTTCAAAAGGGCAGGAGTTTTGTCTGATGTATCTGACCCATAAAAGTCCCTGGTAGCTTCACCTGGCAGGGTGAACTGCTGCACAGAAGAAAGAAGAATTTTGCCCAAGTCAAGAATCATGTAGTAGTTTTTGGTGAGGTTTTCTTGTGAATAAATGCTTCATTAGACTATACACAAGATCCGTACCTAATTGCACAAGTGTAAAAAGAATAATTATCTTTATTGCAAGATGCTCAGCCAAGTCAAAAATGGGAAATTGCTACCTAAATGAAAAAGTGCAAAATACATGCTCACATGAGGCTGCCAAGAAATTTGTCAGCTGCTTCATCAAATAGGATTTAAAATCTAGATTTAAAAGTCCAGACCATGCGTAAACATGCTTCAGGCGATTATATTTAATGAAACCCCAAATAGAAGGCAATCCAGTTTATAAAAAAGTCTGCAAAAACAAAGCTCTGCTTGTTGTCAACGTTTGTTTCTTCTTCCCGGGATTCTTCTTCTTTTTTTTTTTTTTTTTTTTTTTTTTGAACTATAGGTAACATTAATTTAAGCTTCATTACTAGCAAGTGATTTGGGGATGTAGTGGCTCCACTACTTAATCAACAAGAAAGACTGTGCTGGCTGCTACAGGATGGATTTTGGTCTGCAGATAAACATCCTTGTGTGATGGGCACATCAGACCAGGCAGCGTGGGTGTGAAGGGGAGCCAGTGACCCATATGCACAGCCTCTAAAAAACTAAAAAACAATGTGTTGACGTCCTTGCAGACCTTCACTTCTTGTACTCCAACAAATTTATCTGACCAACGTACTTTTGTGCTGGGCAGGGGCAACTGACTTGGAGTCAAGGAGCTTCTCGTTGTGCAAACCTAGCCATAAGGATGGACTTGTGAAGCAACTGCTTATGAGTGACTTAGAATCAAGGAACTATACATATTGGTAGAGTAGGGCTGCAGACCAAACCACTTGTGACTAGGTCCATCTCCATTTATTGCCCTCACACTGCCTATCAATCTACATTTTATGGATATATAAATACATTGTCTCAGTCTCTTTCTGCCTGTTTCTGACTCTGTAGGGGAAGTCTCTGCCTCTTTAGTTGAGTGAAAGCCTTATGTCCTCTGCTAGATTAGCTCCGCCTTAATTAGTGGTATGGGAACCTCTGCTGACCAGTACAAATAGGATACATTTTTTACTGTTATTCGTTTTGTTTTCAAGTTTGATTTCAATTGCAGCTTCCCAGTCAAAATTAACAGTCTCTAATAGACACCTCATGTAGTGGAAAATCAGCCAAAATAATTTTTTAAACCCATTTTTTTTTCATTTCCATTCTGCTGAGAAACATAACATTTCCATAAGAGCTGAGAAAGCAAAACTGTATATATATATATACAGATATATATACATATATATATTTAAATACAATGTAAGTTTCATTTTTTTTATTTTATCATCTATGAAGAATTAGTAGATGAGATTAATGCTAGCCAGAAGAGCAGCAGTTCTAGCAACTCTGGTAGCAGTGAATCTAAACCACTTCTAAGCCCTTCTCTGCTCAGAAGTAACTGAAAATATTTTATTAATAAGATTTACTGGAAGCTGTACCTTTGTTCAGCACCATGGAGCCTAAATTCAGGGGAATGTTTGTGTGGCAGGACTGTTACCACATCAGTGCCTTAGTAAAAGGTAGCTTTGAGCACCCACTGAAAACTAATGTCAGTAACACGAGTAAAATACCAGATAAGAGGAATTCAGAGGAAATATCAACATCTATGAGGGGAAGGCATTACTTAATGTGTTTTTACTATATATATATATATGTATATATATATACACACAAATATATGTGTATATATGTTCTTACTGTGTTCTACTATGTATAGCTGTTGCTTCTCAAAGAACCCCAACCCAGAAAAGAGGAAAACGAAGCTAACTTTAATATCCCCTTTCAAAGGCATTATGAATGCATCTCTTTATCTTCTCCCATTTCTCCAGAAAAGACCGCAGAATTAGTCTAGATCTTCAAATGACTGTTTTCTTGGTGAAGTATTTCCTTTGGATATATATGTTTGTTCCATCCCATTAATTGTTTAAAGTATACCTTTACAAGCTGCTGCATGGACAGCCTGGCATCTCTCTTTCCTTGACATATTTGGGCATGCTTTCTAAATGTTCATAAACCCTAAAGCTCTGAAATTGCCAAAAGGTTCTAGGGTCTGCATAGCGGGTACAAATGTGTGCTGTTCCCACAGAGAGGAAATCAGGGTCTAATATTCCAGGGCAGACTTTGTAGCCTGTAGACAGCTTCAGAGCCAAGTAGATCATCCATCCTGGTAATGAGTGGTACTTTTCTCTGTCACATTGTGACCCATGGGCAGGCATTGGGAGATCTTTGCCTGGGGACATTACTGCACTTCTTTGATGGAGTTGTGCTTGTTTACCTGCAAAGAATATGACTTCTTCTGGTAGGAATGCAGGTTGTCTTCTTCAGTCCATGCCTAGTGCTTTTCCAGCATCAATGATCACACTGCATGCAAACCTAGCAGCCACAGCAGGCATAAGTAACCCTTAGCAGAAATAACCCATGACCAAAGCCTGCAGAATAAAGAGAAGAGTAGCTGCTGTTGTGGTTCAAGGATCACTAAGCAGAGTGGGAAGGGAGATGGAAAGCAAATGTGGTTCCAATTAGCAGCAATTTCAGCAGCTATCGAGCAAGTGAATGGTCACAGAGACCAATACTCCCTTACGCCTTGCAGTAACTGCAGAGAAAGACGTATTGAAAGAAGTGATGACACCTGATAAAGGGTCTCTCTTATGCCCACTGCTTCCTGCTCAATACCTATTCCCAATTATATTTTTATTGTGTTACATTCTGCCTTTTTTTTCTTAGATAACAGCAACTTGTTTTTGTAGTCCTTTACTCTAAAGCCTCGAAATGTTACCTTTTGTCCTCTTTTCTGGACACCCAAGTCTGCTTGTTTCTGCAGTTCAACCTTAAGGGTCCCATGAACTTCTGAACTGAAGTGTTACCTTCCTCTTATAGTCAAACTATAAAGTATCTTAATACCTCCCTATTAAACCTAAGAAATCCTTCTTGCACTGTTCTTGAATGTATTCTGTAATATGTTTTCAGGCTTTAGGATAACTTGGGCATAGCATACAGCTTGTCATAATTCCCTCTGCATTCACATCCATAGGAAAAAAACTTTTATTCTTTGTGTGACTGTAGCAAGAGATTAATTATGAGCTTTTCAAACTCAGCTTTTTATCATTGCTGAACCTGGCCAGGAAGACACTTTTTCTTTAGATATTGCAAAAAAGTTCACAAAAAATAATGAATCTTCATTGTCTGATAATATGCCTTTTTCGGTATTTATGGTTACTACAGTGAGTAGGACATATCATATTCCTTTTTGTCTCAACTACATATCCGAAAATTACTTTTGGTAGCTGATTGCAAGTATGGTATAATCTTAAATTACTTTGTTCAATCATATAACATTATGTCTACAGGAATGACATTTACAAGGGAAACATTCATACACAAGATATTTCTTCTACTTAGAATATTAGAACTCACTTCCAGGTGGAAAAATACTTTTTTTCATAAAAGTTATAATCCATTCAAATTCTAAGAAGATTGTTTACTGCTTGTGTGCTCATCAACTAATATTGTAGTATATAGAATGGAATAAAAAGGAAAAGAATAAAACCTCAGTGATGGTATTTTTGGGCCTGTTAAGCTTGGAGAAGAGAAGGTTGAGAGGGGATCTGATTAACATGTATAAGTTCGTGAAGGGGGAATATAGGGAGGAAGGGGCTAAGCTCTTCTCAGTGGTGGCCAGTGACAGAACAAGGAGTAATGGGTGCAAAAGGCAACACTGAAAGTTCCATCTCCGTGTGAGGAGGAACTTCTTCACTGTGAGGGTGACAGAGCCCTGGCATAGGCTGCCCAGGGAGGCTGTGGAGTCTCCTTCTCTGGAGGTCTTCCAAACCCACCTGGACGCCACCCTGTGCCCCCTGCTCTGGGTGTCCCTGCTGGAGCAGGGGGTTGGACTAGATGATCTCTAGAGGTCCTTTCCAACCTTGAACATTCTGTGATTCTGTGATTCTGTGATTTGGCCTGCAGTGTTGCAGAGAGTTGCCAACGTCTGTCTTCTTATTTTCAACACTCCTTTTTCTGGATTATTTCAATTTTAAAAGACCTCAGAAGACTAATTAAACCTCACCAGACCAAAAATTTCTCTACTCCTTGTTATTGTTTCTGATGTAATCATCAGTGCATGCTTAAGGAAAGAATATTACGGTAAATACAGAGTGGTATATCCTGTAGCTTGTTTTACCTCTTTCAGCATCTTGCATTTTAGGGATTTCTTGAGACAAAAGTAATTAGAGCTTCATGTTGCTATTTCTTTTCTGAGTCTGTCTAGTTATAATCTGTGAAGGAGTTCAACATTTCATGTGGTTTGTGGAAAAAGCACTTCTTTTTGCTTGCCTTAACATGCTTCTTGATAACTTCTTTTAAAGAGTGTTAGATTTTGTTTTTACAGAAGTAAGGAATAATTATCCCCTATTCACCTTCTTTTTGCTGTTCATAATTTTGTACAGCGTTGTCTGATCCTTTCACTACTGCACTACTGTCTTTTTTTTTCTAATCTAAAAAGCCTCAGCCCAGCTAATCTACACTTCTTCTGAGGCCATTCCCTGCTCTACCTGGTTGCCCCTTATCTGAACTACTCCAGTGCTGTTGCACACACTTCAGTTGACAGAGATGACAGAAGGCATACAATTTCAACATGTTAGATGAACAGCTTTTTCAAGTAGTTCCTAATAGCTACTTTTCCTGAAGCTGCTGGGATTTTTTTTAGTAACTTAGGCACAATTCTTCCAGGATGATTCACTGTCTGCTTTAGAGGGCTCTTTGCATGTTGCTCTGTGTTTGCTGGCATAGAAGTGTGTGAAAACACACAGAAAGAAAGAGAAGCTGCCTGCTACAGCTGCTTTTAAAATCCATACTTTATTTTGCATTTTTATTATTTGAACTGTCATATATCTTTTTAGCATTTAGTGAAGAGATACCAAGAGGTCTGCATGGTCAGAAATCCCAATAATAATAGGAGATTTCATGTGCCCTAAGTAGATTAAATACCTGTCATGAGAGGATCCTAAATTCAAAATGTTCAACAGTACAGCAAATACATTAAAAATCTATTTTAGGGAGTGGGAATTGCAACCATATTAGGAATATAGATAAGTTAAATCTTGTTATCAAAATTATGCATTCTAGAAAAGCTTTCAGAGATTCACACACATTAGCCATTTTTAATGGATCATGGTATGAGACTTCTCAGACACTGAGTGACTTCTCAGACACTGAAGCTATGAGAGGAGAGTGCTAAAGGATTTCAGATATGCAGCTGCTAACCTGCTAACTGTGGCTGGTAGCCCAGTCCCTAAAGTAGCCCTCATGCCAATGGATAAGAGAGTGATAAATCTAACAGCAAGTATTTGAAAAAAAAAATACTAGGCAAGAGAAATTCAGGAATCACAAGCAAATAAGTGTAATTCTCTATTGGTAAATTAGCAGAACAAAAATAAAACTCAAATTAGTACAAACATAAATATATTAATAATATAATGAGGATGTATGCCTGATTTCTGGGGAGGAAAGCAATGTCTTGTGAATATATTAGATTATCTTCAAAGTAGCAATGAGATTAATATCTACTTAGTAAAAGAGAGAAGTATTTTTGTCTTCATTTTACCTGGCTTACTGAAAACCTGAATATACATACAACTCTGATTTAATTTGGAATTGTTTCTAAAAGAGCTCAGTATTTTAGAACTGCCCCAGAATACTTGCAGTTGGCAACAGAAACCTAACATATCAAAAGCAAGCATATGTCTGCTATAAAAAAATGAGTTTGAGTGTCTCACTGCAGCCTATATTTTCTAAAATGCAACACTAAAGTAATGTTAAGGTCTACTGGAAACACATACACACACAAAATCAATAATTTCTGTTTAAAATATTTTTTTACTGATAAATTCAGAATTTATCACCAATTTCCATCTCACAGTTTTTCTTACACTATTTAATTTTTCTCTTACACTATTCTATACTGTTGACTTTGATTATTATTTCTTTGCATGCTTGACGATAGCTTTTGGTATTTGTTTAGTCCAAAACTTTGAAGACTTCCCATCCCTGCTGAACATTCCTGAATTTGTTCACATTTTCCCCGGAAGACTACAGACTGTTACTCATTGTTTTAATTTGCATTTTATGTAATTCCAAATCAAACCTAACTAAACTATTTCATCAAGGAAAAACAAGAACATTACTCAAAAACTTAAAGGAATAATGGGAAAAGCAACAAATCATTTCGTAAGGGGCTTTAGATGCTTATTCCAATGTATGTTGATTGTGCCTAAGAGCAAGCAAAATGTAAATTAAATTAGTACTCAAGTTTATCATTAGGAAACAACATTTTTTTTTGAAAAAAGAAAACTCCTTAAATTAAGTCCAATGTGGGTTAGGCCTACTCGTTACATAAGCTGCTAATCCACATCAAAACCCTTTTAGTAACATATGGACCATAATAATTTCCGGTGCTCTTTGCTTCTTAAACACAACAAACTGTTAGCTGAAGGGGACTTATATTTGAATTTATAGTTACTAAAGAGATCAAAACTGGAATTTCCCCATAAGGATCATTAAAGCCTATTACCAAAAAGCCTGGGAGTCATGCTTAGCAAAGGGTAGTGTTAATGCATCTAGAATAAGCAATACAAATCACAATCTCTGACAGAAATGGGATGGCAGAGGTGTAAGCTGTGAGCAGGGTATTTTTAGGGACCCTTTTAAGATACATATGAGACTGCAAGCATTAACATATACCTAAGAAGTTCAGAGATGACAAAGAGATGGCAGTTTCAATTTCTTCTTTTTATTTTTAAAGAAGTCATTACCTGAAAATATTTTTATAGCATCTTATAACAAATTTAGATTTATTTTATTTAACATACAAACTTTGTGTTACAAACACTGCTTGATGATGGAGCACACAATTATTTGCTGGTTTTTTGTGTGTACAGAATGTAATGGATTTACATGAGTTTTGAAAAACAGAGTATTATTCATCCTAACTGTAATCTCACTAAATATGGATTTTGGTTTGTGTCTGTTCCATCCAATTTCCTGTAGTTCTTTTGCACCTCTCAAACCATCCTCTATGGCCATGAGATCCCTTAAATTTAGCTCTAAGAGATAGCTAACCTTGGAGGTCAGATGAATGGAGCAAACCCTATTCTTCAAAAATGTCTAGCATTTGTTTTATATTGCAAGATACTTACAAACAAACTGGCTTGAACAGGTCATGTTTCTCTCAAGCTGTTGAGGGCATTATTTGGACATCACTGAAATGTGATGAGAAAGGAAAGAGAGTCCAGTATGGACTCTGCTCTGTATGGTATAACATTGGTCTGAAAATACAGAACTGGACTTTAAACTTAAAGTGTTAAGCTATGCAGAAAAGGAGATGGTCTTTTTATTTACCTACACTGCTGTAGGAACCAGAATAACAGCCAGGCTTTAAAAAAGCACAAATGGGCCAGAAACTGATATTAACTAAACTCTAATAGCTACTGCGTTAATTGCAGTCTTGACCAAAAGGAAAAAAATATATAGTGACCCTAGTGAAGATGGGATGGGGAGAGGACCTCCAACCAAGAGGATTTTTGCCCTCTTTTGGTATTTAGCTCATTTAAAGGCAGCCCAATTATTTAAAAGTCATTTTAAATACGCTTTTGCTATGCTTTTATGACAGTTTCTAATGCTTACCTTTATTGAGGCTAAGGACAGAAATTAGCAGGAACTCTGTAGCAGTGATTTTCCCGCATGCAAAGAGATATGGGATAGGATAGGTCTCTGTCTGTGTGTACCGTGCTGCGTTCACCTCTCTGCTCTCCTGGGACAGGTGACAAGAGCTCCCATCTGTAGGCAATGTTTAAGCCCTTCAAGGAGCTGCCGATTTCCTCTAGCATCAATATAAACCAGGAGCTTCTCCTTTTATTTTCCAAAGTATAAAGCTGCTTTCTATTTCTGTCTAGGAAAAGGTCTTTTTTATTTTCCAGATAGGATACTGAAAACAAGGTTTTTCTGCTTTGCATTTCACCTCTAATTTGCAGCACACAATATTCCCCTTACCTCCTTTTATCACCTTAGCACTACTCTATGATAATCACAGCACTGTGTGTATAAGTATTGGCAGCACATGGTATGGAAGTAGTAGAAGAAAAAAAGGTTGTGTGCAATCAGGAAACTTTTAAATGGTGCATGGTGCAGCCAGGAGCTGTCGGCAGTATTTATGTCCTACAAATGCTGCTTCTGTCCTGCCTGAAGAGAGTCCACCACCAAAGGCTCTTCTCTTAGTCACTTCTTGGACTAGGCAGCATTCTTCTCCCAACAGAAAGCATGAAAATGGATGCCCAGATTGAACTTGTTCCCACTGAATTAATGGATAGGATTTTCACTGTCCATTCACAAGTTCTGTTATCGTGGGCCAATGCGTATTTTATGCAACAGACTAGGGTGTTGAGGGTGAGAGGAAAAACTATTTTAACACATAGGACTAAGAGAGTATCAATTAAGTTTTATAGTTTTTCAAAATGGGTCCTGTCCATTATGTTAAATTAACTGGCCTTGATTACTAAGGTTAAGTTTCCTTTGAAATAACCCACCAAAATTGAGTGAAATGAATGTGTTGCTGATACAAGGTGAACCAATGACTACTCTGGTAGGAGAGGTCATGGGTATAAGGCTCATCTGGATATATATAGGGAGAATTTTGTCTCCACATTTTACCTAAAATGAGGAAAAGTCAGTGTTACAAAGGCAGTTTATCAGAAATATTTATTTTATTAAGTTCTCCAGGAGACTCATCTGCCAAAGAGAAGGCAATCCCAAACAGCAATTTATTTCTATTTTGGAAGGTAGTTATAGGGTCTACAACAAGGAAGAAAGATACAACACAAATATAGTCTATTCCTGAAGTACATAGCCCTGGGCAGAACAGCTACTAGAATCACATTGCTCCCAGTCCAGCTCAGGATCTAGCTGTGCATGAGGCTTTGAAGCCTGGAAAAATCACCGGAGGATATGGACAGGTTAAGGACTTTTTTTCTTATTTCATTTATATAACAATTGATAATCAGATCTCATCCAAGCAGGTGCATTAGCAATGTTTACAGAATATTGTTGCTCCCAAAGTTATGTATCTTAACTAAGACTCACAGAATCATAGAATCACATAATGGTTAAGATTGGAAGGGACCTCTAGAGATCACCTAGTCCAATCCACCTGCTCCAGCAGAGACACCTAGAGCATGTGGCACAGGGTTGCATCTAGGCAGGTTTTGAAGATCTCTCAGGACGGAAACTCCACAGCCTCTCTGGGCAGCTTGGGCCAGCGCTATCACCCTAACAGCAGATTTCTTCCTCATATGGAGATGGAACCTCCCGTGTTTTAATTTATACCCATTACCCTCGGCCACCACTGAGAAGAGTTTGACCCCCACCTTCTTTACATTCTCCCTTCAGATATTTGTATATATTGATCAGATCTCCTCTCAGACTTCACTTCTTCAGGCTAAACAGGCCCAGCTGGCTTAGTCTTATCTACCTCATAAGGTAGATGCTCCAGTCCCTTAATCATCTTCGTAGCTCTAATTATGACTCATCGGTCCTTTGAAGAGAACTCTTCCACAAGAATTGCATCATTGTTTATTGGTGCTGGCATGTGCCTTATCACAAGAAAATCCTAAGAAAAATGAGGAGTGCTTTTGCCAATATCTGCCACATTTTTGTTGTGACTTTAGCTCCCAGCTCAAGAGGCTGTGGCTCTTTTCTGCCCTGATATAAATGCTGCCAGGTGTAAAGTCACATTGCACAGGCTTGCCTTGTGAAGCAGCTCACAGCTGCATTGCTCAAAATGTAATCAGAAACCCAGCTGAATTTTCTAATGCTTTGCCTCACTTCCAATGGTAATGGCACCAAACTAGTCACAGTTGTCCCTCTCTCAGTGTTGAGAGAAAGGTGCAATGTATCTTTCCAAATCCACTTGCCTGTTGCTACTAATAAGCTATCTTGGACTACTTACTCCCTTCTCTAATTGCTTGGGAGAGGATGAGTGAAAAAGAAGGTTGTATGTGGCTCTGACAAACTTGGAACTGCGCTTATGTATCAGAGCCTTTTCCATGATATGTGCTTAAGCTGTTGCATATATTGGTTTGTGATCCTGCTTTAAAACAATGCATCTATTAAACTGAATGACTGCATGGGCTACAGATTCCTGCATAATTCAAAGCCTGACTGACCTTAAGCAGAAAATTTCATTTCTTCTAGAAAGGTATTTAAAGATTATATATTTATACTATTCAGGTGTATTTATATCTTTCCCATTTGGAGGAGTGACTACATCAGCAGATAACTAACTAAACTTAGTTACACATCACAGAATTATTCAGTTCGACTTTATCCGATCATGAAGCCTAGCAGACATATCTGACTGTGTGAGACACATAGCACATCACCATACAGACCTGGAAGAAATCAGCAAAACTAATTTTATTCCAAGTCTGTTTGGATTTTGGTCAAAGTCACAAGCCTAACATTACATAGGGCGCAATTGCCATTTTAATACATCAGAAGGACATAACTGAAATGAAAGCAAGTAATTATGACATGCAGATAAAATACATTTTAATGCATGCAAATCTACTGAAGTTCAATTTTAATATATGCCACTAACTGAAACACATTCTGGTAATAATAGAGAGTAACACTACTCCCTTCTGCCCTTTCCTTCTGTCTCCTACTTTTCTTTCCTCTCATGCACTTCAAATAAGTATATATCATTATAACCATAATGAGTAAAATACACCAAATCATTATGATAACACGGTTAAGCAGGAATAACATATTTCATTGATTTTTCTGCCTGCATTGTAAGAATCATTGTGTTCAAGAATTTAGAGGAGAAAACTGGAGGACATATAATGAGGATTCTGTGTACTTCAGCCACTTAGTGCATTTGCATCCTCATAATAAAATTAAGTGACTATTTTCATCATGTTTCCACTTTAATTTCTCAAGATAGCATTTAACATTTTCCAGTCCATGTAAAAATACCTTGTTTCTTACTCATCCCTAAAAATGTTTGTCATAGCAGTGAGGCTAGAAGCAATTCATTTTTTTTTTCCAGATAATTTTTTGTACCATTATACTTGAAAGGCTTAAATTGTTTTTGAAACATATTTTGGGATGGGCTTTGAAAAGGCTGTTGCTATAAATCATGTATTTTTAGAATACAGACATATGGTATAACTGAATGAGTGTTGAGGTTTGAGGTATTTACCTCTGCAAAGTGAAAAAGACTTTGCAATATTTAAAAGATGTCATTGCCATGATGACATCTAGTCTAGCAAGAAAAAAAAGGTTAAATTGCTAAAATGAATTCAGAAGATTTGGTTTCAGATTTTGTCTTTGCTGTTGGTTTCTTTCCAATTTAATGCTGAATCTATATGCTTAAGCCCTATATGCTTTATTTTCTGCTATATAAAACTAAAATAATCATACTTCCTACCATGATAAGTCTTTCGTGTTCCACTGCAAAAGCTCTTTTGGAAATGTGCTGTCTCTTATTATTTAGATTAGTGTTGTGCCTAAACAAGGAGCTCTGTACTTCAAGATCCAGGTTAGTAATGATAAAATAACACTTTCTATCAATGGCTCTCTGTAGAGGATGCTCTCAGGACTTAGGCAATTCATCTTAATTCATATAAGATTTTAGCATAACAACTTACAATTACTGACTTCAAATAAGTATTTTCAGAGGTATTCTCCTGCATGGATAGTATCTTGAACACTGACTCCCACAAGGACAGATGAACAGCACATGCGCGTGCTGAAACAAATATGTAACTTTAACTTGCAGCTGTGACTCTTTCATGTTGCCTAAGATTGGTAAATGTTCGCGGGACCTAGAGTGCATGGCTGTATACTGCATAGCTGCTATTTCTTCTGAATGTCATTTTGATGATGGGTTGAAATAAATCAATGACTTAGCTTAAATGAGCAGGCATTCTTTGTGACTACTCGTGTTGATTAATTTTAGGTGACTGATCACTAAGCTAATTTGCTAGGCTCCTTCTGTGGTGAGAAAGGGACATCTCAGAGCACCAAAAAGAGGCTCCTACTTAAACATCTCCTGGAAGAATACTCTTCCATTGACCAGATACAGAGGTAACCTTACATGTCAAAGATCAATGCCATAAGTTACTCATGCTTATTAGAAGACTTGCATACTGAAAGGTTTAATTAGGACAGTATTTCTTTTTGTGATGAAAGTGCAACATCAAATTTCCTTATGTGCCACAGCCTTTCTGTGCTGAATACATAACACTAAACGGCAGGAGTTCATGCTGCACTTTTGATCCAGAATTTAAGATGCAGATTTTAAGATGTGACTTTCTCAGTGGCAACAGGGCGAGGGTAACAGAGCACTGTCAGTGAGGGTGACAGAGGGGAAGAGGCTGCCCAGGGAGGTTGTGGAGTCGTCTTCTCCGGAGGTCTTCAAAACCCACCTGGATGCCACCCTGTGCCCTGTGCTCTGGGTGTCCCTGCTGGAGCAGGGGCGTTGGACTAGATGATCTCTAGAGGTCCTTTCCAATCTTGAACCTTCTGTGATTCTGTGATTCTGTGAACAGCACACATAAACAGCAGCCTGGCATTGCAATGACAGCCTCAGCACTTTGGAAGTCTGTGGATGTTGCATCTGTGTCAGCTCAAGCCCTGAGGTGGCTGGGAAAGGGCTTCCTGAGGAGCACATGGGGATATAACTCTTCTTCCATGGCCTCCTCAGCTGTAAACCTCAGTCATGGTTCATAGATATTTACGTGTCCAGTCTGCTTTAAATGACCATACCTACACAACTGCTACCATGGCTGCTGCTCTGTCTTGACTCTTGATTTTTCAGTAGGAACATCCTGACATCATAATTGCTACTGAGAAGCACCTGGCTCTGGAGATGCTCTTCTGAATTTCAGCAACGTTATTTTTGTGAGCAATATACTCTATAGCATAGGCATGACAGCTAACAACTGGTCCTTTAGTTTTCCTACGTTTTATATTTTTTAAGATTTTTATTCACTTTACTAAATGTCAAGATAGATTCAGTTCCCTTTTAGGAGCATTTGTTAGAAGAATTATCTTCCAACAAATAGAAGAGTAAAGAATGAATTGCAGAATACAATACTGTTTTCAACTCACATGGCAAATTACAAAGTTTCTTCATTTTCTTGATGTCTTGTGATGCCTGATGACACCCCTATTTGTTTAAATACTCTAAAATGATACCTTGAACCTCTCTATCTACAATAGGAATTTTATTTGTCAGTCAAAGCATGAATCATTTTTCATCTCTATTACTTTTGTGGTACATAGCTAGTGACCATTTTTTTTAGGAATAAAGTGTTTCTTTTTACATCCTAGATGAAAGTAACACACTGTTTTGTTCTACAGGTATTTTGCATAAGGGCAAAATAATGTTATATGCACAAAGACAGAGTTCACTGGTGGCTTACAAGTACCTTTTATATTTGTGAAGACAGCTACTCTTTTGCAATCATAGCCAGATTCAAAGGGGATTATCTTGCTGCCATAAGCAAGAATTAGTTTATTTTTCTTTAGGCAGAACCTTTTGCTTTTTTTAATGCAGCTTGGGATTAAAATAGGCATATCTATTCAAAAAGTCACAAATTATTTTTGTTGTGAATTTTTTCAGATAAACGCATGAGCCATCCTGTAGTTTTTCCAGTAGAAAAGGGAACCAGCAGTTTTGGGGGATAAGATACCACTTTAAGCCACTTTAAACTTCCCTTAGGATGGACCCCAATAGTGAAGAATGGACTTTAGAAGTGAATTGAAGTAGGAACTTCTAACTCCTGTGCCAATAGAAGTGGCTTTCAGGATGCTATGTGTGAACACAATGGCCATGACATGAACACTAAACACTCTGGGGCTGCTTAGCTTTCTTGCATTAAAAAGTCATGCTGCAAATAATGTTTGACTAGTCATAAGGCCACGTCAGAAACAGTAACAGCCTGGAGATAAATATGAAAACATTGTGTGGGTGGTGCTTGAAAAAAACTGATAGAAAATGATATGAATTCTGGGCATGCATTCTACTGCTCAGCTCTACACAACTCTCACCAAACTGCAAACGGGATTAAATTAGGATATTGGAATATTGAGAATTTAAGAAAATAGATTACACAGTGATACTTTCGTTAAGAAAATGACATACTCATAGTAACCAGGGGCAAATATGCCTAGTAAGCAACAATAGAGATGACAGAATAATCATACACACCGCAGTAGCGTAACTATAAATACAAATTGAGGTGGGGTCCCCATTTAGCTGCATCTTCAGACAGTGGATAGGGTTTTGATATATGATAACTATATATACTGGACTATAGTGATGTTATCTAGTTTATATTTTTCACTCTTTTTCTATCAGAGAGAAGAAAACAAGAGCATTTAAAACTATGGCTCATTTGTGTAGACAAACATAGTATATTTTCTTACGAAAAAAGAAGATTCTCTAACTGTTCCTGATGCCCAGCAGCTTATGAGGTTTATTTCTCTTCTGCTTTAGACCACTTTACAGTGTTCCCAACATTTTCTTTTGAAATTCAATGCTCCAATAATTTTTTTCTTAAGACTTAATTTGTGCTCCCAGTTATCTGTCTCATAATGGTGAAATGGTGACCTCTCAGACGCTTAAGGGCTGGCCAAAGATATACCACGGTGAGGCTGCAGACATTACAGGTAAGCAGGTAGAATTAGCAACTCTTGTCTTTTTTTCCTGAAAGGAATGGTGGATGGGTATAGGAGATTAAGTTTTATTCTTAGCTCTGTAAAACATGTGCTCTGAAACATGGAAAATCTCTTCAGAAAAATATCTGTGAGGCTTGTTTGTTGTTTTGTAAAGTCAAGAGAAATGCGTTTTCCACTGTTGCTAATCTTTCTAGAAATGTGGAAGAAACCAAGCATGACATCTTTTCAAATTTAGTCAAGTCCTAAGAAGTTAACTTTAGAGGCTTATTATGGACAATATTAGTCAATACAGCTAGTGTGATCACTGAACCATTATTAGGGAGGGAATAAACCTCCTGTGCTCATTGAATTCCAGGTTAAATAATGGATTTTTTTTTGGAAAACAGGGGCTGGCATAGATATTAATTGGCATAGATATTTATAAAGGGATAGGTCAATAGGAGACTGAAGAGTAATTTTTTTTATTCTTTAATTTCAAAATAGAAGACAACCACACTATTATGAGTTTTAAATATCACACTCCTATCTGGAAAAAAAATCTAAAAGTAATTATTATAATTAGAAAAGATTAAAGGATACAAATCTTTGTTGTAACTTACCTTCTGCATTGTACAATAGTAAATGTGTGGATTATGCATGTTAACTCATGGCGTTTTTCTTCCTGTTTCTTGTCAATCAATCTGTTTTCCCTTTTCATGTGGTGATAAAGGGCCAATCTTTACTCAGCCATGAGAAATATTCTTCACTCTCAGTGTGTTCCATCAAAATCAGTTATCCTCACCACCTACAAAAAAAAAAAAAAAAAAAAAAAGAGATTCTGAGGTTTGCTAGAAGTACACTACATTTATTTGGGGAAAGAAAAGTCTGGAGATTGGTGACCCGTGAAACAGAAAACTTTTTGTCACATCTTTAATGAAGTGAAAGCCTGTTAATTTAGGGCAACTTCTGAGATGCTTGCAGGATGTGGGAGGTGACACATATCTCTTATCTTTTTCAAAACTAAAGCATTAAAAAGAGGTTTTAAAGTTATGTACAATACTCAGTCTAATCCTCCAAGGCAGAAAGATGTTCTTCACACTCCAATTTTCTCTAGAGAACATCACAACCCTTCAAACTCTCCTTGACCTGCTTGTGGAGATGCACTGTAAGGTGTGTAACGTACATGAGAGGCATATATATATATGCAGCATGGCAGGCACTAGGCTTCATAGAGGATTAAATCAGTACAGTTTCACAGAACCTGGCTACACTGTGTCCCTGGGCCACGAATAGCCAGAGCTAGGTTGGTATCAGAGAACACATACCTCTCTTATGACACTTCTTGCATTTCCGCTCTGTGGATCTGCAACCGTTTCTCATGAGAAACTGGATCCTGGGCTCATGACCTGCAGTCCCAGCCCTGGCAGCTGCTTACATAACCATTTCATTAGTCTTAGTTTCAAGAATATGCAAAATATCTCCTAAATTTACACTCAAAGTCTCTGAATTTTTGTTTGAAAACCTGTGACAGGGAAGCACTCTTCCTTGTACTTTTCAGCTTCAGTTCATAGCCAGAGGACCTGCGATCCTTAAACATCAGATTTTATACAGGACACTTGTCCTGTAAAGACAGGAATAGGCATCACTCTAGTTTTATTATTTTAATAGAAACACTTGCTATGATTTTTTTTTTCTAGAGAATCAGAAGCAATAACAAAACATTATTAATCAATATTAATATATGAAATAACAAATGTCTGTTTTTTATGTTGAAGGAAGACCAAAACAGAGCAGTTTTATATTTTGCTGTTGCAGAGAGGAAATTTTTTAAATTCCTAAAAGATTTTGGAGCACAAAACTCTTGTCCCATTCTGAATCTGACTTCAGACAGGGATACTGCTCATCTTAGACAGGGAACTAACATCACTGAATTTACTTCAAAATTTTATCAGTCATTTTATCAGCAATAAAAGAAACATATTTTTGAAGGTGAAGAGGAACATTAATGCAATGAAGGTGATATATTCTTAAAATATTTCATTTTCAGTTGATCATATTGACTAACATTTCTCTGAATAAACTTTTATTATAAAACAAAAATTTTGCATATAGAAATGAAAAAAATGTTTGACTCGTACTGTAAGGGCACCTGGAATACAAACCTCCTTGTGATGAAGATCTGACATCTTCTCTGGTTTGCTTGTGTCCTGTAACAAATGAAGAACTTGCAAATTATCCTGGGATTGAGAGGTTGTCAATAGTCTCAGGCACCAAATATATCCTGTATTTTTGTTCTTGAGATGGCCAGAAGTGGAAGACTTAGTCTTCTTCCAAAACACTCGAAGCAGATTTTTTATTCCAAGGAATTCCAAATGATCTTCAGAAGTGGGTACTTGGAGACATATTACATTAAGTGTTTTAATCATGTTCTTTCTTTCGTTCTTTCTTTCTCTCTTTCTCCCTTTCTCTCTTTTTCTCTTTTTCTCTCTTTCTCTCTTTCTTCCTCTGTGAATGTTTTTAATCAATAATTTTCTATAAAATATGTACACATGAAATGGTCCAGCAATATTATTGGAAAAATAGTAAAGCTAATTAAAAAAAAACTAATTTGGATGTAATGTAACCGTAAATAACATCAGGGGATATGTGAGTGATAATCACCAAATCTCAAAACAAAAGCAGTTCTACCAAAATACAATTGAAATCAACTTTAGTAAACACCAGCTGATGATCCTGATCATAAAAAAATATCAATAAGGGAAGATTTCTGGCTTATGGTTGTTTTATGTACTATATATATATAATCTGAGGTAAGATTAGATCTTTGAAAGCCAGTATCAGCAGTTTAACCCCAAATCCAAGAAGGCAAATGCTTCATTGTTATTGGTGTAAGAGGTATTTATGTCAGGTTGTTTTATTCTTCATGGATACTTCAGCTAAACTTTAGTGTTATATTATGGAGCCTGAAAATACTCTCTTCACTGCAACAAGGGAATAACAGCAGTTTAGTATTTTTAATGGCACTCCTCTAGCAAGACAAGTAGGATTTTCTGGTCCTGAGTTTGTACTGCAGTTTAAGATAAAACTGATTGATTTTAAGTCATTATGTCTGGATTTCACATAGTTCAGGCTGGTAACACTAATGCCTTAAATCAAATGGGAAAACTCCAGCAATTTGTAGGATTTAACATTCCCTTGCTGTCATTAACACAGCTCCAGGTACACTTCATTTGAAAGGCAGTAGGATTGTAGCTTAAAATGGCCTGTGCCTCACAGGCATAAACTGTCATATGTCCATAGAGAATGTATGGGCTTTCACTGCATTATCCTGATCAAAGTTCTAAATGCAATTTTTAATGCTGTCCATATGGACAATCAGGAAGACTTGCAAATATGCCCACTTATAGACATGAAAGAACAAACCTTTCCCTGATATTTTCTTCAATATTTTGCTTATAGTGATGAAATGCATTCCCATTCTTCTTTCCTCCTTATTCAAACAGCTAGACCCAGAATTAACTGAAAAAAAAATCCATTAATCATTGTGAGAAAATCAGCATATTCACAGCAGTGTTTAGGTTGCATAAATAGGAAAGAATCAGGAATTAGTATGGTGGAGGAAGTCTTAAGCAATCCAAAGGAGTAAAAATAACTGTGCTGATTAATTTCTCAGCTTCTGAAGGAATTCTATCCTTTCCTAAAAGCATTCCGAGAAATATCACAGTGTCATAGTTACAGAGGTTGCACTATATGAATCAGATTATTTCTGTTACCTTTACTTCAAGCTCATTAAGAACCACAACAAGTCAGAAGGGATCTAGAAATGCTGGCAGTGGGTTTCTCAATGACAACAGTGTTCTTTCAGATGTGATCCTCTTTTCCTGACCTTGGTTTTGATTTGCATAGCTAGCTATCAGTGTCACAGCTAGAGAGGGAAAAAAAAAAAGAGCCAATTTGAGTCTCATTATAGGTAGTGGTTTCTCCAAAGAGGCATTTTAGCAACTATTGAGGCCAGCCCTAATATTCTGACACAACACAGAGAAATGAGGGATTTTGGCTGAGATACTTCTTTTCTCTTATGTTTCCTACAGAAAAGGCAGTAAAGTGTTTTTTACTGGGTCAAATAATGTGATAGTCATCAGCTAGTTGCAGAGAGCATTCATGCAGCAACACAATAGAGTGGACAGAATGTGAATTAGTCAAGAGTCAGGATAAAATAAAAGTCCAGACGGGGAGATGGAGACTATGTGGGCTGACTTCAGCGCACATTGCAATGCCAATGTCAAGGCTGCAGCATCATTAGCCACGTGAGAAGCAAAAAGGAAAAGATGCAAGCAACTGGTTTAGAGATACAATAGAGCAGCTTAAGTATAATATGAACACAGCAGCACAGTAGAGGAGAGTTACTTTAAAAAATGTATTCAGGTTACTTACAGAAATGCAATTTGTGTTGTCTTAGGGTTATTAAAGCAACCATAAAAGAAAAATAAAATTTCTTTGTGCGTAGGAACTTCAGGCTAATTCCCAAAGAACTTAACTTGGTTGTGTTTAATACTAGAATTGTTTTCATGTATAATTCCTTTAGTAATTATAGGAAATGTATCACATCAGGGATTTGTTTCAAACATTAGAATATCAAAGGACTTGATCCAATCCCCAAAGTGAACAGAATGGGCAGGCCCCCCCACCAGGAGCTCAACACGGCAGGATATGAACTGCTGAATCTCTATCCTAGCAAGACCAAAGCAATGCTAGCTGCAAGGGGAGAACCCAGAACAGACATTTGTAGGCACTAGCTGCTTCAGCTTATCACTAATATTAGGGTAAGCATCTGCACTGTGCCATCTCCTGACATTTGGAGACACTTGGTCCAGTTCATACATCTCCTTACCGAAAAGCTGCAAGCAATGCAGATCCCCAAGCACTGAGGACACTTTGCAGGGTAATGGACCAGTCACAGCAGCCATGTGATCTTGGTATTCCTCGCCTCTTGATGGCTCTTCTTTTGCCCTTTGAAAGTCACAAGCAGGTCAAGACTTTGTCACAAATATAGCCACACACAACCTGCCGCTATGATCCCTTGGCCCTGCAGAGCTTGCAAGGGGCAAGGTAAAGCACAGGCCTAGAAGGCACAACATATTCCTTTTGGATTTGATACTTGAATAACTTTAGGCTAGCTTTGCTACACAACTTGTTTTTAATTGACAGCTATGTTTTAGTCTTGCTACTTATTCTCTGACTGATTGCATTTTATTCTTTTGTCCGAGGTGGCTGGTTGATGTTGACATTGTACTTCCATTCATATAAACATAAATGTACACAGGTACCTCCTTCTTTGAACATGCAGGAGTCCAAAGAACAAAGTTCCTGCAAGCCTACCCACAACACAGTGATGCTAGAGCTCTGCAGTATGTCAGTGTGGAGGTCTGGCCTGGCTGGAAATGCTGCAATGGCAGGAATTATGTCAATAGCAATACAGCTGTCAGTAGTTGTAGCACAGTAAAAGGCCAGCTGAGACCTCATGTTTCACCATAGAGCTGAGGCTGTAGAAAGTGCAAATGGGAAACCCTAATGGAAGCCCCATTTTTCACAGCCCAAGTAAACAAACCCTTCCTTTCTCTCCCTGCTGTCTGCCAGCTCTGTGCTCTTAATTCAGAGACTTTTTGGTCTTTGGGTGACCAAAAAGAGCATGCTGTTTCTGAGATATGTGAATGTTAGAAATTTCTCTTTGCCTGTTGGTGCCTCCACTGCAGCCTTACTTGCCTGTTCCCCACATCTTTCCTTTGAGGACTCCCATTTTCTTCCTCCTTTCTTCCTTCTTTCCTTCTCTTAACACTTAGATCTTAACTTACTTATCCTAAGTATTCCCTTTAGCTCTTATGCCCATAATAAAAAATAAACATGATCAACATGAAGGAAAAAAAAGAAATCTGCTTTCTTGTGTTTGCCTTGACCATGGCCTGCTTTGCTGCTCATCTCTCCGCTTTTTCAAAGACAAACTCTCTGTAGAAGGGAGAGGATCTCCCTGAGGACGGTGTTTGAAACGGGTGAGAAAAAAGAAGCAATCCAATATTCAACCTATTCCTCTTGCATGCATACAGAGGAGATGAAAGTCTGGTTGTGGAGTTCTGGGAAGTGGGGCTAGAGCACAGTGATGTGTCCTGCTTCATTTCCAGTGTCGCCTGCATCTGTGCCCTGAGACCATGCAACCCCTCCCAGAGCTGAGAGCACTGCGCATTGCCACAAAGAAACAGTACATAGAAATAAATAAACACTAGAAACTTAGATGATTAAAATGTACATATATATGCACATGCAAGTAGTAAACATATTAAAAATTTCTAAGCTTTTTAAATTATATACAAATATGAGTGAATCTATAAACCTATTTATATTTGCACAGTCAAAACCCCGTACGTTGCTTTGACAGACAGCATGCCGTATTTTATTATTTGTGGATGTATAAAACAGATTACACAAATGCCAAGTGAAAGACAAAATATTCCCAGAACAGACACAGTTTCTGTGATCCTTAAGATCTAGAACTTGGAAGATGCCAAATGCCCTGCAGCTGCTGCGTTGAGTATTACAAGGTGAATGACCTGTGGCAAACCTCAGAGAGCAAGGAGAAGTTGTCCTCTCCATCCCTATGTCGCCTGTACTGCCAATCCATCCAGGCAGGAAAAATATACATCTGAAGAATCCAGGGGCCTAATTCTCCTCCTCAATCCACGAAGAGAAGGGCAGAAAATATCCTTTCCCCTTCAAGTCCCACTTGGTTGCATCAGTGCTGGGGTACTACAATAATATACTCAAATATTCTCTTTCTGACATTTAGGCCACTCTTTTAAAATAAATGTGGAAGAGGAAAAGTGAGTCAGGACAACTTTTAACAATATCAAGTAGAGATTTGGAATTGTCATTAAGTTGTCCCATCAGCCCCCTCATAATTAATATTAACTCAATAGCAGAAAAGAGAAATATGCACTGAGGAAATAGTATATATGACACAATGCAATTTCATAAAACATTGACTCTTTTACCTCTGCATTAGATAGAAAACTAAAAGTTTTCTCTGTAAGGACGAAAGTGAAAAGATCACTTTAAGATGCTATATAGGCTACAATTGCTGCTATTGGTCAAATATTGGAAATTCACATTGAATCTATCCACTCCAGTCTGAACTTCTACATTTCTAATAATGCAACCAAACAGAAATTGATAAAAGTCCCCACTTCAGCAGAAGATGTACCAGTGTGTTCTACGTACAAAAAGCAGAACTTTTCTATCCTAGAAAATCTATAGTGTTTCATTTATTGAGGGAAAAAAATGTAATAGGTGTTTGGCAGAAAAAGGTTTTCAGTGAGTTGCATTTGAGATTGTGGATTTTTTTATGTCTTCTAGATAAATACAGTGGATGAAAGTATCAACTGCTCAGGGAAAAGCAGTTTTGCAGATTAATGTTAGACCCATGCAACAGAGGGGATCAATGTTAGTTTGTTAAGAGATTCTCTGTCATGTTTTAATGAAAGGAGTTTGGAAAGGGGAGAATGGCATTTACGAGTTTGGAAATATAAATGAAGAGACCACTTGAATAAACAGAGCTTGCTTTTAAAATGTTGTGTTTAAACTTTCTGTAATCGTGATGCTATTTGCCTTGGGGAAATAATTTATACCACCTTTCTATGTATTATGATGCTCCACTAAAAACTCTTGCATCATAATGCTTTTAAGTTCAAAAATATTTTAACCTCACGCTTGCAAAATTTGGGGCTAGTTTGGTAGCATGTTGTTGAGAGAGAATGAAAAAAAAAAAAGTGAAAAAGGATCTCTGTTGGCTTCAGCAAAAGTGAAATCCAGGACATGTTAGGGTGCTCTGGAAAAATTCCACTTGAACAGCTCTCTCCTCGCCCTGCCAACTGCACCACTGCGCTCCATCACTTATTTCCACCGCCTCTGCTGTATAGACCGAATTTCTTGCCTCATCGTGTCTCCTTCTCACATATCTCAGGAATGGCTGCCCCAGAGTAGCTGTTCTTCGTGAGGAACAGCAGCCTTAGAGGCGTAAAGCTGTGAGGTGTCCTCAGAGGAGTGTTTGGGATTTTTTTGGATTCCTGAGTTAGTTGCACTGAATTCAGGAGCACGTCATTTGTCAGGGGTGGGAATTTATTAGAGATAAGAGGTTATAACAAAACTGAAAGCATACCAGTGCTAGAAATATAACAAAACTGAATATATCTATAGATACAGATATACAGATAGCTAGATAGTCGCATATCAGAATTCTGCAGTTAAATCAATTGGTTCCTGGTACAATGGCTGCTCTTGCCCTTTCCTTGAGAGCCACCCCTCCGGTACAGTTTTCCCCAGATTCCCGAGCAATGGGTGCATGGCACCATTCTTGCCCTTTATGGGTCATCCTTCCAGTCCAGTTTTCTCCAATTTCTCCTCACTGCACTGTTGACATCAGGGGTGTCCTCACTGATGTGTGGGTCCTCATATGGACTGTGCGTCCAAATTCACAAACAACATGTAGCTTACACCCAGTGACAACAATGTCACCTATAGGTTCTCTTCTCTCCAGACAGGTCACTGGAAACTGGTGCTAGGAGCTCCCCGATGCTCCCAAAGCATGCACCAAGTGAATGCAGCTGACCAGAACAATGGCAAAGACTGCAACAGGGAGGTACAAATCTTGTTTAAGGAAAATCTCCATGAGATTTTCTTCTTGAGCACAGTGGGACTATAGTAACAGGACCAGGCTGAGATACATGGACAGGAAGAGCCAGAAAGTAATTCTGTAGAAGAGGAAACAGGGTTAGAAAACATCAATAAGGTGAGGAAGTAACAAGAAAAAAGTGTTCAAGACCATAAGAGAAGTGGAAGGTGGGAGATATCCAGGTATTTGTTGGTCCATGAGGGAAAGTGTGAGAAATGTCTGAATTCCAATACCTTTCTGAAAAGCTTCATCAGATGGATGGAGTCTGTCTTTGGAGGTGGCAGAATTTTTCAGACATGAGGAGAAACGTTATAGCAATGACAGCCCTGAAAGACCAGCGGTTCAGTGCTCACTGAGGTAGGATAGCTGTGAAGTGACAGCACTAATCCAGACCTAATGATCAACCACAGAAAAATGTGAGAAGAAGAAAAAAAATCCATAAAACTACCCTCTTTAGAGTGATATGTGTTTTGCAAGTGATTTTGAAAGAAAATACTTGAACAAATGGTAGGAGATAAGGACAAGAGAGGGGCTTTTTTGATTTTGTTTTTGTTTTCTCTCCAGTCTCTCTTTTTTTTTTTTTTTTTTTTCCTAAGGTACACTTACAATGAAAGATTTTTTGAACAGCAAACCTATTTGTTTGATGAGCAGAATTCTGATTTGGTGAGGTTATTTTTAAACCATTCTATCAATTTCTGTGTTATTGGGTGCTGTATGTAGATTATGAAAAAACTAGTGAGGTCTGATTTATTAGGTTTCCTTTTGGCATTTTTACTGTAGCAATATTCTACAACGTATTGTTGAATTTTGTCCTATATGACGTTAGAAGAGTATTGGGAAAGAAATGTGGAAAATACAGCCTTCCCAAATGAATGTTAATGGAAGTGTGTGGTCTGAACTCACTAACAGGGTAGTTCAGACTGACTCTGACTAAGACCAGTCCTGAGGATGGGCAGGACTCATTTGAGGAGTGAAAATTTCACAGAGCTTGACCAAGGACCTGGCCTATACTATCAGATTGTTGACACGCATACATCTGGGACATATTCAAATATTAAAACAGCATTCTAAGTTGGATGCGAAACATGGGGGAAATGGTTCAGATCCTCAGTTTTGGCTTTCAGCCCAAGGTTGTACTATTTAAACAGCAAAGGACTTAATAATCATACATTACACCTAACTAGAATTTGGTATGAATAACATATACCACAACACGACAGAGTAACAGCCCCCAAACTCCTGCAAAGAGGACTTTGCCCTGCTATTCATAATACTTGTGTGGTGTAGGATCAAAAAAAATTGATTATGCACAGTACCTTTTGTCCTCAATATATTCCAGCATATTTTACTAACAAATTCAGCTAAATGCTGGCAATGCAGTGAATGAGTAAGCAAATGTGGCTGCCAATATGAACTGAATAACAGCTCACATGGTAAGGCTCTGGGCATTTGAAGCTGGTTATCTAGAAGAAAGGTTGGCCAGAGACCTGGGGTTTTAACTCACGCCTGAAAGATGTCCAAGAGGACACTAAAGATTTGAGGAGATCGATAACTAGAGGCCAACTAGAAGAACTGTATCTGAGACACCTCAATTTAAAATATCATCCAGAAGTACAGCAGCTCTCCCTGCAAAGCATGCTGTGATTCTCTGGGATAGAACTTACTGGATGATTTATTATGTTGCAAGCAACAAAAGAGCTGTGTGGATTGCAACTTACTGTAAAATTGGAAACCTAGGAGATACTTCCAGGGAAATTTCATTTGATTTGACACTTTTCTGTCCTTTTGTGCTTTAAAAGGACCCCATTTAAATTCTAAAACATACTTGTAAAATTATTTTCAGAAGAGGATAAGTTTTAAAACTCAGAGTAGGAACTCTCCCCCAGGTTTCCTGGTAAGAATTCTGAAAATGTAAGCTACTCTGATCAATACAGGACACCGAATTTTATATATATATATATATATATATATATATACACACACACACACACATTATATATATAAATATATATATGTACACATATATGTGTGTGTGTGTATATATATAAACGTATATATATAAACTAAGGTCCTTGTCAACCAGACGCAGACTGTTTTTCATTTTAGAGTTGGGTTGCTCTTTGCAGAATTAGAGCCAACCTGAATTCTTTCTTTGGTGGTGTCTTAAAGGTAATCCATCTTTACGCATGCATAAGGCTGTGACTGTGGAGTATAATCTATGCAACACTTCAGTAGACTTGGAAGGAGTAAGTAGCATCTGGTTTCCAGACTACCATGAGCGAGTCCTGCCACAAGGGGTTAGCAGCATTTGGGGCTGCTATTCCTGGTTTCTATTCCTGGTAGCAAGTGTCAGCAGGACGCTGTCACCCTCTCACAGGCACTACTGAACTCTGATATTCTCATTCTGTTTAGTCCATATTTGTAAGCGCCATAAAGGACCAGAGGACCAAAAGCAACAGTATTTTCAAAACCATATAGTTTTGTTCAACTTATTATTTCACTAAAAGGAACATGGTGTTTTCTTAGACTTCTGCAGGTGCCCATTTATGTCGGGAACAACCAGTTTTGAAAGTAACACTTGATGCATTTGCATTATGAAGCCTTTTCTTCCTTCTTCCAAAACAGTACAGTTTCTCACTGAAGTGGACAGGATCTCCCTTGGGAACTGGTACTTGTTTCTAGATCACTGTCATTTGCTGTGCCAGAAAGACTGTGAGAAGAAAACTTGCCAGTCCAGGCAGTGCTGCTCCTCATGGATGGATCAAAGACGAGAGAGCATGAACCTAAAGAGGGTTGTGTTGAGCCTCAGAAATTTTCCTGGGCTTGGACTCTCTCTCATACAGCAATATGAAGGGTAATGACAGATTATAATCTCACATTGAGGTTACTGAGCTGTTCAGCACAGTCCAGGCTGGCCTGAGGCTTCCTTTTCTGACTCCTGCAAAGTGTAGAGCTCCATAATTGCTAGCACAGTGATTTAAAATTTGCTGCCTTTGGGTAAAATTGTCACTATTGGGTATCTCGTGTGACTTGTGCTTGACCCAGGCTGGGCTCATCTTCCACCTTGCGCCAGGATGCAAGTGGGCAAGGGCCAGAGGATATTAAAAATGCGGGGCTGAGCCAGGCCAGCACTGTAGCAGGACGTGAGGCATGAGGGCTCACGGGAAAAGTAGCTACGTCCCTCCGAGCCTGGCAGGGAGCTGGTGGATTTAGCTCTGACAAACATTATAAACATTGAGGGCAAAAATCTTCAATACACATGCAAAATGAGCTATTAAAAACACAAAGGTGGCCACCAGCTAGTGTTCTGGTTGGGATTTTCTGCAGTGAGAGCAGCAACTGAAAAGCTATGAAAATTCAGAGTAAACATTGGAGGAAGGCTTCTTGGGGAATGTTTGGGGCTGATTTGGAGAGATAATGTAAAACTATCGCACTTCAACATGTGCAGTGGCTACTCAGAATATGTAATTTCTGGAACAATAATTAGATGGTTTGGAGAGGAATACAAAATAAACAAATTTAAATTATCTCAATTTTGGATCTCAACTACAAAATTCTAGTTCTGTTGCTAGGTGGGAGTCATTCTCCTATTATGTTTATTCTTTTCTTTTTTTTTTTTTTTTTTCAAATAAGCTGAGGACCCATATGTTTCTTTATTTTATAGTAAAGTAACTTCAGTCCCTCCGAATCTTTAAAACTGGGGATGTAGAATTTCACAGCTCTAAATATGGTCTGTGAGAGCCAAGTCAGGCACCAGGGGCTGGTTTTACATTCCCCTCTCTGTGTCCAAATGTCCAAAACTGTCCTTTGGATTTCACAATCCGAACTCAGTGTGCTCCTTACTGCAGAGAGCAGTACACCACGCTCCCCATGAGGCTCCTGTTGGGTCTGAGGAGCTACACTGGGGTGAACTGTCACCTCTGACCCTCGCTCTGTTGCCTGGGAAGGAAGGTGGGTTGCCAGGGGACAAAAGACTCTTGTCCTCAGTTCATCCTGCCTGCATCCCCTCAGACCTCAAGATATTTGGGGCCATCTCCTGGCCCCTGAAAGATGCCATGCACATCCTGGGTTTCCTGCTCCGGCATCTGGGAAGGCTTTCATATACCAGAAGAAGCAAGCAAACAAAAGAAATGAAATCAAAGGGCTGGCAGGTTTGGCGAAGACCTTCCCTCACATCAGGGGGAGACCTCCAGCCATGAGGCAAAGACCAGCAGGGTGCTGGGAAAAGTGCAAAGCCCATATACCATAAAGTGGCGTGCTGGGTTCCTCTCCCTGCAGGCCTTTGCCCCTGCCATGCCCCACCTCTGTTCCTGGCCTGGCCTGCCATACACTTTCCCTGTATCCGCTTGTATTCCCCCTCAGTTCTTGTCCTAGACCCTGCACCTGCACCAGTTCCTGCACTTGTCCTTGTCTTAGGCTCTGTCCTGATCCATTCTGCAGTCCATGCACTCGTCCCTGCCCCTGTTCATGCACCTGTCCTGTCCCAGCCCATGGATTTATTTCTGTCCCAGTAACTGTCCCAGTACCCGTGCTTGTCCCTGCCCCAGGCTCTACCCTCATTCCTTCCCCTGTCCCTACACTTGTCCCTGTCCCATTCCCCGCACGTGCCCTTGTCCCAGTCTCTGTCCTGATCCCTCCTCTACTCCATGCACTTGTCCCTGCATCCGCATGAGTCCCTGCACTTGTCCCTGTCCAAGTCCCAGTCCCTATCCCCATCCCTTCCCCAGTCCCCGCACTTGCCCCCGCCCC
>VZSG01000799.1:133293-152166 GCA_013398315.1 Nothoprocta pentlandii
GAGGATGGCGAGAGCCCTGCGAGCGCCCGGCCCGGCACCGGGCACCGGCACCGGCACCGGCACCGGCGGGGGGCTGCTCTTCGTGCTGCTCTGCGCCGCCGCCGGCCTGCCCCGGAGCGGCCAGCAAGTGCTGCGCATCGGTGAGTGCCCCGCGCCGCTCCGCTCCGCTCCGTTCCGCGGGGGCCGGGGGGCGGCGGGGACGCGGATCCCGGCGAGCCGCGAGCCGTCCAGGGTGCCGGCGAGCTCCTGTGCTCCCTGCAGCTCCCTCGGGAACCCCGCTCTGCGTGGGGGGCTGCCCGCAGGGGCCCCGCGGGCGTGGAGCCCCAGGAAAGGAAAAAGCGGATTTTTTTTCCCCTTTTTTCACCTCTTTTTTTAATAAAAACTCCGCACCATGGAAACGGGACTGAGTTCACAGGAAGCCTCTCGCCCGACAGTGGGTTTCTTGTGCCAGTCAAGCGAGACAGTGAATACAAAGTATTAAGAAAGAGTTAGAGGGTTAGGGGAAACTGTGGGAGAGAGACGCTGGCAGCATCCGGCGCGCTGCTGCTTCCTTGCCTGCTGGTGCCTCTTTAGCTCGAGAAATGCTCCATTGCTGGGGAAAAAAAAAAAAAAAAAAAAAGATTGGTGGTATTTGATCTGGCCAATATTAATCCCCCACTCAGTTTTTCTCCTGTTAATGTTCCTTTAGAGATCAACTATTCCTCTGTTTAGCGAGCAAGGGAGATGATCGTGGGTATGTTTAAACAAATTAAATAATTCCCTCAAATTTGAGTAAAAGCAAAAATAAGCAGGCGGCACTCAGCCCCTTGCAGGTGAAAGTCTGGAATATGCGTGAAACTCCCTGTGCTCCGTGTGTGCTGCTTTGCTTTTCCTTTCGGGCTGCCGGTGAAGTTTGCTACCCTCTCCGCTCAGCGCTCCCGTGCTGCGTTCCGGGGGATGTCCATGCGTGCTCCAGATCCAGTGACATGGAGGCGTGGGGCTTTCCCGCAGCGCTGTGTTTGGGGACACTGAAACTCGAGGAAGACGGAAAGAAATGCTCTAGTAAGCTCACATGCTACAGCAGGAAAAGCATGAAATTAGGAAAGCATGAGCTTGGAGTGTGACTAGACAGCCTGAATTTGTGTAGCTTTAATGAGAATAGCCTTCGAATAACACAGGTGTAAAGGGAAAGGTATTTGCTTGACTGTAATGTGAGCGTTTAGCTCCTTGCAGGAGCAATCCTTTGCTCCATAGCCGGCACCAGCACTGCCAGGACGCAGGTGGGGCTGGAGGGAGCACCGCGCTTCCCGCTTCCCACATCCCCGGGCAATTCCCCACACCGCCGTTCCCCAGCATCGCTCCGCCTGGCTTGTGGGCTCCCTGCAGCAAGATCCATGCGTCTCCCTAGCGGAGATCTGCCCCTTCGGCACCTGTGACAGGGGTAGCCTAATACCTACTAGAGTCTATTACTTCTAATGCAATATAAATCAATAAGTGTGACAAGCTATTCAGCTTTCAGTCACACTAACAAATACGCATCCAGAGAAATGCTGCTGCCTAGTAAGAGTTCCTCCTATGCTACAGGGTTGTAAATGCATAACGTATTAGATACATTCTCATTACTATAGTTTTCCTGCCTGTAAAGTAATGATGTCATCAAATATTAATCCTTCACATCCATTAACAGCAGTAAGTTTCTCTGTGGAACCTGTCACTCTCAGAGGTGGCAGACAGAAGTAATGGAAATAAATCCTCCAACTCTCTTTTTGATAACAGGATAAAATCATCCCAAAGCATTTCTGGCAGTGAAGAAAATGCTATTAAGCCATCAGATTTTCTTGCTGGTGTTTTAGTTAGTTAAGGAAAGGAAAGCACTGCAATATATCAGTAGGGCACTTTGCACCTGAGTTAATACACTGGTGGTTTAATTGCATTTTCTACTGTTAGGGAGCTTTTGGATCTTTTAGTCTTTGTTGGCTTGTAATGTGAATGAATGTATTCTCATGCTGATATTTAATTAGTTGAGAAAGAGCAATAGAAATTCTAGATATTTCTCAGCATCTAAGTAACAACGAAGTCCTGTTTCTAGCCCTCTAAGCAGGAAAATGAGACTACAACATGACCAATTAAAGGTAACTCATCAGAATAAAAATAATGGATTTTGAGATAAGGCAGGGCTTTCAGCTTCAGATAATATAACTTTAGTGTCTTACTGAATATTTCTTTCACGGTCACTTTAAAAGGCTTTTTCCTTGATATATGAAGTAGTAGAGCTGTCCAAGGAAATATCATCTTTATCTACAGATAACCCACTCAACTGTATTATATAAAGGTATATGTAAGGTTCATGACCCTAATATTTTTGATTTAATACCAAGGAATTTCAAGTTTTTACACAGAGTCAATCTAACCACCTTATCTCTCCGGTGCTACTTGTATAAAAAGAAATGAACTCAAATAAGAGAAGGCAGAAGGTAAAGTAAGACAAGCAGGCATTAAATTGTGGAAATAGCCTCCAAAGCACTGGAATCCCAAGAGTGTCACAGAGATATTTGTTAAGCTTACTTATTTCTCCTAGTTTTCTTACTTCTTACTCTACTTCTGTTAAAACACTGAAACTTACACCAAGGGTGTAAGTGTATACTTCAGTGCTATCACATGATAATTTATAAATGTGATATAAATTTAAGTTACGGGGTCCAGATTAGATTTAAACGATAGCTGAGAAACTACAGAAGTTGTTAACGTATCACCGTAGTTAATTAAAAAGAACATTTAGCAATTTTCAACAAATACTCGAAGGAAGTTATCCTTGGATGAAACTTGGAATTAATTTCTAAAATTAACAACTCATTAAATTGAGAAAATGCGCAATTTTTAGGTTCACAGAAATCATCTTAGGTGATGGATGAAATAGATAACACCTCAGCTGATACCAGAGGTAATTTTCAATAATAGTTTGTGTGTTTCCGTAGTTAAATTGATTATTTAAATATAGGTTCATACTCTGCACTGATTTTTTTTATGTATGTGAAATTCGTAATGGTTTAATCAACTGTCCTTTCAAAGATGAAGAATTAGTATCATAATTTTTAACTCCAATTGAGAAATACAGCAGATGCACACAAGTCAACCTAACCTGCAAAACATGTTTTTTTCTAATAAACCGGGATTTTCAATATAGATTTTAACACATTTTTGTATATTTCACCAAGTGGTGCTAGAACTGTGAGTTCTTCTGTGTTATTGCTATGTCCACACCTCCGAACTGATAAAGACAGCAACTGATTTTGCTGCAGATATACTACTTTTTGTCAACCCTTTTCAATAGTTCGTTTGTGATGTCAATGTATTTGAACTCTACCAGTGTGACATGACAAAAACCGTGTGTAGAAAGTCTGTGGTGTGTTCGAACATTTCAAGAAATGCTATTTCTCCCAGGTATTGCATATTAGGTATCTGCAAATTATTTTGTTTGGGAGCATTGTAGGAAATGGGACTGCATTTTGTACCTTTAGACAGTCAGGTGTTAAATCTGTTTTATCCACCAGGTTCCAAATGTTTAGTGGTTCATCACTTCACTATGAAATAATTTGCTTAAAGTTCCTCGTTCTACATTTATCAGAAAACCAGTTTCCTACAAATATTTCTAAAGAACTGCTTTCATAATGTCTGCGCATTAGTTTTTATACATCTCTCTCCTCAGTGGATTGGCCAGTACTGCACAAAGTGCAGTGCAGTGCATTATTTGCCTCACATGTATCAGAAATGTTTAAAATACATATAAAACGCAGATGAAAAGTGTATAGCTAGCACTTCAGGCAAGTACACCAGCAGGCCTATACCTGGGCACAGAAGGGTGAGTGGTGCTCAGTGGCCTCAATGCAGGCAGTGATCTCAGGGAAAACAGCACAATGTTTGGTGTGGTTATGCTTTGAATTATTAAAATCAAAACTCCATTTGTAATTTCTTTGTGTGCTGCCATTTAGGTTAGATGGTGGAGAGAAATTAATTACTTCAGCTCCTATGCCACTGTATTTCCAGGCTTTCATACCGTGGAGGATGCTTCCTGTACTAGGTTGCTCCTCTTGGGGAATATTAAAAAGTCACGAAGCCAGTGCTCAGCTGATATAAATGGGCATCCTTTTATTGAACTCAAGGGAGCTCTGCTCGTTTAAATTGCTAGAAAAAAGCTGTCTGGACATACATAATATATGACAGATATGAAAATCCTGTATTTTCAGCCACTAATGTACCTCCTTAGGTCAGAAAAAAATCCTACAATATCCTTTTGCCCAGTGGGTTCTCCAGTGCATTTGTGAACCCCCTTGCAGAGACTGAGAGGTGGTGGTCACTGAGTACACTCAACTGCCCACTGCTTTGGTGGCCTGTTACATCCTCGATCCCGACTTCTCAGCATTGTGGGGTGACTGTGCTGTTGTCAGAGCACCATTATTACTGGGGTTGTGGAAAGTACTGCAGGGAATTTGAAGAAAATGTAGAGGAGAGGTTCGCTTTGCAAAATATTACAGTTTGCGTCCTGGTGTCAGAATATACCTAGGTTCTAAATATACACTTTAGCATCAGATAGATGAGCTGTAAAGATACAGGATAGTCTTCAGATAGTCTGTAATACTGCGGTGTGATGATTAAACAACCTCTCAGAGCTCTATCAACTGCTTCTGTGCTGGAAAACTTGCCAAAAACTTGATGGAGAACAACAAAGAAAAGATCCTGAGACTAGAAAATGAAAACAATGTGAAGCAAGGCTGAATTTGCCTAGTTTGGACCAGAGCAAGATAGTCTAGAAAGTCCCGAGGGAGACAAAAAGTGTTTAAAAAATTACAAGAGTGAAGAAGTAATAACTCCTGCATTTCACATCTTGGGAGGCGCGTGGTTGCCCATAGTAAAGTCCTTCTGGATATCTCAGTGAAAGGTCAGATTAGTAAAATTAAATGGAACACAGGCCAGGACATTTGTATCTGTCTTGTGATATTTTTGATTTGCTCTTAACTTATGTAAGGTGTATCTTCATGCACCACTTTGCAAAATATGCCCCTTTTCTGCAGGAGTTCAGTGTGGGCAGATGAGTAGCATATCCTGCTGTGGCTCACCAAGGCTTCAAAGGTTTATATAACACATGTGCATCAATTCACAGAGTGAAGACTTTGGTAAAATAATGAATGAAATCTTCACACCTATAAAATTGATGACATTTTGCTAAAACATTAGACTTTTTCATCAAAGTTCTATTTGTGCAAAATGACTGATACTTTGCCTAGTATTTTTTTCAATTAGCGATTCATGCATAGTCTAATAATCATAGCAGGAAGAACAACCCTTTCAAATAAATATTAAATTCCTTTGAATTGCTTTTCATGCTCAATAGCCTATCTGCAGTGTTCAGGTGTAACCACTTTTTCTAGAATTCTTGCATCTTTCCTATAACACCTAATTTCACATATTCAAAGGGCATTTGCCTCGGCATCCCTCTTGCTGTAACTATAAGCTGCTCCATATGGCCCCGTCTTCAGCAAACATTTTCTATTCAGCCAGTACAATCTGACTACTTTTTTTTTTTTTTTTCATTACAGTCTGTTTTGTATGTCCTGGTCAGTAATAAAGCTTAAATCTTTCCCCCCTCCAAGTATTTTGAACAACTGTCTCTAATCTTCTTTTCTCAGAAAGGCTTGATTTGACCAACTAGGCTATAGATTGTACTGGAAAAAAAAAATCCTATCCTAGACTGATTAGTTTTACTCCACAGCTTTGGATCTGTGACCCGGAAGCTGAGTTTGACCTCTTTTTGCTGATTTTTGTTAGATTTTAGTTTTTTACAATAAAATTAGGGTTTGGGGAAAGCTTTACAGTGGGAATGTTGTTACACTTCCTCCTCCCTCTCTTTCCTGAAGGTGATACAGTCCTACCTAGAGAATGAATATCATAGTTAGGATTTAAAACTGATGCACCTTCCAAGTATGAGTCTTTCTCATTTGAACCAAAGAATTCAATGTCTGCTACGGCTTTGATGATCTTTTAGGTCTTTCTTCAGCTCTGGCAGTTCACAAGGTTTGTTATATTCTTCCTCAGAGGTTCACCAGTACCCACACACTAAAGGAAAGTGGCACAAGCACTGGGAAATGTGGATCAGTAATACGGCTCAAGAGTATGAACAAAGAGTGAGAAACGGTAACAAGGGGTCAGTTTTAAGTCCTTTTCTTGAATCCTTACAATTTTACCATGTATTTGTTCACTTGGACTATCTGTTCTCAACACCTGGAATTTAAAAGACGAGCATCATGAATTTTGTTAGTGATGCAAGTGTTCCCCACCTTCTGCCACCAGATCTGCAGATGCCAGCTTAGGTTATTTCAAGGAAATTTTTGTTTACAGCACATTGATCCTGGCCCAGGAGCAGATCTCCTTCCATATTGCTGAGTGGCATGGAGGTCCCAGTTAAATGCTGAGTAGGTGGAAGTGACAGTCGTAGGGCAGAAATATCTCAAGATGTGCCAAGCAGAAACTGTTTTGAATAAGTAAGAGCATGAAACTTATTGCTCTGCCTAAGTATAAAGGACCAGCAAAACTTCCAACAGCCATTATGTCCAAGCAGCACTTCTGCTATAAATGCTATAGCAGATGCTGAGGCTTTGCTTTTGCTTTCAGGTGGAGAAGGGACAGAACTCTCCCTGAATTTGGTCACCACTACAACCTTAAAATCACTGTAATTTTGCATGCCTTTCTTACAGGAAAAATATAGGAAAAAGAAACCTCTTTATTAAAAGAAGCTGAATAAAAACTATTTCTTGCACTGTAATACAGGCTTTTAAATTCTAAATGTTTTCAACATTATAAGCAGCAAAAGACACCAGTGTATTACAGATCAAAGTATTTGGGAAAAAGTACTATTTAAAGAAAACAACATTAGTTAGCTAAAAGAAAAGAAGAAAAATGATGTTTAGAGGTATGAGTTAATTCCCTTCCTCCCTTGGGACAAGCAGTGGAGCTCTGTCAGGATGTTTAGATGCCCCTTGCTGCTGCACATTGCTATTGAACGTCACCTTCTTGCCTTCTCCCCAGGGAGAGATATATCAGTAATGGCCTTAGTGTGCAAGCTGGATTCCCAGGTGAGTAATTAGGCCTGCCTAATCATCTGCCACTGCTGTTTCTGCAGTTAATGTCAGCAGTCTATACATCAGCCTAATATATCATAAAGCTTTTCTTTTTTTCTTTTTTCTTTTTTGTGTGTGTGTGTGTGTGTGTGTGTTATCATCTCCTATTTGAGAACTTTGGCCTTCATGGTCTGTGACACTGAAGTCAGTAGGTTTCTAACTGCTTTCTGACAGCAAATAGCAAGAGCAACCTATGTATTTGGGCTTATAGCTATGTCCGTACATGGATAAATGAGAAAATGTTGCCTCTCTCAAAATTTTGCCTTGCTTGTATCTTATACCTACAATTACATCTACAATAACACTACTGCTGTATATTGTAGAACAATTAAACTATGAACAACTCTTATGAATCATGCTATGCTGAGAAAAAGCTGGACTATGTAAATTGGGTTTTGCTTGATTCTGCAGGACAGTGCTGAAAAATAAAGCCGTACATATTTTATATTCTTGTGTCACGAAGTTAGGATGGAAATCTACTTTGCTGGCAAACTTAGCTATCCTGCAGTGAGTCCAGGTCTCTTGAGGGTCATCACCCAGACCCTCGCTCCCCAGTTTTACACAGCTTTGACACTTTCTCTTATTTTCTATGCTAGATGAAGATTTTCCAGATCCCTGGAAACTGAAGTGCTAGGCACCAATGCCTGCTAGCTCAACAGTTCATAGGTAGGAATGACAGGCAGTGTGCTGTGGCCAGAGCTGTTCCCACCTGCCTGGAGGTTGGGGTGCTGAGGAGTCCTCTGAAGAAGACGAGCATGTGCCATCCTCTCCCAGTGTTGGCAGCGGTCAAATATCTCTTGCTGCATCTGAATTTAGCCAGAGAGCCTTCTGGGACCACCACCATCCATGGAGCTTATAACTCCCTGTACATCTCAGACTTCCATGGAGGGTCATTTCCATGTGGTTTGCCATGTTCTCCTGGCTGACTCTGCTGAGCAGAGTGGAGTGCTGCTGAAAATTCAGCATGGGAAACCTAAGCAAGGGAGAGAGACTGTTCAGCTACAGAAGAATTTCCAACTTTCTTTTCCATTTTGGCACTTGCATAGACTACTCCTCTGTGAAGCACGTGGCTTCTGTACTTACATATGTTTTGAATGCAGAAGCACTTATTATTATATACTGTGTTTCCCTAAGCTGTAACTCCCAGCCAAATGTAGTAGCCCTGGTGAATTGGCCTCGCTTATCCCCTTGCATAATGTTTCTTCCAACACCTTGTTTCCTCCTTTTCCTCCCTGCTGCCAAAAAAGGATCGAAGGAGTAGGAAAGAGGCTTTCACAGCATTTGAACCATGTGAAGCAATGTACACAGTACTGTCAAAACTGTTCAAATCTTTATCAAATATTCAGGTGTCCTCATAAAATCTAGGGCTGTTCTAGCTAGGAACTAAATCTAGCTTCAGGACATACACGTCTCAGTGGTTGCAAACCTTTGCCTTTGCTATCTTGGTATTCTCCCTGCAAAAGATACAGAGATCTGTAAATTAGAGGTACAGAGATGTGAACATCTAGAGGAAAAAGGAAAAAAAAAAAAACCCACCTCCTGTTTTGACAGAAATAACCCTTTCTCCGCTAATGCTCAAGAAAAATTCAAATGAAGGCAAAGCCATTTTAATCCTCCTTCCTGCAATGCAAACTGCTCTTTCCTAAAGATATTGGGGGTACTGTGCCAAAGCAGTCATTTTTATATAGGCAATGAATGGGAAGCTCAGGCTTGATGGGATGTGAAAAGTAGTTTATGTGAAATAGTTACTTCATTTTCGAGGAAGAGCAAATTAATCTGTATTTCTCTGGAAGAGTCCCAAGAGATTAATCTCAAGACATTGGAGTCCATATCAAGCATAGGGACTTGTCATCAGTAGTCAGCGGAGAGAAGCCCAGGTTGCTGCAGCAACAGGATGACATATGTAAAACTCTATTTGATTATGTCAGTAGCACGGGGAAAGCTGCTTAAAAGTTAGGTCAGGTTTTTCAGTCATGCAATACTTTTCCATAGACTGTCAGTCACTGTCAGGTTGGCCAATGAGTTAAAATGCGTGGTGAATAACTTCAGCAATCTCATGTAGATAGCAAGCTAGCTCTTCACATAGCAGATATAGTAATAAACTGCTGGAGAGCTAATAAAGGAAACTAATAATAAACCACAGTGGAACCCTTCTCTGCAATTTGGAGACAAAAAAAAGTACTAAGTAAAATATGTTTATGCTTTGTTTGTGAATGCTTTTACTCTTCTTGAAAGTTGAGTTTTACTCATCTTGAAGAGAATCAGGAAAATCATAGCAAATTCTTTAAAAATCAAGCAGATGATTTTGATAGTCTATTAATACACAGGGCACAAGAAGGATGTGTCAACTCATGTGGAGTCACTGCTTGACTATTTTCCCTTATGATTTTCCCAAATGTATTTCATCTGATAAATTGTGTTCATGCTAAACAAAATTGCCTTCTTAATAGGATGTTATATCCCCAGTTCATTCATCCATATTTTAAAACTGTAAATGCAAAAGGCATAAAAGAATGTGGTAAATGAAGTAGAAATTTTGAAGAATAATGTATGTAGCCAGATAGTAAAAGATCAGATTTTGAGGTTGGGTCAAGATTGATTCAGTATTTCCTAACCTCTGAGGTCTCACTTTATATTTTTACATGTTTATTGAGAAAGCTTTGGGGATAATTTTCTATCATTGTGCATAAAACATGTAGAAAACCCAGGAATGTTCTCGAGATGGCCACTTGGCAAACAAGGATCACTAGTAGATATGGCAGCTTTATGGAGCTTGGTTGAAACCTATGGAAATTGCTCTTCTCTGTATGGACTAGGTCCTACAGAAGGACAAGATAGACATCTGGTGTTGTTTCACTGACAGGGTTTTGGTGATGGTAAGTTCGGGAGCTGTATATCCTATTCTGAGGATTCAGAAGGGATCTCCTTTACTGAATAGGACCATCTGGCTCGTCCCCTCAAACCCGATCAACTTCGTCCTTTCTTCCCATGCCTTTCTTCATGCATGTCCTTGCTCCCCTACATCCTTGGGCCGTTGTCTTCAGTCTAACCTTGTCCTCCTTCGTTCAGTTATATGGTTCTTACCTTAGACTTGGCCCCATCAAGTCAAATTTCTGGTTGCTGCCCAAGTCCTACCACTATGGCTCTTTCCTGACAGGTTAGAGTGGCTGAGGGACTGGCTGTGGAGAAGGGACAGCTCTGTTGTACTGCACCAGGTGCTGTATTAGAGAAGGGATAAGACCATTTGGCCAATTTCTTCATCTCTGGGCAACATATACTTCATACAAACAAATATGGTAGGTATGCCATCATACCTGTGGTGTAGATCTGCCAGTGAGGACAAGCCTCCATGGGGCGTGTTTGTGCTTCACAGCACCAGGTTATTAAATATTAACTCCTTGTGCTAATATGTGACAGTGTTCTCAGTGAAAACCTTTTGGGTGAAATGGTTAACAGAGGATTTTTAAATATGGACAGAAAGTGTGTTTGGTATTCTCAGAAACAGCTAAAACTTCCTATATTCAGTCCGGGATGGACATAGCAGTCTAAGTTTCAGGTTGGCTGTCTGGTCAGGGGCTAGGGACATTGGAGGGACAGTGGCAGGACGGGGCCTGCCACAGGGCTGACCACTGTGGTTGCTCCAGTCTGCTGTATCTGAAGCACACCTCAAAGAGCAAGTCACAGATAAATGCTGCAATCTTTGTAGTAACATGTCGTTTCCTTCTCTGGCGCTCTGCCTACTTGAAATGCCATAATCGAAGATGGGCATTTGCTATTTCTTGAACACGTTTTCATTTGCTTGTCTGCTAATGGCCAAGCAGCGGAGTTACAGAGAAATGCAAGGTGTCCAGCTTCTCCATCTGGAAACGTTTCTGGGAGTGTCCCTCTAAGGACACAGCACTCTTGTCCATTGCATGCTTTCCTTGCGTTCTGTGACAGAGATCTGGGCAGACAGGGAGCTTCCTGCAACGAAAAGCTCAGTATTCAGTGCATGTAATCCAGCATATGGGGCACTCTGAAAAGAAACTGCATGCCAGTCCCATGTCCCAGCTTGCTGCCGCACGCAGCACCCCATGGAGCAGAACGGGAGCAATCAAACACAAAGTTCAGCACGTGCGTGACTAAAGGTTTTGTCCTTGTGCCAGAGAAGCCTGTGGCTTTAAGGAAGCCAGATTTCACTGCAGTCTGAGGCCGGTTGTTTGCTTGCGTGCAGAGGAACTTTTAAACTTCTCAGCTTTGCCCTCTCTGTTTCTGCATCCCCTCTCCCTGAGCATGGGGTTGTTCAGCTCGCCCCAGCCATGCGCTCCAGCACAGCATCTGCTGCTGCATCCAAGGCCACTGCCACCATTTCGTTGTAAAATGATGTCTTTCTTCTTGCTATCTCCGATTCAACATCTCACACACAAAAAGCTTTTTATTCTCCCAAAGCTGCTTCCTTTTAACTGTGCTAACCCACCCCAAAAAACTTATCAGTGGGGCACTGCAGCTGAAGTCTAATATGAGCTGATGCTTTTCCAACTGTAGCTATCTTGAAAATTTTCATTTCATGTCTAGATTGTTTACTTATCTGCTAGAAACACATGTTAAGAGAAGTTAAGGCTCTGTTGCCCAAGGTGCATTTTAATACAGGGAGAGAACTGCTTCAGATATTTCACACTACATCTTCTAGCGTTATCTGGTGCTATAAATTATAAAGCTGCTCCATTGAACTGAGTAAAGATTATATTTCTGAACACCATTTTCTAAAGAATGCAGATTTTTCTCTTTGAAATGAACAATCTGTCCTGCATCAGAATGACTTGCTGCATGCTTTGCTGCCCAAGCCTTTCTGTTTAATATTAGGGTGTCAGACAGTTCCCCAAGGACCATGTCTTGTCATTGATCCATGTACTGACATTAAAAAGCATCTGCAGATAGAGCAAATGTGGGATGTGCCCTGAACAGCAAGTGCTCTGCGTAACTGTAATCTTTATCCTGTTGTCTTGAAATCAGAACTGTCATGAAGTCAGATCAGCAAGAAACATTTATGTATGTAATGTATGTGTGATACACCAAAATGTTTTCAAAAACTGATTGCCTGCAGGGTGCAAGTGAAGTACTCAGGCACTGTTTGATTTTGATGCCTGCCTCTGTCAGACTGAATTCCTGGCTCCCAGCCCTCTTCTCTCAGCTTTCCCAGTGTGGGGAGATCTTGCCCTGGCTTGTTTCATTCTACAAGGAAACAGTTGTTCAAATAGGTCTGCTCTCTTTCCAGAAGAGCATGGATTTGGTCCCCTTCCCTCTTACAAACTGTGCCCCATGTATGACCACATGCCCATAAAAGTGAGGCATTGTAGCTGACCCAAATTCTGGTTGCTCACAAATGCAAAATCTCAATGTGATGAGGATGGATAAAGCTAACAGAGGAGGTTAATCCAATGTGGGAAGAACACCTGCAGCAGGGGTTCCTGTGGTCCCTGCTGCATGTTGCACTGGGAGAGCTGGAGGAGAAGACACGGTGGCAGGGGACGCCTGGTACCTCCCGGTGGCAGCTGTACACCTCTTCTTTCAGAAACAGCAATTTAACAGCATCCTTTTTTAAAGAGGAAACAGTGGTAGCCAGCCTTTGCCTATGTGTCTGAGCGGATAGGTCGAAGTCTTGCAACTCCTCTGCTGACGGAGCCACTCACTGACATTCAGAATATGCTTCAGCCTTCCTGGGGGTGTTGAAATTAGCACAAAATCAGAGAAAGAAGTAGAAAGTGATTTCTACTAATTAGATCACTGTATGCTTTATGCCCTCTGGGTCTTTACTCTAGATGGGAATGTTTCTGTGTGTAAAAGTAGATTATTTCTTCATTGTTAATCAGGGTGTTTCATAGTCCATTTTATACAAGCAAAAGTTAGTCCAGTTTTCTGTAATGTATTAAAATACTTTCACAGCACAATTATGGGAAAAGGTGACAAGGGAAAGGATAATTGTTCTTTACAAATGTAAAATACTTCATCTGACAACTACTGTTTTAAGACCACTTACGTACTAATTTATTTCCAGAAGTCAACAAGCAAGAGGACGGTGAAATCCTTCTCCATCAGAGACAGATCAAGACTGTTTTCTTTGTTACATGTTGTTGCACAAAGGTCACACGTAAGATAAGAAAAAATTTAGAAATAAATGCTTATTGGTTATTGGCTCCCAGAAACACCCTCACTCAAAAGCTGGCTTCCCTAAGATGTGGACAATTTCAGAAGCATTCTGTCCATGTCCTTTATACTGGAATTGCCCCTTTTTAGCGTCTTCTAACTGGAATATTGAGGAACCATTTCTTTCCTCGAGTTTTTAGCTGATGTTGCAAGGGCTGCATTTTGTTAGGTGGCAGACTGAGCTGCTCTGCTGTTTTAGTTAAACTGTGCCTCAGCAGAGAAAGATATATATATATTATAATAATTTAAATAACTGGAAGATGCAGAAGAACTTTTGCTAGGAAACTCAAATTAATGCTAGAATTCCTTGCTTTTCTATTTGCAGTTCTGATTTTGACAATGACAGGAGTGTTTTTATTGCAATGCTTAGGATGATGCAACAAGTTACGGCATTCTATAATGAAGTAATATGAATGTACAATTAAACTGGTAAAGTCTCTTCATTGGTTGTTTAACTCATCATTCCAAGCACACAGGAAAAATCTGAATGGAAAGTAGTCATGGCTCATGTCAAATTGTCATTTTTGATATGTTATCACTGCTGAATTAATCCATATTGCATAATTAACAAGCATCAAAGAAGCATTTTAAAAAGAATATTCAACATATTCAGTTGCTCATTTTAAAATATTCATACCCACCACTTTATGCCTTCATTACTCCTGTAAGTCAAAACACACAAGCGGGATAAAAAAGATGACTGTCAGCCACATTCTAATTTAACCTCTTGAAACCAATTAAGAAGTTGATGCACAGGAAGTAGAGTAATGCTGACAAGCTCCTCAGAATATATCATACTTAAAATTACTTCTTACTTCTGGCAGGACCAGGCTGAAGGAAGCAGAGACAGCCATTTTCGAAGGCTCAGAACTAGCTCCTTCTTCCATGGTAGTCAGTTTGTCATAAATTTCATGGAGAACAAGTAAAGCTCAGTGACTGCACATACGGGTTCTCCAGGAAGTTTGATTTGGTGTTAGCCTTAAATTTCTTAGTGTTAGCATATATAACTGCAAAATATCTTTGAAAACCAATCCCATAGCTATTTCTATGAGCTCTTGCAGAAGATCTGAGAGAAAACAGGGAACAAAACCAGAAGAAACCGCTTTCTGATTCTCTGCCCTTTGTTTTGAGTGACAGACCACTTATCCCCAGGAAAAAAAAAAAAGAAAAAGAAAAGAAAAGAAAAGAAAAAAGACCTAAAAGCTATTCATGCTCTGCCTCTGCAAGTCAGTGAAACCATGCCTGTTTATACGGTTGAGATTCTGGCAAATATATTATTCTGGCAGAAGAGAGCAGCTGGACAAGTTGCTAAGGTTCAGCCAAACTGCAAATGAAGGCTCTGGATTTCATTAGTATAAGGAAATAATGGTCAAAAGCCTCCTGCTTCTTGCCTTTTTGCCTTTTGTCAAGATTTCCCACTTTTGTGAAGATTTCCCTCTGTGCCCTGCATGTTCTCACCAAAGCAGAGGCGTAGAAAGAATGACAGAATTCATGGGTTTATAGCAAGGCCAGCTGTTGTCAGGTGTAAATTGTTGCAACTACCGACGGTGCTATAAACAGGTTCAAATAACAAGAGAGCTGGAAAGTCATCTTGCCACAGTTTCTAGAAATAGCATTATTATTTACATGCGATGACTTGGTTAGAGATAGCACAGCAAACACTGAAAGCACAAACCTCTATTTATATAGAAGAATGTCTTGTCGGAAAAGAATCTTCCCTTGTTTTGTGTAGCTTAGCATGGAGCCTTTGATTCACTGCACAAATATATCAAATAAGGTCAAGTATGATACAATTCTGGTGTCATGCTGAATTCATAGTAGAGCTAATATTGTTACAGTCCTGTTGTGACTGCCATAAACCTGTCGCATTTTCAATAGGGTGAATCATGAAGGATACAGGAGAATCAATGGGGATAAAAATGCGCAGTGCGATAACAGCATGCATCTTACCGTAATTTTGCTTGTATTATACTGAGTAGCCTGATTAAAAAGGTCATGTTTAAGTGTAATCTGACAAAAGCATTTATAAAAATGAGTGTCAGAGAGAAGGAATCCAGACTGATGAGCTTTCTGGGTAAACCGTGAAGTAACGTATCAGTCTAGCCTCCTTGGGCGACATGGAGTCCTGCGGCCACCAGTGAGCTGTCGATGTGAACAGGGGAACCAGGCAACCCCCACCATTCCTGAAACCTACTTGTAACTGGAGAATGGCAGGCAGCCTGGCACAGCTGTATTTTTTGAGAGCCGAAGTGAAGTAAAAAAGACACTGAATGGTATGTTACGAAGTCAAAAAATATCTTCTGTATTCATGCAGAAGATCTTACAGGGGTCTCTGGGACCCTGTGACTCTGTTGGAACATTTAGGGTGAAAAGACATCATTCTTTCACTCCTAGAGCTTGTAGGAATAGTGTGTTCTATATTTCATGGTGAATTTGTACTTCATGACAAATTTTATAGACTCTGGATTATGTTACTCCAAAAAAAAAAAAAAAAAAAAAAGACAAATATGAGGATATAAAAATGCTCCAACTTAGTTATGATGTGTTCACTTTTTAGATTTTCCAACATTATTGATCTGTAAGTCCAGAGGAATACTTTGGGTGAGGTCTGGTATAAATTTGAGCCTCCTGACCAAAAACAGCCTCATTGACTTGTATCATCCAAGTGTCTGGTCAGTTTAGTTTGTCTGCACTCTATACTAAAAAATAACACATAACCACCAGCTCCCTTTAGCTGGATAATGGTGCTTCATTTATTCTGAGATACAGTGGTGTGGACATTGCAAACTTTAAAAAGAAGCTGATGAAGCCTCGTTCCCTGGGGACTTGTGCTCTGCTCATCCCCATCTGACAGTTGCCTTAACTTCAGATCAGCCTCTTGTACCCTCTTAGGATCCTCCCTGCAGCAGAACCTTTAATTCACTTCTTTTTCCAAAATCCTCCAGCACTTCCTCATATCCCCAAATTAAAGGCTTCCAAGAGGCATGTTCACTATTCCATGTATTCACTAGCCGGCTGTCAGGCCCAACCCATACATAATTGGAGCTTAACCCTCGGTGAGGTGAGGCCCCTTGCTGCATTCCTCAAGCTGATTTTCACAAAATTTGTAGCCGTCACATGTCTTTGAGACCTCTCTCCTCAGCCCGACTAATGTTAGGAAGCAGTTTAATTTTTGGAGTTAACAGGACTAGGACAGATGAGCAGACAAGATGGTTTTGTAAACCTTTTATCCTTAGAAAATCTGACTGGAAGAGGGGCCTAAATTATTTTGTCGTAAGAAATCAGATGTCTGTTACTGCAAAACTAGATTTTATCTGAGATAGCCAAAATACAGGGTTCCCCCACTCTACATTCTGTGAAGAAGTATCATCAAAATCAAAAGGTAGCTGCACTTGCAGTGAAGCTTGTGCTTTTGTGAGAGATTGGTCTGAGGGAGATTTGTGTTACGCTTATCCCACTTGAGCCATACAGCATCTTTCCTTCCTCTCTAGCCGTAGAGACAGTGCAATTAGGACGTGGGCATACATCAAAGGGGAAAGCTTTGATAGCAATTTGGGGAACATCAGACCCATCAGTGTCTGCTTTTTCTTCATTACAGGGAAACATATTTCGAGAAATCAAGCAGCATGGGAAGTTCAGAAGTGCACTGATGTTTATTATTCAGAAAGTGTGATCTGCATCCTTCACACATCTCAAAATTTAGCCCTCTCCGTTATGCTGCAGATGATAAGTAAAGCGCAAAATCAAAGAGAGAATTTTTCATCTCACCATAAAAGCCCTCTACAATGCAAAATATTCACAGGTAGCTTCATAAACAGCCATGTTTGTGTCAGAAGAAAGAAAAATAAAGCCCTCACAAAGATCACGGAAAGCAACCAAGGGTGCTGGTGCACTCTTGAAGGTGAGGCAGTGAAGAGAAGCTGGGGCTCCTGTGCTTTTTTCTGGAGGACTCAGGCTGCCACAAGGTGCAGAGGGGACATGCGAACCTTAGCAACACAGATGGCACATTTGCAAGTGCCACACATGGCCAACTTTGCAATGCCATAGTTGGGCTCCTGTCTTTTTCAGCAGGTTCTAGGTAGGCTGCGATCGCCCAGTTCCTGCTCACCACCCTTTTCCATTGTGCTCTCCTCTCCCTGCCCTCATAGCCCTGAAAAGCAGAGGTGGAGGCGGCTTCTGAAGCTAGCAGGTTTGCCTTGCAAAGATGATCATTTTTAAAAGATTCAGTGGCTGGAGTTCTGCTAGAGGAGCTCTTTACTGCAGTCCTGCTATCTCCTGTCATCGTGTGCTCGAGCACCAGTACACAAGAAGGATAAAGAAAAGGAAATGGAAAGAAAAAATCTGAGATAAGAGCGAGTTGGCAGGTTGATGATAATCTTAAGTGTGTGGAAATGTGTTTATGCACGTTTGCTATTTAAACTGAAGTACTTTTCAGTGTGCAGCAAGCTTAACTGATTACAGAATGGAGGACTTATTGTGAAAAACATCACGAAATTCCAAAATACATTTTTCAGCCTGGTATATTGCACTGTGCCCCAAACTTCAAAGAACACGGCACTGTGAACTCAGAAATCTAGCAAATTGCATGAACATGTTTATAAAACCATTGAGACAGTATTTCACAGGAAGACATCTGCAGCTAATGGGACATTTACTCATTTTTTCTTCCATTAGAATTGCCTTTGTGTTAAGTTAAGACTTGAAATACAGTATTTCTGGTGGGATAAGAAAAATATGACCAAAGAGGTTAGGAAGGTAAGGAGTTTCCTGTCTTTGCACGTCTTAAAAATTCAAATAGCTGGCAGTGACAAAACAATGACAGCTCTGACTGCTGCTGACAGTCTGTTACTTTTACAGTCACCTTCTAAGCTTCATTGCTTATCATCAGATAGCACAGTTGGCCCCAATGGAAAAGACAGGTTGCTGCAGATGACAGGATCTTTACAGCAGACAATCATGATGGCATTAGTGTTTATCCACTGCAGTAAGTGAATAAATCACAGTGAATGGGCTTCCCCTTGGAGTCAGGATCTGTTGTTTTATTCTTGCCCAGGCACAAGTGCTTATTCGTCAAATTGTGAAATTGCCCAGCGTGCCCCATTGCGCAGTCCAGTGAGCAGTTTTATGTCCACAGATCGTGAAACCCATATTAGAATTCCACTCAAAGACCCAGATGTTAAATAAAAGCTACTTCGTGAGTCTGGAAGGAAGCTCTCCCCGCTGTCTGCGAGTTAGGGATGTTTTGCAGTGTCTCAGTGTAACTGAATGGAGAGTTTTTAACAGGCACCATTCCTCTTACAGGGTTTCTTGGTGGGAGAGCGAGATAATAAATGTATTATGGAGAAAGGGCTGTGCACTGCCCCAGATTCACATAGGAAACTCACTGCTGTCAGCAGTGTGGAAACAGGAGGATTATTTTATATAGGTAAAAGCAGATATACTATTTTAGCTCAACGGACTGTTTATTGCTGTGAAACAGAAATGCTCCTTCCTTCCTTCCTTCCTTCCTTCCTTCCTTCCTTCCTTCCTTCCTTCCTTC
>VZSG01000799.1:152231-209424 GCA_013398315.1 Nothoprocta pentlandii
TTCCTTCCTTCCTTCCTTCCTTCCTTCCTTCCTTCCTTCCTTCCTTCCTTCCTTCCTTCCTTCCTTCCTTCCTTCCTTCCTTCCTTCCTTTTCTTCTTCAGAAAGTAGTACCTAAAAGCAGAGGAATTATGATATAAGCACATTCTGGAGGTTTTTTTCACTCCAGTATCCAGTGTCTGACACTGTCCAATGTTGCAGGTTTAAAAGGAGGCAATAAAAAACACTGTAATGGAGAATTATGGAAAAATACATGTCAAGTTCCATTGCTGTTTCTTACTCGCTGGTGTTTAACTTTTTTCTAGCACGCATGAGTTCTATCTATCTTAGAGTACTTTAATGCAATTATAGCTGTTCTCATTCTCCACATAAATGGAAAAAAATCATTTTCTTGAATCCCCCTGAACTCTTAATTCTCTATATGACCTTGTACCTACATTTTTGCTGGGTTAATTTTTCTTGGTTTCCAAGAGCATTTTCTTTTACCCGGTTTCAAAATTGTTGTTTTCCTATTTCACTGTGTATCCGCTTCTATCCACACACATGAAAAGGATAAACAGGAGGGTATAATCTCCCGTCTGTATCCCTTTCATTATTTTCGATGTCTGCGTTACATTTTCTTTGCTCAGTTCCATCTGTTAGCTGTTCCTTCCCCAAAGGCAGAGCTTGAGCTGAGTCTTTATTCCTCTTTAGTATTAACAGTCAAATCTAAATTTTAGTTGTGATTAGACAATGTGCTGTTAAGGAAAAGGAAGGAAAGCCAAGAAAAAGGAAGGCAATTTCTTTTCCTTCTGGAGGTGTCCTAATGGGAAACTTTGGTTGTTTGATAAAAGTTCTCAAGGTTAAAGAATAGCAGCAGAAAATTTCAGAGCTTGGAGCATGGGTCTGTGCTTTTGTGTTTGCTCCTTCTCTTTGCCATTGCTAAATTCAGAAAATACACCCTTAGATACTGCTCTTAGAAGAGCAGCATCTTCTGATCGTCCCCCAAAAGCATCTGTTTCCTTTATATATGGCACTGCCCTACAGAGGTGAGTTTCATCCTCTAAAACCCTGCTGTGGTGTTGTATCCACAACATGATGCTCTGATATCACCTAAACATACATTTTATAGCACTCCTCCCTTCGTCTCCTGGGGGACTTCCTTGTAAAGAGCAATGCCTAACTTTTCTCCTCTAAAAAGCCAATGATATTAGCCTATAGTGAAACAGATATAGAGAAGTATCTGCTTGTTTGCAGGTACAGATATAAAGGAAATGGTAATTTCTGTATGTGAATTGTATCATCAGGTAAAACATTAATCTTTTAATCCTACATAAATTCAGCTTCTCTGAAAGTGGACTGTATCCCCTGGTGGGCATGTATATCCTTGGGAACAACCACCCATATTTTATTCAAAGCTTTTTTTTCTTTTTTTTCTGGAGTTTTCTCCACTTCTCTGTTGAAAGATTTTGGTAATACTTTGGTCATGCATCAGAAATGTCAGGGCCTTGCTGGCTCGTTTTGTAAACAGGTAATGCTCTGTATTTTACAGAAAGGCAAAATAAGCACCCATATAGAATAGTCACAGGAATATACTCTGTGTTCTTGTCTGGAAAGCTAGGATATTTCCCTGTGGCCATGTTCAGGTTCTGAAGTGAAACATGCAGTGAGCTAAGTCATCCTGTGGGATTTTAAGTAGAGACATGACTTACTGAACCAAGAATAAAAATGAAAGGTTTCCTTAAGTTCAAGAACTGTGTGTGTGAGCGACTCAGAGGCATGCATGAGCAATCACAAAGAGCTAAGTCTGTTCTTATATTTGAAAAGATGAAAGCTGTCTCAGGAATTGAGAGAGCAAAAGTTGTGCCCTTGGCATCTTAACACTTGTCGTCTAATTTTAGTACTACAAAAAAAAAAAGCTTACTTATTTAAGTGCACATACAGAGGAATCACCATCCTCTGCCCCCATTCATGCTATATATCTCACCCCTATTGAAATGGGATTGTATTTGTGGGAGCATCTGTCATCATCTTTTTTTTGTTAAACGTATTTTTGTTGCCATGCAAACTAGGGAACTCTTGTGCCAGGCATGGTATGACCAAGTGCTGATATTTTCAGGTGGGATTTACAAAATTGCTCCAATTGCACATGATTGTACCAAGTGTGCTTGACCATAAAACATCGGGCTTCAATGGTTAACACCAAGCACTTTTAACACTGCTGTCTGTTAGTCTTCTGTACTCGATACTTCAAAAGATATAAAATAAGACTGTTCTGGAAAAGGCAGATTTTTTTCTGGATAGGTGTTGCTTGCAAGGAGGGAAAGAATGAAGGGAAGGAGGCGTTTATTGTTGTCCATGACTAACCAGGTGCTTGGAAATGTATTAGAGGTCTTTGCTGGATGTCTAGTCCCATCAGTGTATATGGCAATACTATATTTCCTTCCCATGCGGGAATTCATGCAACCACAGTATTGATGAGAATCCATTTTTGTTAAGAAAAGAAGAGAAATTCTTTCAATATATAAAGTTATAGAAAGCCATTTCAGGAACAGCTAATTAGGTTTGGGGTTTTGGGGTTAATAGGAGGAAAGAAGTACTCATATTGAAGAGCTCCTGAGATCATGATAATAGATTATGTGCCTATTCCCAAAGAAGAGTCATCCCCGCAGAGGTACAGAGTCTTTTTAAAATGTGCTATGCAGCTACAATGAACCTGCCAATACTGTTTCTTTCTTTTGTTAAAAAAAAAAAAAAAAGAAAAAGAAATAGTCATAGTTGGGCACCTGGAGCTGACTAATATTTCCTTTTTCCACAGAATGAGAATTACACATTTTTCTGAAAAGCAACTGTGAGGAATAAAAACATACTGGAAAAATTAATTATTTCCATAAAAATAAGTGAAGATTACTTGAACTAAAATCTCTTTCAGCTTTTCTCTTTCCTGCAAATATAGCTTTCAAAATCAGAAATTGCTGAAGATATTTAATAATACTTAGTATTTGTAATATACATTAACACGTACCCCCCAGAAGGCCTGTAAGAACATACTACTTATATGTACAAGACTACTGTACAGACAGACATAGATGTCCCATGCTATAGGAACTGAAAGGAACTGCTGCAGAACACAAATCCGGGTAAGGTGCTTCACCAAAGGGACAGTAGTATGGCTGCACAGTTTCTGCACCAGGCCTTGCTTTTCTTCACTCATCTTGCAGTGCTGAGAGATGTTTAATATCTGCACAGACAGACCATCTCCGCACAATATGTCTCCCGGGCAAGGTGCTACACAAACACACATCTCCCAAGGAACTAAAAATCAGATGTAAAGTGCAATGCAAAAAAAGAAAAAAAAATAAAAAAGGAGCAACATCTTATCAAATTAAGTCTATATACATTTACTAGTTTGAAAATTGCAATTCACCACACACAGAGGCTCACCTAAATGGCTGTTGTAGAGTAATTTTTATAGGGGGAACTTTGTGAAATTGTTTAATTTACTTGTATTAAATAGAAATAGCCTTTTACTACCTGGGCCAAACAGTTCAGTCTGTGTTCAGAATAGCTACATCTTCATACTGCTTCCATAATGAACATCTTGAGAACAAACCAGGCCTGAGAACCCAAACATTTTAATGCTAAGATGTAAACAATTCTTTAGTTATGGTGTCTTCAGAAGTGTTTTGCCATGAGGCACTCACTGGCTTAGCAGGTTGGGCTGTGGGTTCCCAGAGCAATACAGAGGATGGCCCCACTACAGAGGTTGCAGCATTTGTGGTGGACAAACTATCCTCTCTTCTCAGGAAATGCAGTTTCACTAGTGCTAGGAGAGCATTTGGTCATGCTTCTGGAGTGTATGTTCCAGTTTCGCTCCATCCAAACAGGTTGCAGCATGTGTACCGCAACGCTGCTCCCTGATACAAGCGAAGTATGGGAACTGGGGGCAAGCAGGAGATTCACTTCAAAAACATACACATGATCTGAGCTAAAATAATATACATAATATACACAAGCCCTCAAGAAGCTTTTTACACAACACCTAAAATGAGCTGCAGCACTTTTGCTACTGAATAAACTATCTATATGCGCTATGTACCATAAAATGCTATAAGTTTGTGTCCTTCAGATTTTCACCTCATACTGGATTTGTGACTCACATGCTTTTGTGCCAAACATTTTATTTGGTATCTGTCCTTCTTTGGTAGTCCAACAAATCCCAGTTGTGTCAGTGACAAAACAAAAATACTGTCAAGTGACATTTCAAAGCACAACTTTTAATGGAAGCGTGGATAAATGTTTATAGGAGAGCTCACATCATAAGAGTCATGCTAACAGCTGGCCCTGTTGACACTGACAGGAGTGAGGCAAGGAGAGTCAAAGGAAGTGTGACAAATTGCAAACTCGCTGTGATAACATTTGATAAGGAAATGAAAGCAAATGAAAAAGCGCATGTACTTTCAGGAGGATCATGTTGTACATAGTGAAAAAGTATAGCTGGAGACACAAGAAAAGGATCCTCAGGAGACTGGAGGCTAATTTAGTAGATAATATTTAGATTTCGTTCAGGTTGTTGTAATGAGAACTGATAGCAATAAACTACAATTTCCTAGAAATTTCTGACCAGTCTGGTAGGAGGTCAATGAATGCTAAAGAGAAAGATGATACACCTTTTAATTTAATAATTTGATTTTGTACCCCTTGAGTTAAATATAATACTGCACGATAGAAGAACAGTGAACCAGAGACTATCAATCTGAAATAACTCTTCCTTCTTTGAAATAAATATAAGTGATTTGTAGTACTGAGATTTATCATAAATGAATCTAAAGACACAGCTAGGTGCAGCTTGGCTTCAGAACAAGTCTGAAGTCAGATTCTTAAATTTAAGCTCTTTCAATAATATTTGTGGCTATGTATGTCAGGAAACTAAGATACTGCAGGCCAGAGCACATAATCCTTTAGATGACACTGAAGATACTGAACTTGTTCTTTGAACTTATTTGTGTAAGTCACACATATGGAAATAAATTAAAGTATCCAGGCTACCATGCAACTTTAAATGAACTTTCTCTTAGCTTGTTTCTGTAGGGGACGCTTGTTGGAATAGGAAATATGAACCATTTTGCCAGCCTTTGAATGTGCCCCCAGCCCCTTCAGTGTTCGAGTTTATGGGTTTATAAAGGAATTCTTTTTTGTCCTTTTTTCTCGTCACAGTATGAGACACTGTTTTGGTCCCTTCATGCTTCCTACCTTTCTGTATTTCCTAAGATATCTTCAGAATTCACTCAGAACTCTAAAGTATTAAAAATGTTAGTATCAGGGCTTTTAGTTAGTATCTAGCTTTTCTAGAAATGGCATGTTCTTTTTTTGCTGTCCCAGAAAGCCTATTTTAAGTGCCATTTCCTGATATTTCTTTTCTTGCTCTTTGGCTGTTTGCTTTAGTCTGGTCATAGGGAAATGGTTTATGCAGAATTTATATTCATATCTAAAAGATTAAACCCTTATTTATGGATTTCAATCTTGTGAGTTATAAGGACCTTTCATTTTTTTCCCTGATTTTTTTTTTTAATTTTATTTTGTGGTGGAACTCACATGGATGGAAAAAAAGATTTGTGTGAGATGTCAACCACTCAGGTTTGGAAAGAAGTGCAAGAATTGTTTGGTGTACAGGCAAAGTTGCTATGGGAAAAATATGAACGAGGTGAGAAACTTTGGACACACCACCGCTGCTTTGGGAATGTGCAAATACAATTCCCCAAATAAACTGTCTGTTTAGAAAACAACAAAATCCCCTTTATAGTAAATAAATAAACACACAGATAAAATATTTAGTGAGGCCCTGGAGATTATCCTCCTTGCCTCTTCTAATGAGGTAAAATTTCACTATAGTGCAGAATGGGCATTTAAATGCTCATTCACTACTGAAATCACGGTTAAGTCATAAGTTTGTTGAACAGTCTCCATTGCAAGGGCTCCCAGGTTAAGTGGAGACTTGAGCCAGTCTTATCAAGGAATATAAAAGGAAAGTAAATGAAGTTCTTAAGGACTCCCTGGGTAGTGCTGAGCAGAAATGGGTAATACAACAGAAATACTAAGTAGTGGATGAATGTCTCCCAGCAGTTCTGCCACGTCCCCTGGCTGGCTAACTTGAGAGGGTGAAACATCTTTCTGCATGTCTCAGGCTACACAGGTCCTGGGTTTCGTGAGAATTAGATTGTTTGAGGACACACCTGGAATATTGTGTACAGTTTTTGGCTCCCCAGTACAAGAGGGATGTGAAACTTCTGGAGAAGGTCCAGCATAGAGTAACAAAGATGATTAAGGGACTGGAGTACCTGTCTTAGGAGGAAAGACAAAGCCAGCTGGGCATGTTTAGCCTGTAGAAGGGAAGACTGAGAAGGAATCTTATTAATAGGTACAAATACCCCGAGGGGAGAATGTAAAGATGAGGTCAAACTCTTCTCAGTGGTGGCCAGTGACAAGACAAGGGGTAATGAGTACAAATCGAAACACAAGAAGTTTAATCTCCATATGAGGAAGAACTGGAAGAACCAGGGAGGTTAGACTAGATCATCTCAGGAGGTCCCTTCCAACCTGAACCGTTCTGTGATTCTGTTATACATTATGTGTGAATATGATAACCTGGTGCCTCTTTCCCCTTTGGTGCCTGCTGTAAGGAAGAAGTGGATCACTAGACTCTGCCCCTGCTCGGACTATCAGCCAGCTATTTTTCAAAAGTTCTCCTGAGAATCAAATGACTATTTGTACCTGGGGAGAGGGTGGGGAGGGACACAGTGATTTCTCTGAAAAATGGCAATGAAGGTGAGTTGAAAACCCACTTGTTGCCAACTGCCTCTTTGCTGGAGTCTGTGTGGTTATAAAAATTCACCCCTCTAGGTGGATTATTTCTTGTTTTGTGTGCTTGTGGTTGAACATAAATCTATCATCCTTCTCATGTTTCAAACATTTTTTTTCAGAATACAAATACTCTGCCATGGGGACATTCATCTGATCTTTTTAAAGAGTCTGTGATATGTTTTATTTACATGGGAATAAATGGTATCTTTGATAGTTAGATTTTTCACTAATTCTGTTTCATTTGATACCACATATTTTTGATTCCCGAATCAAAGGAAATTGAAGGATAAACTACAGTTTTATCCGATGGGGATAACTCTTATCCAGTGAGTCATTTTCTTAGAGACTGGATCAGTCTCAAGAGTTAAACTGATCACAAAGGAAGTTTATGGAGAAAAAAAAAGTCAATTTGACAGGATTCATTTGTCAAGATCAATGATGTGGAACTCTGATGAAAAAGTAGAAACTGCATATTGTCCATGGGGACTTGTAATTTTTTTTCCTACTCACAAAAGAAATATGAAGAGCGCCACCACTACCTGTCCAGCCTGAGAGTGGCAAATATGGCTTAATTCTTCAAAGATAAATATTTTATGTATTTAGATATGTGTATGTATTTACACACACACAAACTCATATATGACTTAATAGATCGAACATTGGAAAATGACTTCAAATTGTGTTTCATGCTTATTTTCCACTCTGGCTTTTTCTAAACAGATGTGCTATTCAAGTAGAGATTAATCTGTTTACTCTTTATTGTGTTTATTGTGCTCTGCAGAAGAGTTTTTAGAATGGATGAAACTCCCTCTCAGATCCATGGCAAGTTTGACCTCTTGAGTCCATGCAAACCTCACTGTGGACTCAGCAGAAAACAAAATTCCCAAGGCACAAGATTCTTTTTATTTCTCTTTTGAGTGATTTGAATTTCATAGAAAAGGAACCCCGGGAAAATTACTGACTTCTGGGTATGGTCCAAATACTGAGTGAAAGCAGCTGAGTTGGCCATAATGAGCCTGCCAGCATCCTCAGGTGCTTAGTGGTCGAGTCTCCTCTGCCAGCCACATTTGCACTCTTTCTGGAGAAGATGTCTCTGACATGTAAGAGAAGGGATGACTCCCTTAAAATTGTCATTGAAGCAAAAGCTATAGCGTAACTTTACAGATTACTGCAATAACACTCTTGAGATGCGTGGTGTTTGTAATACCTGTTGAAAGCTTGTGGCATGCTCAAACACATGCTAATGCAGGATGAAGACATTGTTTTTCTCTTCTTTTTTGAAACAGAGTCAACATTTCATGACCATGCTTGAAGCTGCCAACATCTGCTTCTATGGGAGATGAAATTTTCTCTCACATTTAGGCTTTAAATACCCTTGGCATCATGATGGGATTCCTAAGGGATGCATTAGAGCCAAAGTCTGCTCTAAAGGATGATTTTGCTTCGGGTGACAGGGTTGCATCCTGCTTTTGTTTGTGGATGTCCAGCTAATCCATAGATAGATTGTGACACATTGTTTGACTTTCTTTGTATGAATTTCATATTTCAGATTATGAAAGCTTTAAGCTTTCCCTAGTGGGTAGCAAACACATCTAAAACATTTTGCAAAATTGGGTCTATGTGTAAATTGGACATGGGAAAAAAAAGCCTCAGCGCTGCATGGAGAAAAACGGTCATTTTCTGATAAAGAAATGCTCTGAGAGCATTATGTAAGTAGCCCAAACTGTTAGTGAAATACTGTAAGACGCTACTGAGTAACTCCTTAGCTGCATAGAAGCCACCTCACTAGTAGCATACTCCATGTTTCTTCTGTCTCTTCACTCCTAAACCATACTAGCTATAGTTTATATATGAAATATTATATCACATTTGCCTTCAACTTCTATACTATCCTGATTTTGTCTCAAATAATTTTATCCCATATTTGGTAATATTTTCCTAATCTTTATTTTTTCACAGACAGAGTCTCTGTAAAACTGGCAGCTTGCTTAACTAGGAGTGGAGGTAATCACATATCCTGTGATGTGGAACCATTTTTCCTTCAAAGACACAGTCTGTTTTAAGGAATTCATTTTCCTTGGGGAAAGTCAGTAGATTTTTAGTATTAATTAATTAAACTCACTTCCCTGTTATACAGTGCTCTCTCATCACTGTAGTGCTGCTCTTTGTATTAGAATTAGATGTGCTGATTAGAGAAATAATATCCTTTTCCCAACTTCACTTCTTTATTTTCCTCCTCTTTGCTTTTTTTTTTTTTTTTCTTCTACATAGCCTATTAGACAGCTTCATTATGCTGGCCCTTCTTTGCTACGATACCTGATTGTTCATTTTTCCGTTTCTTTCTGAATTTTACTTCATCTCTCATAATCCTACTGCTCCCCCCTTCTCCTTACTACAGTTGCATTTCTTCCTGTTCAGTCTGTTGGCTTTCAAGTACCATTTAATAAACCTCTGATCACTGAGCTAAGTGCTTGTGATAATAAATTTCCCTTACCTGTCAAAATGGTTCATGCAGAGCAGAGGGGTATAGATGAAAAAAACATACCAAGCTTTCTGTCTGCAGGGCCTCATGCCTGTGCAGCCCCCTCTGCAGAACTCAAATTTTTACTACCCTTTGTGCAAATGACTCCTAAACTACAAGGCAGAGAACTGAGTTGGGAGAGGGAGTCTCCACCAACATCATTTGTTGAAACATGAAGGCAAGACTTAGCAGGCTGATGTCCCTCTCATTCTTCATTAAAGCATCTTACAATGATATTTTCTGTGATTCATTAATTGTTACTATGTGGTTGGTGAACAACTGGAAAAACGCTTCAATGGAGAATATAATTATCTAGATGAATATCTAAATTAAAAGAAAAATCTCTCTGAGAAGTCAGACTTCTCTTTGATAGCAGTTTGCATGGTTGCAAAAGCATGTGAAAAATAATATATTAAAGTACTTGGAGAAACATAAAATACCTTCAGTTTTATTCCCAGGGATGTAATACTATTAATTCAGGAGGAATTTGAATAACAACATTGCTAAGAAGTAATTAAAAAGAGTTGATCTGAAGTGTAAAGTTCCCTGTTCATTCTATCTTTTTTCTTCATTGTGGAAGCTTGTTTCAAAATGGGCTCTTGGACCAGCTCCTGAATTTTTGGGGGGTCCCAATTCAGGAATATGTAAGCACATCTATGAGCTCTCATGTGCAATTATGTGCCATTAATAACAAGACCTCCTTTAGGTCTGGTGCAGGGCCTTCACGCAAAATTATATACAAGAATATCACTTAGCCAGAGCTTCACTGTGCAGTCCAGCCTCAATCCACTGTTATGGAGGAACTCCCCTTCATCACTTTCTTTATATTGGTAAGCCAAGCTCCTGGTGCCAAGCAGACCCACAGAGGCATTACTGCCCTGGTGAGGTGCATATCAATGTGTGGCAAACCCCAACATCCAAAGGGACTGATGGGCTGTGCAATCCTGTCTTTTCCATGGGAGAAACTCCCCAAAATGTGTATTCCCTGCTCAGCAAAATGAAGGTATGTGCATGATGAGTCCATGATGTATGCACTTGACATGCCATTTTTGGATCAAACTAACCGTCTTTCTGTGGAAAGCTGGATTTTGATTATATTGCTGCTCCTCAATGGAAAAATATTCCATAGAATTGCTTTGACTAGTTCTAACTGCAAGGTTGAATTGAAAATTTAATCCTCTTGGCTGGCTTCATTCGTCATGTCATCATGTCATCTTAACAGTACCACTACCTTTGTTTAAGTGATCACTGCTGTAGAGCACATTGATAGATTTAAAGGTTGCTTTAACCATTCCTTAACACGTTATCCTGTAGTATTTGGTCATGATTATTGCCTAATGGAAATGGAATATTTACACCCATTACATTTAGGCACTGACATTTGGTGCCTAAACTGGGAACCTAACAAATGTGTTGCCAGTGGAGAGATTTCTCCAAGAAGTCATTCATTCTGATCCACTCGTATCCACCTTGTTCCATTGGCTGTATTGAACTACTAATTTAAACACCTTAATTAAATGCCCCAAATTTGATAGTGTAAATTCTCTACTCATTAATGCAATCATATTACTTCACCTAACAATTCAGCAGATGCTTTGTATTTCGAATCTGTTTTTGTGCTGCTTACAGGAAGAAATACGAAATCCCGGAGACCCAGCTCGATATTTTTTTGAGGGAAAATGAAAATAGTGACCAAAGCATTGTTTTTCTCACATGTACTTCTTATCTGATTTTATTCCTTTCTCTAAGGAACATAAAAAAAATGAGTCAGAACTTCAGTCTCTTCCTTATATTCTTATCACAGAAATCTAAATGTAATACAGTTTCCCTCTCTTGTATTTATTATAAAAAGTAGAAAAGTGAAAGGTTCAAATATCAGATCTGTCCATAGTCAAAACTGATCCCCAAAATAAAAAATAAAAAATAAATTTAAAATATGCATTATTTTCTGTAGTGTCAAGCTAAGGGATATATTTTTTTGATAATAACATCGTGATTTTACATCTAACTAAATAAAAAAAAAAGAAAAAGAAAGAAACAAAAAACAGTTTCCAAATTATCAGAATTAATTAAAATGTAATTATGTGCGAACTACCCTGAACTGATGTTCTTGATGATCAGAGCTAATCCTGAGCGACTTCCAACGTGCATGGAATTGAAATGTAAATGTCAGAACTCTAGGAAGCTGAGTACTTGGGGAATTTTGAGTCGACAGAGACAGTAAGTAATTAAATATTTCCCTGAGTGTCATAGGCCTAACCAAAAGACCATTAAAATCTTTGTACTTTATAACTCCAGTATAGTTTTTGAACATTTAAAAATGAAAATAATTTTTGTTCTGAAATTAAAGTGACTTTGTTAGGTGAAAAGTAACTACTTTGACATACTTCAAAAAAACTTGGATATGAGTCTCAGCCATTCCTGTGGAATCATGACTATGTTTCCATTAAAACATCTCTGATTTAGTAATCATTTTTCTCCATGTGTTCTTTCCTGGTGACAGAGGAAGTCACTATGGGCAGAATATATACATAATACTAATTCTGTTTACAGATTTTTTTTTCTTACAATCTCAGAATGAATAGGGAGAGATAAAGTTCAGAGTTGGGCCATACTAATTAATTACATCCTTAACAATGATGAATTGATTTCATAATACAGAGGCTGCTTTTTTCTTTTCTTTTTCCTCTCCATGGTTGGAAGTCCCTTTTAAACTTTTATGTTGCTTTCTCCAGATTTTCAGGCTGATCCATTTTTAGGTGTATTGATCCATTTTTAGGTGAGCGATCATTAAACCTGGCTTAAATCTCATTCAGCTATTTGTGCCAGCATGCTTGAAGTGTAGTTTGGATCTTCCCTTGAGAGTGAAGGTGAAGAGAGAAAAGACTTAGAAATGCAACATTCTGAGGAAAAAAAAAAAAAAAGAAAAAAAAAAGAAAAAAGGCAGATTATTTTTCAGCACCTATCTTTTTTGAAAAACAAAGCACTTCTTACAGGCACATAATGACACTGCTGATATGCAACATTTCTGTTCTGATTAATTTACTGCATGGATGAGATCATTCTGTATTGCAAGATGTCTTAGATGATGGCTCTGAATGTTTGGAAGGACTGTTATATTGTTCTGGAAAGCAGTATATTCAAAATTCACGATGTATTTTCTCACTCTTGCTAGGCCATATGCAAGCAGATAGTTTGCATCAAGCTCTCAGTGCGTACTTCTAAATTGCTTCCTAAATAAGGAATATTTTGATAAAAGCAAAAAAGCTTTCTAAAGACATTTCATGCCCCATTAGAAACTAGAGGACGGATCACTAATAAGGTTATACCAAATGTGTACCTATTTGTGCTCTTTCTTCTCACTGTGCAAACATTTCCAGCCTTCACCCATTATGAACGTTGCAGCGTGTGATGTGCGAATCAATCCTATCCGTGCAGACACAGCAGAGTGAGAGGTATAATGATGTGGGAGTGAAGTGTCAATGTATAATTCATATCTGACAGCGTGCGGCGTAGAGAGCTATCTGGCAGCCAGGTCGTCGCGTGCTTCTGAAATGCATCTGCATCAGCTCATTGTGTTTCTGCTTGGGTGGCAAACTGAGCATTTACGAGGAGTGAAACGCTATTCAGTGGCCCTGCTGCAGCAGAGAAGAAGGGCAATGCGACTCTGCACTGCCTGGCTGGGATCTTCTAGCCCAAAACGCTCTTTGGGTGGAGAGTTTCTCCAAAAATAAAACGCCAAAAATCCAAACTCTTTGACATGTTAGCTTAGTGTTGCTGAATTTTAATGTATTATGTACATGTTAGAGCTTGCAACCTGAGGTGTATAGGACCCTGGCAGCTCTGTCTTGCAGATGTTGGCACCCTGACCGGCTGCGGTCAAGGGGTTTCCTGAAGCGAAGACGTGTGAGCAGTTTAAGCAGCTCTCTAAGTACTTGCTGTCATAGCATCTGCATAAAGGCAAAATCTTGAGTTGAAATCATTTCCTAAGTTCACCTGGGCATGTTGATACATTATAAGGCTTAGATCAATCAGATTATCAGCATGTTTAAATCAGCATCACACACCAAAAGTTTGGACAATTAATACCTTAGGGGTGATCTCACAGCCAGTCATTGCACACTGGTGTAAGATACCCAGATCTTGGTCTTACACCTGGATGCAGTGATTTTGAACCAAGAGATTCAGTTACAGCTGAGTGCATTTTCTGAGCCTCTGAGTCTATTGTTGGGTTTGAATCACAATTATCTATTTTTTTCTTTAAAAATAAAAAACTTCACTTTTTTGAATGAGTGCTTTTGTGTACCCTGCTTAATGATTCCTTACTATTCCAGCATCATAATAGCAGGGTTTATTATGTTCTAACCCAGTGTGTTGTGACAATATTGCAAAATTATTGTTTTGTTTCTCCGAAACTCAAGATTTTTTTTGTAATGGTAGTAATAATAAAAGACATACAGGCTGATGAATTATCTACCGTATCAGACTGCAACACAATAGAATCTGAAATAGCTGAGAGAGTAAAACTGAAAAATATCTCAGTTTGCAAGTGAAAAACTAACACACACTAAGCTTGACATGCTAAACCTTTGCTGCAGTATTTTTCATTTCATTTTTAATTTTGTCTTTCTTCACAAGAGGAAAAGACACATGCCACTCAGGTGATGAATTTTAATTGTGGATGGGATATTCATTGTAGGCTTTCTCTACAGTTACTACATGCATGCATAAATAGCATTCTTTGTTAAGGCTTAAACTTGAAGAAAAACAGTATTTTTCAGTTGGCTAAAACATACATCTGCAAATGAATAAATAATCACTATTGGTGCACAGCTAGATAATGGCTAACTCCTCATATAACATATGAGGTATAGTCATTTGAAATGAAATTGTTACTGCTGACTACATGCAGTAAAGGTTTTTCAATACAAAATACTTCCAAGATTCACATTTTCTGCTACTAAATTTGGGGTAGCCAAAGTGTTTTTGAATTTACAGCAGAGGATAGATGGCTTCTGCCATGGCATGGCCAGGCTAAACCTTGTTTTGATCCTGAGGCTGCAGGAGGGAAGAGCAGATGTATGGCGCTCAACTTCTTGCAAAGGTGGATACTGCCATACCTCCAATATTGACTGGATGATGTCAATCCAGTCAATTCGAGGGCACTTCGCTACCCAGAACCTGAATATGGAGAGGAAGCATAGCTTTGCTGTGATTCCCATAGGCCAAAAACTGCCAACTGGGTGGCAGTTTTGAGGGACAACTAGCGTCAAACCACCGATACCTTCTCTGTCAGTGAGAAGATCTAAAGCTGAGTCTCCACCCCAACTATCAGCATATAGTACCATCTAAAATAAATTCTTATACATATATTTTCAAGGATAAGTATTTGAAGAAATTCGTGGGAAGATGCAGTGATATTAATTATCTCCTCCTATAGCAGATATCTGTCTTATGACATAGAAGTCTTATGAAGATTGTATCTATCCTAGGAGATAGAGCATGATATTTAACGTGTGTTAAACTAGCTGAACTGCTTCATATTAAACTCTAAAGGCCCTTTAATTTTCACTTGTTCTAGGCCATGTTAAAGATACAATGTGGTATCTGCTAGATTCAAAGGCAGTTGATACTTTCTGGCATCCTGCGCTATTTGAAATCGTATTCAGAACAAAATAGAAAGACTTGAAATAGGATCCAGGCAGGATTAAAGATGTGTGCAAGCATTTGGCAGGCCTTTTGCATGGAGGTGAGCTTGAACCATGTGGTGCAGATAGCTCTCAGATCTTCACAAGCCCGACAGAGATTGCTTTTAATTTGGCTTTGAATCCCATTTTCAGCAAGCTAATACACAGGCAACGGGATTAAGTAATCTGTAAATAAAAGAGAAATGAAAGGATTGTGCTGCTTTTTCAGAGAAAGTATAGCATTTGAAATGATCTGTAAAGGCTGGTTGTTCTGTTTTGTTATTCACCTTTATTCAGGTTACAAATTTGGGGGGCAGAAACCATTTCTATGTAGGCACTTAGGGTAGCATAAAGGAAATATCAGTTGTGCCTGTAGACCTTTAGAACTGCCCACACTTGGTTTAAATGATAGCAATGTTTTCATGGGAAACTAGTAAAAAAGTGAGTGAATGAGGATGAATGTGTTTAATTTGTTAGACGATGTTGCAGGACCCCTGAGCTCAAAAGAGGATTTTTGAGGCAACTCTAAATCACCACAAAAGCTCTTTGTAGCCCCCAAACTATTTTCTAGAGAATGACAGGAGTCCCCAGATTTTACTGCCTATGTACATTGGAAAACAAAATGTGGGAAGAGTGATTCCTGAGTCTAGAGAAAGCAGGTTTTAGGGGAGAGGACCAAAAAAATTGACCTCTGGACACCTCCATGGGAGCTGGTATCTAAACAGCAAACAGTGTTGATGAAGAACCCGTAATGTGATTATAATGCTGTTTTCAGGGGAATTTAGCAGTACACTGCTATAAACCTCCGCATCTAAACAGAAAGTCCTTACCTCAGAAACCTTGTGATTTCTGAAGATAGTGAACAAATCACTCTACTAGTTGTAGTGACTTTCCAAGGGTGTGTCTGTCGCCGGTTTGCAGAGCCTTAAGTAGGAAAGGAAAGCAGCAGAGTTGATCATAGGACATTTTAAGAACCTTTCTTTCCCCTAGAAATAACTAATTTACACAAATCCATTTATCCTTCCTTATTGTTCATCGATGATATGCTTAGTATTCTTATCTTTGATTTCTTTTCATGCTTTCCCATGCAAAGATTTAAAATGAATCTTCATTTTGTACTGTAAAATTGTGAAGAAAATTTAGCTTTGATTAATTCTAGTAGCAAGTGAATACTAGACATGCATGAGGGACAGTTACCCTTTAATCTGTGTTAAATCCCAAACTTCCTAGGATGAAAATATTAATCATTATCTTCCCAACTGCAAACAATGCAGCATTCACTGATTATGGTGAAAATAATTTTATTATTTGCAATTGTGAAGGAAATCATTTATATTCTTATGCTTCCTAGAACAAAAAGTTAGTGTTCTTTGCAAATACCCTTGAGGAAGTTAAGAGAAAAAGACCAGGAAAACCTACAGAATTTCTCACATTCATCTCCTCTCCTTTCTAGCTTATTTGATCTGGCAGTTTTCCCCTCCGCTTTTGCTCTTTCCTTCTAAAAGGTGTCCTTTTTGCTGCTGAACCAGCACCAAATGCTGCTTCTACCACAAACAGGTATCTGCAGGAAAATCTGCCATTTACAGAGGCAGGGCAGCCCCTTCCCACCACGACCCTGACATGCATGCCAGCTTGTCCATACACAGGGGGAGTATTTATACCACTTTATCTAGGACATGTCATGTCAACCAGAGAGTTGTCAGAGAAAAGGAGGTGGTTAGCCAGAGGGTCTGAGCCCCCCTCTAGAACACTTGATTCCTCTTCATTAATAGGAATGAGAAGCTGGGCCTCTAAGACAGGCATCAGCATTAAGTATCTGAAATCAGAGCAAATCAAGGCTGTGGAGTGGTAGTGTGTTTGGTTACACTGGCTGATATTCCTGGAAACGATAGTCAAGCTCTTAAACACGTAGTCCTTTCCATGAGATTTCCTGGTGTGAACAGCTGTGCTGCGCCTCCACACTCAGCTTTCTTGCAAGTCTGTCGGAGCAATAAGGCACCCTGCCAATGTCTTTATTTTTTTTTCTCCTTAATAAAGGTGATTGCAGTTAATATGATTATGAATTAAAATGTCATTAATTCTCTGATAATTTAAGTAGACTCCAAATGAAATTTTGTCCAAAGAATATGTGACTAAGGGTCACTGCAGGGATCTCTACTTACTGTGCTCCCCTGGTTCTTTATTGGATGTACTCAGAGTAAAACAGCATTTTCCTGCCCTCATCTTCAAATTCTCGGTGGATTCTGAGATTTAAGGGGGTTTCTCTCAGTCATCATCACCATAACTAGCCAAATTATGTCCTCAGGTCACATTGCGCAATCCTATTATCTTCAAAGTGAATCCCACAATGTACAACCTCTTTAGATTTGAGAGAGTTTGCATAAATTTCTCCAAAGGCATAATCTGAAAGTAATAAAATTATAGAATATTACATTAGCTGCAGAGTACCTTTCTGTTAATGATGGACTCAGCTATCCTGTCAGAGCCCAGACTGGACTTTGAGGTAGAAGAAAATATTTAGAAGAAAAATACAATATGAAATAAGTGGGACTGAGTAGTTACACGCTTTTCATTTTTTTACAGCCCATTTGAAACAGATTCACTTTTTCATGCCAACATTTCTATTAAACTAAGATTTCAGCGGAATAAGTATTTGAGGTACCAGAACTTCTGGATATGTGCTTTTGCACAGTGCATCTTCTACAAGGTATTCTGAGGCATAACATCCCAGATGATTCAGAAACTGGATTAAAGAGCTATTCAGAAGTGCTAAGCAAAAGTAAACATCAGAAATTACATGTCACAGTCAGGAGAAAATGAAGGGTATATTAAAGGCAGCTTACTTTATAATAAGAGTTCTCATTACTTTTTCTAGGTCAACATTGCTGTATGAAATCGAATGCTTCATCATCTTATATGTACTTTTAAAGGGCTTTTTTCTTTGACTTTTCAAATACTTTTTGGAAAGCAAATGCTGAATATCTTCCTCAAGCTGATGATGCTGTAGTCATATTCCATCACATAACTTTGAGCACGTGTTTTAAGGAGCTCCAGTTACAAATTCACATGACCACTTTTTCTCTGATTAGATTACAAAATATTTGGTTCCTCACAAACCATTTGTGCAACTCCTGGATCACTGAAAGGATAAGATTCATCTGTAGCAGGAAGGTAACAGTGATCTCTATTTCAGAGCTGAATACTGGCCAAGTTTGGACTTGACCATAGTTTCATACACTCAAATTTAGGCAACACACAATTTAGTAAGAGCTAGAGAGAATCCTTCCTCCCACCCATGGGCATAGAGTAAGTACTGATCAAGTTTAGCAAAACCTGTTGCAAAGGATGATATTGTCTCTAAGCTCAGTGATTTTTTTTTTTCCAATGTGTCTATGAATTAAAAAATATTTGGTCTTTCTTGAGGAAAGAAAGATTGTAGCACATTCACCAAAAAAGGTCATTGGGCCGGAATGAAAATGCAGAAACATCAATTGTTTCAATTCACTAATCATATATAATTGGTCTGGCTCACCTGAACTAGAACATTTGTTATTATAATGCATAATTAAAGTTCTTTTCATTTTGCTACTTTCCATTTGCAATTATCTTTCTTTCAACAAGTGTATGAAACGGAAACTTCTGGTAAAAATGAAGATACATTTGACAAATTAAGATAATTAGGAAAATGTCCCTGAAAGGGGAAAAACTTTATAAGCATGAACATTTTCAGTTCCGAATTGCCTATTGACTGTCCTCTGTGAATTCTGTGAGATGGAAGGAATTCTGATTTTGTCTCCTATGGAAGTATTCAATCTTCAGCTTAATTTTAACAAGCAATCAGCCCTATTGGGCAACTAACATTATGGAGTAAATCATAAGGATACAGATAATCCTGATTTTGACTGAGATGTTTAGTATTAAAATGACACGTAAAGGCAGCTATAAAAAGCCACACAGTATAAAAACATCATTCCCCTGAGTAACTTGAAGAGATATAATAAAACAACTGAGCATTAAATGTTTTTGTGTTCCACAGCATTAAATAGGTTATTATGTAAGGCGCCATGAATAGCGTGTTTTACATTGTCTGCTGCTGTGTGATACCTTCTTGAAGCCACACAACCCGTCTTAGCAGGAAGACTTCAGAGCTTCTTCACTGGACCTTGTCCAGTCCTTTTTATTTATTTACTTGTTTATTTACCAGTAGAGTTAATTCTGGTAGTAAAAGTTTGTTTTTTTCTCATGGTTCTATTTGGACAGGAGAGTGAAAAAATTGCACGAGGAATGAAAATGTACAAAGGTGAATGATGGAAACATTTACATCTTTGTTTTGATTTCCACTTTTCAGTGCTTTGCTTTCTCTCTGACCGACAAATGGATTTCTCCTCATTCTTCTCCTATTCCTCTTATTCTAAAACTTGAATTTTCCCAGTCCTCTTTTCCCATGAGCTGTGTATGCAGTGCAAGGGACTTTCATCTTATACTCAGTGCTTAGACGAAGAGGATTAAAATACAAAGATGGGGAAAATCACTTGGGAAAAAAAATTCTTACAAAGTGAACCTCTAAGGTGTGATAATGTTTTAAGGCAAAGCTAAAGCTATTGCTTTCAGGAGGACTGCAGTTTCAGTGAGAGATACTCCGGGTCATCAGCCATAACATCTGTAACATCTATTATGCACTGGGATATGGACGCCTTTCTTCAAAATCTGTCCATTAAGGCAAGAGTGAAAGTGAAGATCTGCAATTTACCCAGCTCTTGTTCAACATGGTCTGGGAAAAGTAGCTAGTAACTGTTACTGTCGTATTTGGCACCTTGTGGTCCTCAAGCTAGTTCAGCTCCAGCCTTGCTGGGCATGAATAAAGAAGTCTCCTTATCTGAAAGACAGCCACACTCCAGTCCCAAGTTCTGCAGTCATCTAGGCATTGTTTGTGGTTGAAGTCTTATTTTGCTTTGCTTGTTCATTTGTTACTGCTGCTAAATTTGAACAAAACAGCCTTGTTTTTTTTTGTCTGCTTCTTGTATCTTAAGCTAAATCTAAAGTTATTATAATTTTAAATAATAATGTTATTATAGTTTTAAACATTTAAACATTTTAAATAATAATGTTAAATTTATTAATGGATTAGAGAATGATTACTATCTTGTAAGAATCGAAGATTAAAGATTACAATATTAATAAAAGGTATGTAGTCATTAATGTAATTTTGAAGCATCAAGCCTGTCTAATTTAATTTATACACTGCAGCATGACATATAATTTTGACTAATTAATTGTCTCTAATCTTTTTGTAGGTTGAAACTTTAATTAACCAATATTTACTTTCTCACAAAAAGATTAAAAGCCTCAACTTCCAAGAAAAATCTTTATAAAAATCTATCAACTCAATTTCAAGTAATGCAGTGAAGAGCTACCAAGAGCCATTTTGGAGAATGAAATAAATTCAATGATTGAGTACAATATTTGTATAAGGAGAACTATTAAACTGGTAAAAATAGTTTAGTAGAGTGGAATTTCAGGGATATTATAGGTACAATATACTGTTTTCCAGCAGGGTAGGAGGAGGAGGTAGGATAAGGAAATGTCTTTATTCTTGTCTCTTTGTGAAGCACACAAGGTAAACTTATTAGCAAGATGCTTCAAGATCCACCTCCATAGGGATATCCAGCAAAACAGAATGTGTGATACCTATCTATGTGCAAAAGAGAATACTCTGCAAAAAAACAGTGGAGCATGGCTGGAGGGAAAATTACTAGAATCCACAACACTGTTTAGTGTAAAATGCAAGTTACATTTACACTAAACAGTGTATGCATCAGGCAAGACAAGATACAATAATGATAAACAAAGTAGAAAGTCGAAAACTTCTGAGGAGAAATGAGCAGCGACATCACAGGAAAGCACTGCTTAGAAATGTGTCTGTTCTCAGATATTTCATACAGCACAGCAGCAATTCATATTTAAGTCTTGTCAAATATACCTATTCTCTGTATAACAAAATACCCCCAAACCAACACAAACAATTTTTAAACAGTCACCAAAAGGAGAAGGAAGCGCCTGGAAATCATTGCCTGTCATTTTCAGCTGAATGATGAGAACGTATAAACACAGTTTCTCTCCCCCTAAGGAATGGCTAAGAATTTTGAGTAGTTTGTTCTTTCTGCTTTCCCCCTGCTTCTTTTTTCTTTTTCTTTTCTTTTTCTTTCTTTTTTTTTTTTTAAGGAAATGAAGGAAAAGAGAGTTTTTTTTCTTCTATTCTTGTCTTTTAAAATGTGAACAAGAGAGTCTGTAAGCACACTAGGCTGCTCCAGAACCTCACTCTAATTACCTCCTTTGATTTATTCATTCCCAGTTTATATGTGCTTGGCCTTGTGCTGGCTGATTCCTTCAGCTCTTTCTTCCTTGATGCTTAGACCCTTCCATGCCACCAAAATCTGTTTTCAAAAGAGAAGCCTTATTTCTTTGCAGCCTTGACTTTGCTGTGTAATCAAGCCTTACTCATCTGTTCTCTGTTCAGAAGATGGATTTTCCAACTTCTGACCATCCCATAAGCCATTTCTGCACATCTTTTTGAAAAATGGGTGTACCCATTTTTGACCAGGGTTGTATACTCTATTCTTGATGAAGTCTTACAAACACCTACCAAGTACAGTGTCACTAACATTTTAATCTCCCTAGGGAACTAAGCTTAACAGATGCACCCAATAATTCCATTTTCCTTGGAAACACAGAGCCAAATAAGAAAATATAGTTCTACCTAACCCCTACTCTGCAGGGATTCTGCTGTTTTACTGGGAGCCCTAAAAACTGCTATTCCTGCAAAAGGGAGAGCTGCCCTTCAGTGGCAGCTGTGGAAGTTCAGCATCACACTGAGGTAAATCAGGCTGCCTCTTGTCCAGACACCATCTGGCTACTGATTGCATAAAACAGAATCAGAGGTTCATTTTAGAAGAGTACAGACAAAAGACACGAATGTCAGAAGGAAGAAAAGAGAGGATGAATCTTTTATTCACTGAAATAACACGGTTTCAGAAAAGTCAAAATTATTGGTGTGTTCAGATCAAGAGTTTTGATGGAGAAAAGGTTTGAAAATTACTCAGCTTAGTGTTTCCAAAACTGGAGAAGATTCATAAATTGCAATACACAAATGAGCAAGGCAAGTGCTGTCCTCGGGCTCTCCTAAACTTGCAGTGGGGGCTGGCTTGCTGGCTCAAATCCTGTCCAACCTGCTGCAGCATCAGTTTTTCTAGCCCATGCAGGTATGCCTCCCATTAAAAAGCAAAAAACAAAACGTTTCCACCAGTTAGACCCCAGGTTTCCAAAAATGTTTAAAAAGGCTTTTTTCTTTTTTTTTTTTAGATTTATTGAAGTTTGATTTTAGATCAGTCCTCCCAGGATGATTTGGTTTGCTTTGTTTTGTCTTTGCAAGCAGTCCTAGCTAGCCCCAAATGATACATAGCCAGGAGCATTTAAATGCAACCTGTAATGGAATAGCACTTCATTTTTTTAAAGCTCAATAGTATTACGTATTCCATAGAGTTTTGACTTACAAACCAAAGTCAGGCTATGAGGCACAGAGAAAGTATAAACAAAACATAAAGTGATGATTTTTCATTTGAAAGTGCTGTAGTGTAAAAGCCTTTTTATAGCACTCTGTAGCATAAAATGTGTATTTGATGTGTGTTTACATCAATTACTTTTATTTGGGTACCTGATTTAGTAAGATGTCATGAATGGTAATATGAAATAGTAGAGTGCCTATTTTGATCACTGCAATGGAACATGAATGATCACGTTAAATGCATATGATTTCACTAAATATTACTGCAATGGAAATAGAAGTTACAGCAATTATAGAATCAGCAAATATAGAAATAGAATCATTTCTTTAGTAATTTTTTTTTTTTTAATCCATGAAGTAACCCATATCTTGCTAAGTTCTTCTGCATCGTTTGTAATGTTTGTACCTTAAAAAATGCTTTTACTCCAAAGCACTTGCTAGGAAGTGCTACCTTTATTCATTTACAATTACCCTGTATAAAAGCAATATGTGCCATAATATACTAGATTCCTAAATAGCTTAGGCCAGGAAGAGAGAAAAGATGCTCTATCTAATAGAAACAAGATGGGAAACTGTGGATGGAGGAAGTACATCTTACATGAACTGGAGGTGGCCACCAGTCTCAAGTATAGCACTCGTTCACTTAAGTGACAAGTAGCCTTTATTTCCCTTAAATAGTCAGAAGTACCGGTATTGAACACTTTATCCAAAAACTAGCATAACAGAAAATTGATTCAATGCTGATTCAGAGCTCTCTGAGTCCCTGAGTCATCACCACGTTCTGAGTTTCTCTTGGAAATCATCCAGGAAAGAAGTAACCAGAAATGACCTTCCTCAGCTTGTAGATAAGAGAAAAAGGCATTCGTTGTTTAAAGCATTGTGCAGACCAAAGTTTTCCTGTTGGTGCAAATCTTCTGGAAGACATACTATTGCTGATGAAACAAACATTTGGGTGAGCTACCATTTATGAATAAAAAAAGCACGAAGAAACATGGCCTTGTATCATAATCCTGGGTATATTTTTATATATATATATATATATATATATATATAAAGCAGGTTTATACATATATGTAGAAAACACTTTTTCTTCTAGAACATAAGTCAAAAATGTATTATGAAACCTAAATAGACTGGATTAATCAAATGTCATACTGGCACTTCTAATAATGATTTTATATTGCAAATTACATTACCTAGCTTTAGCAGTGAGAAGAAAAGCTACAGAAGATCAATTAAACAAACAGGAAATTACTCTTTATGCTCCGTGACTTCCAGCACTTACAATGGTGCCAAGATCCCTGGAAATTAACCCGGCATTTGCATAAGATTAATAACTCACCCACTTTCCACCTAAATCACTGTAGCTTGTTTCAAGTTATCTAATGTCAACTAGAGAGGCTGGAGAGGACGAGAGCAAATTAAAAATGGCTGAATATGTCAAAAAGGAATGCACCTTTTTAATATGAGGTGCTTATATTAATAAATGCACCTGCAGCCTTCCAGGATTAACGAGTGAGATAATAGCAGAATTAATTTAAATGGGAACATGCCCACGTGGGTTCACTAGTAAACTAGTTCACGTGTGATGACAGCGCTCATGAGTGCAAACCAAAAATAATCACTTCCTATCAATCTTTTCCCATCAATTGAGAGGAGGGAAAGAAAAACGAGTCTGATGGCTGGTAATCAGAGGGGAGGGGAATACAAATTTTTAGCTGGTGTATTCGGCAGTTGTGAGTGAGTGTTCTTGTCTCTGATGGGGATGTGCGGCCTCACTGGACACAAGTTCCCACAGAATAAATACATTATTTGGATGTAACTCCTGGAGCTGCTTAGCAGCAGTTTGGGGAAATAGAGACGACTTCCTTGTCCTTTCAGTCGCTGATGCCTCACAGGATGCTTAGCCAGATGGTGTATATAAGATTACAGGAAAATGATTTTCAGATAAACCATGAGCCTGAACAAACTAATGTAGTTCCAGGTGCATTATCTGGTAATCCACAGCAGAAGATCATTTCAGGGGAAAACACTATTGAAGCTGCCCCTGAAAAAGTTGCTTAGTTTTACAAGCATTAATATATAAATATATGCATAAAACTTCTGCAGCAACACTACTTATTTAAAAAGGGGATGGAAGGAGGCAAAAGTTCCCTTTACTGTCTATTCTTTGAAAAGAAGCATGGAATATGGGAAGATAGGGTACATGGAGATGAAGGGAAGAGGGCAGCAATCCTCTTTATCCAATCACAATTAAAACTGGATTTCATTTAGGATGGAGTATTGTTAGTAGCCCCATCCAAAGAGAAAAAAAAATATTCTGTCATTCCTAGTTTTGCTACATGAAATGAATGCAATTAAAAAGAAAAGAATAAAAATAGGGAAAAAGAAAAGGATTTGGCAGTTAATTCCTCCATGATTAAAGGATGCAGAAACATATGAGGCAAAAAAAAAAAACCAGCTTTTGTGTGTGATTAAGTGCTGAAATGTATCCAAAGACATTTGATAACTACAGCAGCAATTTATTGAGAATGTTCATCTCTGTTTCTGACATTAGTCATTCTCTTCATAGAAGGCAAATAGGTTCAAGAAAACAAAAAACACAAATTATATATATATTATATATATGTATGAACATATATGTGTATAGTACTTATCTGAAGTAAGAAATGAAAATTTTGTTGCTGGTCTTTATTTTTTTGTTTATTGTTGTTGTATATTCTGCGTATTTGCCACACTGAGATCAGACTCAACTGAGTATTTGTTTGATTGGAGCTCACCAAATACATAACCCTTAACAGTAGGATTAAAAAGACAAATAGCATTCAGAAAGCAATGGTATCGGCAAGCTACATTTACAAAGGTCATTTCCAGCATGTGCAAAATGTATGCACATACTTAATTAAGAGGCATATCTGAAAGTCTGACAGCCTGTTATTTATGAAAGCGTTGCTTGTATTTTCAGAAACAGGGAAAGTGTGGGTGAGGGCAATAACAATGTCTCGAGGCTTGACAAGAGTGTGTATAGAGCCAGAGTGAAAAGATGGTAACACTGAGACAGAGGTCTAGAAAATCATCAGTGCAGTGGAGATGGTGAATCAGAAGTGACCATTCACTGCTTTTCTGAATACAAAGACTAAGAGGAAAGAAAAGAAACCAGCCTAGGCCAAGTTCATGACACAACATGACATGGTTCCTCACACAGCTTGCGCTTATTCTTCATATTGCCCTCGAGGCCAAGAAGGCCAATGAGATACTGGGGTGCATTAAGAAGAGTGTCTTCAGCACGTCAAGAGAGGTGACTGTCCCCCTCTCTTTGGCCTTGATGAGGCCACATCTGGAGTAGTGTCCAGTTCCGGGCTCCCCAGTACAAGAAGGATGTGGAGCTGCTGGAGAGAGCCAGCGCAGGGCTACGAGGATGATCAGGGGCCTGGAACATCTGCCCTGTGAGCAAAGGCTGAGAGAGCTGGGCCTCTTCAGCCTGGAGAAGAGAAGGCTGAGGGGGGACCTGATCAGTGTCTATAAATACCTCAAGGGAGGCAGTGAGGAGGAGGGGGCGGCCTCTTTTCAGTGGTGGCCACTGATAGGACTAGAGGAAATGGCCACAATTTGAAGCACCAAAAATTCCACAGGAACTTAAGGAAACATTTCTTCACTGTGAGGGTTACAGAGCCCTGGAACAGGCTGCCCAGCAAAGTTGTGGAGTCTCCTCCTCTGGAGATCTTTAAAGTCCGCTTGGACACAGCCCTGTGTCACATGCCCTAAGTGACCGTGCGTGTGCAGGGGGGTTGGACTAGATCATCTCGGAAGGTCCCTTCCAACCATAAGGATTCTATGATTATGCTGTGAAACTCACTGCAAGTTGGGCACCAAGAATACATGTAATTTTTCATTGGTTCAAAAAAGCACTGGGAGAATCATGGTAAAATAATCTGGTGAAGCCTGTTAGATGCCAGGATACCATGTCTGGCTGTGGAAGTGACGGAGCTAATGACACCCATTCATTAGCATTAGCAATCTACTAAATGCCTCTTGCAGTATAAAAGTGCTAGTAGAGTAGCAGCATCACTGCCTGCAACAAAATCATATCTCGCTCTCAAATTGGTTAGATGCTCTCCATGTGTGCTCATGTATCAGCATCAGTATCATGGAAGAATACATACCATGTAACATGTAAGAAAATCTTACGTATGTACGGATGCCATTTATATGCATCACTAACATATGATAACATTTTTACAGGCGTTTATACTAATTATTTGAAGCCCACTTTATGCAGAATTGAAAACGTATGCTAAAAGAATCTGAAAATGTTCATATTCAGAAATGTTCAATTAGGACATTCTAATTAACATCTAGTCTGCCTTTGAAATACTTATATGTATGCAGAGCTTTTATGCCATCTTCATATATTTTTGTCGTAGGATTTCCTTGGTTTTATTAAAATTTTAATAACTTTGTAAGCAAGGGACTTATGTCTGATATTGACTAAGTTATGGATAAATCAGAATATAGCAGTCTACATCCACAGCTGGAATCATGCCCCTTTGATGTCCTACAGTTAATTCAGGAGTCCAGACTATATTATTGGAGATTGTCTCTTTCTCCTTAAAATCTGTAAATCTATTTTTAGGCTAGCATATAAATCTATAGTTGATTTAAAAAATAATATTGAATAAGAATGATATCTGATTTCAGTTGTGTCATATTTTCAAGATACCTTGACCACAAGTGCCTTGACAAAAGATGCAGAACTACCAAGATATCTTTAAGTGTAGCATGGGAACAGGAAATGATGCTGCAATAATTTGTATGTTATTTTTAATAAACGTTATTGTAAAAAGAAATCAATGTATTGAACAAAACAAGGAAAACAATATCAGCTTTGAAGTCTCTCAGTGCTAGCAGCCTTGGCACAGTGTTTCTTTTAGAAAGTCTTTGTATCTATGTGCTAAAGTCTGAGAAAATTGAGGTGGTCGATGATAACATTGGGAAAGATCACAAATGTGCTTGTTTAGTTTCTGATGATGAGTTCATATCAAACTGTTTTAGCACAACAGCAGAAGAAATAGTGTAATGGAAGCAGATATTTAACCTCAGTGCTGTCCAGGCTGCATATTCCCAACCCAGGTGCCTTCTAGTTGACCCAAGAGATTTCTGTACTGGGCAGCAGTCAGCTTTAATGGGAGACCAAATCAATGCTCTTTCTTCCTTATCACCTAGCAAAATCAAACATGCTACAGGGTAAGTGAGAGCCAATTACCGATGGATGCATAGAACAAAACAGCTTCTCAACTGATTACTGCAGCTCTGCTTTCTGTACCGAACTGTAGCTTCCCCTGGGCTGCTTGGCATTGCTGAAGCCAATATCTCAACCACTTCTGCACTGTTCACTCCGAGGCCAACCCCTCAGGACACCAGCACTGCTGTCTGTGTGGCTCCACACTGAACCAAAAGGGTAACTGCTGCATCTAGAAAGGATCTCAGAGTGAAGAAATTGTTACCTTTCCAGTGGGATCTATTTCCTAATTCACCACCTGTGCTGGGAATGGGTTAGTATGCAGGTGGGAATGAGCAGAAAGGGCCACCCCCAAAATTGCATGGGGATGGGAGGCGCAGTATATTGGAGAAATAGTTTCCTATAGACTTGTTGATATTTTCCCACTGTTAGCCGTGTATTAAATCAGCATTTTCAGAAGCACCTGTTTCTCAGAGAATTCAAATTTTCCAGGACAGCCAATTTTCAGCTGTCTACATAGCCACCATGTATCAGGGAGGTTTTAAGAGATAGAGGTACAAATGAGGTAAACACTAATAATGATCTAGTCTCACATTTCTATGTCTTAATCAGTAAAGGACAAAATGACAACCTCCTACTATTTTTGTCTACTGTGATAGATATCTCTAATAGGAAAGAAGGAACTGTAGTGAGTTCACCTGACCGAGGGGAGAATAGAGGTAGGACTGACACAGGAACTAAGTGAGTTGGAAAATATAAGAATGTTTGCATTGGGTGAGGAACAGAAACTTAAGGGAAAAAGCTAAAAGGGGAAAATGAACGGAAGGAGGACAGAAAAAATTAGAAGCAAAGAGTGCTATCAGAACAATGACATCAGTTGGGAAGAGGGACAAGGAGTAAAGTAGTTAGTGAACAGGGACCAAACGGGAAAGGTCATGGCACTTATTGCTACCTTTTAGGGAAATGTTTGCACTTTTTACTGAAGAAAAATGATTTTATGGAGGAAAATAAATGGGTAAAAATGTGAGACTCAAAATGCTGGAAAGTACTGATAGAAATGAACTGAACAAGGAAATAAAGAGATTTAGGAAGGAAAATGTTGGACAAAAAATTGAATCCTTGCACTATGTGAGGAGCAGAAGTGAGAATGCTCCTCAGGGAGAATGAATAAAGTAGGATTGCAAAATATAAACTGTTGCACAGAGGGAACAAAATCGATTGTCTTGGAAACATAGACAGTAACACTGACAGAAATGAATGACAGCAGCAAGGGAAACTAAACAAAAGAAATAAGCATAGAGTCAGGAATTAGCTTCCTAGGGGCTGAAAAGGAAGTGATGGGATGGAAAAAAAGACTGATGGTGAGCAAGAAGTGGATCAAAAGATGAGAGATCTGAAAGGAACCACTGCTAAAAGCAAAGACTGCATTCACCTTCAGCACAATGGTGGTTTTAAGAGAAGGGGAGAGGCGTCTGTGATATTGCTTAAAGATAACTAGGAAATTCATGAGAGAATTTGGCTTCCTCCTTGCTCTTCTGTCTGGAGGACTTGACTGTGAAGGCTTCTGACCAGGAAGGGGAGGACCATGAAGTGAGACCCAGAGAAGGAAACAGCTAACTTAACAAATATATAGAATATTTGAGGAACATTTGTCACTGCTCAAACATACCTGAGAGATGGCCTCCGACCCATAAAACTGTGCTAGCTAAGGCAAAGTAACACTTCATGATACATCTTGTTAAAGTTCCACATATGATTCAACTGATTGTTGGTTTACCAGAACCCCAATACCTGGAAAGTTATTTCAGTTATTGCAAGGCTATGCAGGATCCAACTCATGATTATGCAGGAAAGGTTCAGTAGCTCATTATCTACATGACTATAGAAAAATGAAGCACTGTAGCCTTAAACACCACATACTGACTCCTGCACATGCAGAGCATTTAGTGTGATGTGACATCTGCTAATTATTCTAAGACTTCAGCACTAAATCCTAGAAGACTTTTCTTTTTCTTCAGAATACTTGAAACTAACTGTCAGATTGAGGCAGACTTTCTTCCATGTATATTACAGCAGTAAACTAAAGAGATGTATGCTTTGGTCCTTTATGAGCACTGTTCAGTAAAGGCAGATGGTGCATGTTTAATCCAGTATTTGCCAATAGACTCCAGGATAATGTCTTTCCTACTTTCACCTCCTGTTTGTGAAATCAGCACATGGACTAGTAACAACAGAATATGCAGTTAAGTTTACTAGCATTCATTTGATCCCTATCTCTATAAAGGCATGAACTTCTATAAAGAGGAAAATGAGACGCTAGTTTGATCAGTCACACATTTTTCTGGGTGGCGCAGTCTCTGAGGTGACACAGAGAGAGTCTCTGTAGGTGACTTACACAAACTTAACTGTGGCCATAGGTACTCATATAGGTCATAGATCATGGGACTTCACCTTCCTGTTTCAGTTTTTTACTCAGCTCTGCCTGAAATGACCTTTCCATGCTTTTAAGACATGTCCAAGATCTGGTGCAGAGACCTTCTCACAAAGCTTGATCTCTGTTGCTTGTTGCACTTGTCACTGCTGATAGGTTCCAATAAATATGAAATGTCCTACCATCATTTTATTAGTTAAAAGTAAAATCAGTTTAGGGGGGAGGTTTTATTTTATTGCCATCATTCATACTGATAACCTACTGATAGACAAGTGATGTTTAGTAGATTGCTAATGCCTCGAGGAAGGAACTGTTTCTGTGTGTTTGAAGTGTGTAGAAAGCAGCCAGAGGTATAAAAAAGAGCAATATTTCTGAGAAAATAACTGTTGGAATCAGTTAAAGTGGAAAATGTTCAGCAGAATGTAATTGTCATGTATTTAGATATTACTGTAAAAAAAAAAAGCATTGCTCAGTTTCACTGCAATTACATAATATAGAGTCTGCACTATTGTTAGAACAACAACAAAAAAGCTTCATTTTCCTTCAATTTTTGTTGCTAGGATTTTACCGTTTGTTAATATTCCACAGTTTTCTTCAATGTGTTTTTTCCCATAAATACAACAGCTGCCGTGTCAGGCAATGAAAAGCAGGACCAGATTATGTGACAGCTTTAGGGTATTTACAAAAGTAAAGTATTTTATCTGTGTTTTCATGACCTTTTCAGACCAAGACTGAAGTCACAGGACTAGAATGACACTGTTAAAACCATTACCCTTTCCTTGCCTCACAGCAGAAATCTAGCACCTCCACGTGACGTGCTAAGACTACACAGCAAGTAGGGCAGCAACCCCCTTCCAGAAAGGCATATGCCTGCCACAAAAGTATTATGGCCGTAAAGACTATGTGCCGAAGTAAAAGCGTAGTCCTAGAAGGCTGAAGAACGTCTCGCTAAATATTTTCAACCATTTTTCCAGCAGGGGCAGTATCAAGGGGAGAAAGGGAATGGATTTCAGTTTTGTTGCTTCCTCCTTTTTGGTCAGAATCATGGGCCAAATAGTGCAATTCTGGCAGAGAGAATGAAGTCCAGAGAACCTTAAAGGGTCCTCCAAAAGTCTCTAGTCCAACTATCGGTTCAGAGCAAGCTCAATTTGACTTATGCTGGTCAAGTCAAGTTTTCAGTATCTCTAAGCATGGATACTCAACAGTTCCTCTTACTTGTTTCACGTTTGACCATCCTCATAGTGAAAATGAGCTTTTTTTCTTGCCTTGTATTAAGCTGGAACTTCCTGTGTTCTAGCTGGTTTCTGATGCCTCTTTACTGAAGCACTGTGTACCTCTGAGAAGAGACTAGGCCATCTTCTTTGCCCCTTACTATATTCAGATACAGTAAGAAGATGCCTTTCCTTGGCCTTTTCCTCTTAAGAGTGAACAAACTCAGGTCACTTAGTCACTCTTTGTATGCCATGAATTCAAGGCAGAGTTAAACTAGGAATGCCTAGGGAGCAAAAGATTCTATGCTTGACTACATCTTTCCTACCTTCTGTAAGTCTTAGCCCTTGAATGAAAGTCTAATGTAGGAACCAGGTTGCCACAGACATCCCTGATGGGGAGTTAACGTTAGAAACAGACTCAGAGGAGGGAGATTGCGATCAGAGATGTCTGATGTGCAGACAAGGAGATGTCAGAAAGCATACGAGAAGTAGGCAGCTATAATTCTTGTGAGGGAAACCTGCCAGACTGTCACTTCTGCCTCATCTCATCTCCTTTAGCTGTAATCGCACTTGCTTCTCAGGGAAGGAACCAGGCTCATGCAGGTTTGCTCTCTTCACCTGTCAAAGTGGGAGGGAAAATTTGTCATTACATCAGTTGATAAAACATAACTAGATATATAGGTTCATGAGTTGCTCAATGAGATGGCCACATGCTGTTTTTGAGTTATTTCAATACTGCTGTTTTTAAGCACTTTATAGTTTTGTTTGTCAACATGTGTTTCACAACACACTGTTCTGGTGGCTCATCTCACTTCAGTACCAGAAGGCAGCTCCTGCTTTCTTTAGGTGCTCAGAACTCATTTTGCCTTTGGGCGAATGTGTACAAAATCAGATCCAAATTTAATTTGGGAAAAACTGAATTTCAAAGCACAGGGTTCACATATGCGTGTCAGAACACTTTTTCTCATTTTATGTCCAGGCTAAAATCATAACAGCTAAAAGAAGAGCATTAATTTATAGTTAACAGGCTGACTTTGGGACATTCTAGGATGAGAGCTCTTTTCCCCAGTGACAGTTATCTATGACAGTCATGTATGGCAATGTCACCTCTTGGAGGTTGTCAGTTTTACCTTCATTGGTGACAGAGATCCATTCATAGCCATCAAACAGCCTAAAGACATTATCTGTCAATCAACTCGTGCTGAAGTCCTATTTCCTTCATCTTTTCCAGAGAGGGCAATTGTGCTTCTGGAGCACAAATGAACATTATTATCATGCTCAGAAGAGTTGGCAATGTTGCAGTAGGAACTGGAACCTTCCCCATACTTATGTATTTCCATACCTTTCCCTTTTGTGTTCTCATTCAATACTAATCTTCTGGAACTTTAACTTTGCAGAAAGCTTGACCTGTGATTGAAAATGTTTTTGTTATGTTTAAATGAAACATTGTTTCCTTTTCCTTTTTGGATGGCATTTCTATGTATTTCACACATTTTTCTTACTGGTTTCGGAATTGTTTCCAAGTAGTTTCTCCCATCTGACATTCTATGGAAGTACCAAATGGAAGACAGGGAGAAAAATGTTAGCAAAGTCCCACCTCAAATATCTCAGGCAGATATTGAAGTTAGAATTCATCCTCAAAGTTCTGTTCTATGATAGCTTCTTGTAGAAAACACGTGATATATTTATAGTACATCCCATTATGCAAACTTGTATGTCTGTTTATCATATCCCCTTTATCATTAGCATTTCATTTGCATTACATTTCAAGGTAGCTGCAAACTTCTGTGAAAAATAAAGAATAGCTCAAGTGGAAAGCAATGACAAGAGCCAAATTTCATAATGGAAATTTAATAGGAAAAGAAATTCTTGTTTTGAGAAGCTGGTTCATAAAGCTCAGTTATTATGAGCAGTTTGCAGACTTCAGCGAAGGACTGTTGTCAGAAAATATGAGATGATTTTTTAACAAGAATGTTTTCCATATCTGAGTGAATACTGTGTTACTTACTTTAAGAAATAGATAAAGCCTTCAGTGTTTCTTATGAAGCATCTGCTTGATACCTTAGTAACTCACTATCTGCATACTCACTGATCTGAATTATTAAGAATGCCCATTTCCTTTTTTTTTTTTTTAAATCACCTTTCATTTTTCTCCTGTAGCTCTGCCAAGTTTTTCAGTTACTATGACTTTGATAGTCCCATATTGCAGGAAAAGAAAAATCAGCTTTATAGTCAGTTTCCTAATTCAGTTCCGAGTTCAGTTCATAAATCAGTTTCCTAATTCAGTTGCCAGTTAAGCCCTGCCACACTGAAATAGGTGCAGATGGTATCTCTGTGTAGGAAGAAAGAGGAAGAGGGCAGTTTCAGGTGAACAGCAGAGTCACAGATGCAAGGACTGTTGACTTTGAGATAGATTAGGAGGCCTTGTCATCTGGCTTCATCTGAGGTGCAGATTTGGCCTGCCATGAAATATTTTTTCCCTACTACCAAAAGTGAAAACAAATAAACAAAAAATTAACAAAAAAATCCCCACAAAATATACCAAAGAAGCAAAAGAATTGAGAACAGACCTGCTACAATGAATCTTCTCTAAATCTTGTGATTTCTTGCATCACTCTCCAATGCTGAACTGGTCATAATTTGGAGACAGTGATAAATGCTCTGTGTTGGAAATTCTTGAGAAAGTCTTTTTTTTTCTTTTTTTTTTTTGTAGGAATTTTGCAAAATTGGTATTAGATCATTTACCAGGAAGGGGGAACACCCATGGTACTCCTTCTGTCTTGGACTGTTGAACCTTGCCATCCATATAAATGACAGTCTGTGGGCTGCAGGACACCCTGAATATTTTTCTGTCTCCTATCTTTTTGCTATCATCCATTAAAATCTCTGTCAAAATGTTTTTGTTGATTTTTTTCCATTGGCACCCACGAACACGTTTAGCTAGGATGGGTTTTAAATGGCATTTCAAAGATACATGCCAGATTCACCAGCTTTGCACTGCCTAGGTGTTTGCTATGACTCCTAGGGCAGAATCAGGCACTCTTTCCTTCAGCAAATATTTAATTTCCTGTTCTAAATGGAACAATTTCCTCACAGAAATCATTTGAAATCTGACCAGAATTCACAATTACCGTAATGGGCTTCTGGAACAAAAATCAAGTAACTATAATGTTTCTAAGCACAGAAAGCAGAGCAAACACACAAAGACAGCAATAGATAGTAAAAATTAGCTGCAGGTTTTTATATATAAAACTAACATCTTTTATTGGTTCATAAACTGTTTGCAATACACCCAAGTCTGACAGTGACATCTCAGTTCAGCTGCTCACACGCACATTTCCCCTGCTTCCAACGGGGACACTGCTTTAGCAATGGCTCAGTGTGAGCAGAACTGTGGAATTAATCTAAATAACCTTTTCACCCTAATACTCATGATATTTAAATGTAAGCTGTCTCAAGCCCATGGAGAGGAGAGGAAATTAAGCCTTATCCCTGATGCTTTGGATCCTTTAACATACACTATGCTTTATAAATACAAATGCTGCAACATGAAAATAGTTTTTATAACAACATTAAGTAAGGTCTATCTTTCTTCTGTATGCCAAAGGCATCACTCTGTCATATTTAGGTGATGGACCATAAATTTGCTGCTGTACCTACCCCAGGGAAAGCTATCTTGAAAAAATATTCTAAACATTTTTAAAGTTGTGCTCCACAGATAAAGAGTAATTATATAATTAATTTTAACTTTGTTTTTTCCAAGGGGACTTCAACTCCCCATCCAATTCTGTGGGAGCAATTTGCCAGAGACAGATTAGTAGGGAAACATTTTACAGCACACAGACATCTTTTTGTGGGATAATCAGGTACTTAGAGGTCTACATATCATAAAATGCCTTGCATCTATTTGCTATAAATTGTGCCCATAATTATTTGCAGGCTCAGAGTTGAAGGATAATTCTGGAAATTGGAGCCTTAATATCTTGAATGATTTTTAGAAAATGGGCTTGGGTAATTTGCAAGTTGTAAAGCATCATAAAAATCTAAGACATTTCCTATATCCATCTGGCATATTGGCTAATATGGACGAACTTAGTCAGGGTGTAAAAGAGTTTTCAACACTAAAGAGGCAAGGGGACTTTCTCTTATTTGTATCAAATCTGCACCAAGTCCCCTAAGCATGTTTTTCTCCAGGATTGGATATCCATAGCATTTAACCACTTTAATAATGGATGACATGCATAAACATTATTGAAGGTTAGTTCCTGCTTTGTGCCTAAAATGGTTCCCTTGAGAGCATAATCCAGCTTCATTTTCATCATTGCTTTTGTCAGTCAGTCATATACAGTGGGATTTTAGATACAGTGGCTGATTATTAATGGAGAATATTCATATATTTCAACATAGTATAAAGACAGAGAGCTACCCAGTAAAGGAGTTTAATTATGATGAGTTTTAGTCATTAATATTTACATGCAGTTGTAATTAAATGGATGGAAAACAAAGTTGTGTCTATTGACAGTACTTCAGATGCATAATGGAAAACAGCCATGAATAAGCATGAACTGGCCATGATTATGTAGCATATGAGGACCTTGGAAAGCTTCCCCAATATCTTATTCTCCAACTTCTTCCAATCTGGTCTTGAGCAGACTCTGCAGTGTATCTGCAGTGTACAGATGCCTAAAATGGATGAGCTTCTCTGAACTCATGTACTGGTGAGAAAATAGTGCATCAGAATCCTTCCCTGATGCATTCATACAGCCAACAGCCAAGTTTTGCTGCTAGCAGTGATGGGAGAAATTAACCCAGAGGAGCATGACAAGGTGGAGAGGGGTGCTGCATGTCTACATGCACCAGAAAGCACCCCTGGGGTTATCTGAGACAATCTGTTCCTGTAACAGCTCAGTTTAGCCACTGCATGATTTTTATCTTGCCATTACATAACACAGCATGGAATGTCTGCCCTGTACACACAGTTACCAGCACAGTTGGGCTGTCTCAGCAGCTGTGTCCCTCATCCGCATCCAGAAAGAGAAAACAGGGATTGCAATTCCACACGGAGAGCTGCTCGCTTTCCCTCGTCCCAAAAGTCATAGCGGTGCCTACAACTCAGCCCTGATACTCAGTGCCTTATCATTTGGTGTCTCCCCTAGCAGGTTGGGTTCCCCATGCTCATGGACCTGATGTCTCCTTGTGCTGTTCCTGCTGCTCACTGGGTGCTCCTGATAAAGCCAGCACCAAAACTTAGATCACTGAGACATTGAGACACACTAAGTGCAAGAGTTGATAAAGCTCATGACCACTCATCACAACAGAAGCATTTGGCCAAATAGTGAGGAGATAAATGCATCAACCAATACTTACTTGCAGTTAAATATTTCACAATTAGGACTTAAAAGGCTCGGCACTACAAGGTAGCACTGTCCATAGTGTTTTGCCACCTGTTTATTAGCCATCCAGAAGCACAAGCAACTGTTAGTCTTGTATGTTATACTATTTGACACAACCTGTAGAGCAGTGCAAAATTAGAAAAGGGGGGATTTTGCTGAGAAGTGATGATAAACTAGGGTTAAATGGCCACTACTGTCCCAGGCAGTGATGTAATTGTACCACCTGCCAGACACTTCTGCTCACTGTTGTTAACTGTCCTATGCAGGAATTAGGAAATAAAAAAGGTTTTTTTTTCTGTATACACCACCAACTCAAGACACACATTCTTCTATTGTTACTCTTGATAGCATCCATAAATGCAAACCTCACAATTTATCTCCAAAATGCAATGCAAATTGATGGAGCAGACAAATATAGGAAGGGTCAATATTTGAATCTGTAAATGGAAGTGAGTCACTGTAGTTATGCCCAATTGTTTACATTCTTTCAGAAATTATAAACAAGGCTACAGGCTTTCATGAAAATCAAAAGCTCTCCACAGTGTGGAAGAAAAATGATGGACTATATAAAATATGTAAAATACATATTCCCTTTTCAGAAATGAACTGTGCATTGAGAAAGATCCTCAAAGAATGTATTTCTGGATGACTAATTTGCAAGAAAGCTATTCTGCTCTTTCTGCTTATTTCTTATTTGCTACCAAACTTAGAGGGCAGGGAGGGGAGATGCTGGATACTACAGAAAACTGCAGAGCCAAATTCATAACACAGGTCATTCCTGGTTTGGTATAGATGCTTTTCTACTAAAAGATCAGTCAAAACAGCTCAGTATGTGTTTCTTAGCACCAAAGCAGTGTAAGGATGTGTATGCATGCACAAATGGGAGATGAGATTATGCAATACATAGACAGGTGCAATTGTCTGCCCTAGTATTTAGTATTTTAGTATTTCCATTAAAGATTGCTTCTCCAATCTGTGCTGGATAGCTTTTGTACTGGAAGAACTACTTGCTTGTTCATAGGATTAAGAGATGATTCAGGTAGGAAGGGAGCCTTGGAGGTGTCCAGTCCAATCTCCTGCCTAAAGCAGGGCCAACTCTGGGATCAGATGAGGATGCTCAGGGCTGTGCTTCTTGAAAACCCCCAAGGATGGAGGTTGATATTTCTCTCACAGCCCATATGCAAGAGTACAACTTGTTTACAGGTTACTGGGTTTACGGGTTGTGGGATACCTTCCACAGTAACCCCAGGGCAGCTAGATGTCATTTGCTAGGTAAGGACTGGATCTTCCCCCATGGTCCCAAACTTTATGGAACCTCCTGCCTCTAACACACATCAGCGGAGGAGGTGATGCATGGTGCCAGCAGGACTGTGGCAGTGCTCTTCATCTTCTTGTATGAGCACTATTTAGAGCAGTTTTTGTATGAGCACTATCCCAAATAAAAAGAGCAGAAACGCTTGCCTTGGCAATTTCCTCTTTGTTCAAAATTCTTGCCTTAAACATCCTGCCTGATGTTGAATAAGCAAGTCCTGAAGTCCTGAAGTAGTTAAGAATGTTTGTACTTACTCTGGGATGTAGGTCTGCTCCTTGGTTTTTCTTTCCTTTTCTATCTAGATCCCTGGAAGAGAGTGCAAAAACAAGCTTCTTGGGAGAATTTCTAGATGTCAATTTTCAATGAATTTTAAATTCCTCATAATCATACCTACAGGTCTTCATCCTTGTGAAATGATTCTGTTCACTTATATGTCCTTCATAGGGCGTATCCCATTACATTTCCCCACATTTTTTTGAGTTCAGAATTAACTAGGCAAAAAAAAAAAAAAAAAAAAACTTTTAAAAATGAGAATGAAAATGAAATATCAAACCATCTGGCCGTTTCAGCAATGGCCATTGAAGATTTCTCAGATTATTGAGTACTGTTCCTTCTCCTGCTGTGTTCAACACAGCGTAGTGTAAGGATTTTTTCTGCAACTTTCTTAAAAGCCTGTGTCCCATCTTTCATCTATAAACTTGGAAGGATTTTAACACTTTTATGGAATAAAAACCCCAAGACATTTGTCTTAGGGCATCAGTGACAATCAGCTGCTGCTACCTATTAAAATGCCCACTTACAGGATGCCTAATGTTGTGAGGTAGAACTCAGCACATAGCGCACTGTGTCTCTAAGCTGTTTCAGCATTTAAAAGCTATGATTGTTTTTTTGACAGGCAATACCCAAGGGAAATACTGTACCAGGTAGACTAGCCTGGACTCAGAAATCTTACAATTATTTATCATCAGATCTAAATAACACAAAGCCTTTAAACACAAAAAGTGCCAAATGATAGAAGATATGCTATCTTAAAAAAAAAGTCTTTATTCAAGAAACACCAGTTGTTTGTAGCAGATGATCTAGATATATAAAAAAAAAAACCCTCCAACACATGTATGATTCAACCATTCTTTTGAAATAATGTCTTTTAATGAAATAAGGGAATTAAAGACCAAAAACAATGTCCACCAATTGCAAAACACAGTTCTTGGTGTGACAGCTGGTCAGTTGAGTGAGAGAGAGCTGACAATTTTATTGCTTAGTTCACTCTCCAAATGTTTCAGAAGGTGAGGTAATTCTTATTAAAAAAGTGATTTCAAGGAACTATTATGCAGCAGAAATTGATCCTTGAAAGAGAAGGAGAAAAAAAAAAAAAAAAAGGATATGGTTATCAGTTTGCATGGAGCTTTCAGACTCGGGCTTTCACTATAGACCAACAGGAACATATTGGCCTGGCTACTGCAGTACCCTTTGAGCGTTTATAGTTGCCCAATATTGAGCACACAAGAAGAAATCAGAGTCAGGACCTCTATCTGCACTTCTATATTGCAGGGAGATTTCCCTGTGGATTTTAACATGGACCTCTGCACCTCTGCACCCACCTGCTGCTTTTCAGAGCATTTGCAGAAATGCTGTCTTTGGGAATGTGCTGGTTGATTCCAGCTTGGCTAAGAATTAGTTGTGAGGATGAATGGAAATGACTGACAGATGGACAGCGGGCTTGTTTAAGTCTTGCTTTCCTTTGAGAGACACTAAAACCTTTTAGTTTCACATGGAGCATGTGATGAATATCATGCCAAATGGTGAGCTGGTGAAACTAACGCAACCATGTGATTTTATATCAGTGGGGTGCTTGGCTCACAGTTGTTTATTGCAGTGTTTTATGGTTTTCAAGACCCTGCTGTACAAGGTGCTGGTCAGTCCAGGGGTTAAAAGGGCCTCCAGTGGAACTCCCTACTTGAATAAGTAGGTGGAGAGGTAGGAAGATGGTAATGTCTTTGTTTTTTACCCTGCAGTGCTCTGTGTCCTGCACATTTCTGAAAGCCCATATGCTACATTAGCAACAGCAAAACCAGATGAAGGGGCAGGAAAAATAGAGGCAGCCCAATCTATCAGCAAGATGATCATCCTTTTGTGGTCAGTCCCACAATCAAGTTTCTGACTTTTTCACTTCTGTGAACAGTATGCAATTTCCCCATTACTGAGAGACTTTTTTCTTTTTTAATTGATGTGAATTAAGCTGTATCTCAAATTTTAAAGTTTTTTTTTTTTTTCTGTACCCAATAAAACCCCAACCCCTGCCTACCAGGGTGCAGCCTTTCCTGCTCTGTCTTCATTGCACTGGCTGAGCAGCTTTTCACACCCTTCTGCTGTCAACAGATGGGAAATTTTAAAAGTCCTTCTAGAAAGGAGGGAGTTGCTGAGCCCAGCAGACCATGCCTGCCTATGACTTCCTGCCTGCCAGCCCCATGAGCAGGAAGCAGGTGGCTCTGCCCATAGAAAGAAGGGCAAAGAGTTCCCGGAATGAGAATAATCAACCACTGAATTCTGGAGGAAGGTTTCTGATGGAAATGCCGCATCTTTCCAGACTGTTGAGTGACTTTTCTTTTCCAGTAGGAAGGCTGAGCATGGATAACTTGCTCTGCAAAGAGCGCATAAAGTCTAAAACACTCGTGTCCCTTGTCAGCCTTGCGCTGAGCTGAACAGCCCCAAGCACAGAAGGGAAGACGAGAGGGTGAAAAGGAGGATGGGGAGGGCAGTTTGATGGAAGATGTAAAATAAAGGGATTAGGAAAATCTACCTGCATACCTTTGGATGATCAGGTAAAGAGATATTTGTGCCTTCCAAATACAATGTGGCACACAGAGCTTGCAGTAATGCTAGCCCTGGGGCAGGAATTAATCTAGATTTCTCTATCTTTGTTTTTTTTCTTTTTTTTGTTTTGTTTTGTTTTGTTTTGTTTTGTGTTTGTTTCCTTCTGATAATAAAATTTCACGTGATAAGGGGAGAAAACAGTCTCACTAATATGACATCATGTCAACCTAGACAACAGTCTTTTAAATAGGAAGACAAACCAGTAGTTTGACGCATGTTTTTTTTTAACTCTTTCTGCACATCTTGTATCAGCAAGACTCAAAAGGTGGAAAAGCTGTTTTGGAAAACCACCATAATGCTGCTCTTATGGTAAACTATGCATAGGGAGAACATGAGACCTGCAGGCAGACAGAGCCACCACCTGCTTTCTCAGCAACACCACCTTGCAGGCACAGCAAGAAAGCAAGCAAATCCACAGAAAGGATTTGACCCTTAAAAGCCCTATAGAATTGCACATGCAGTCATCAAGGATGATTGTCTCCAATAATACCAGTCTCTCATAAAGTTTTCAGGTGTTTTGCAAGTCTTCTTGCTCAGGCATCTTCTATCCTCAAAATAGCTATAATACACTAAGTCCCAATCTCTGTTTGTCTCTTTATGGTTCTCTTTCTCCTATTTAGAATGAAGGAAATGTTTTCTTTATTGATCTTTTTCCTAAACTGAACTCTACAGCCAGTGCTCTGCAGAATAAAATTTCCTCCAGTGAAACTGCAGTTAGGTCTAACTTCCCGAATGCCCAACTTTTAAGGTGCATTATAATTTCCATTGAACTGGAATCACTCTCAAGTTCTTGCAACAGGCATTTATAAGTATTTTCTAAAGCAAATGTAACCTGCAGAACTAAAGAAGAAAAAGAAAGTGAGTAGAACTGAAGAAAAGTGAAAAGACTGTCTTTCTTCTTTCTAGAAAGAAACTGATTGTAAAATCAGTTATAGTGCATGCATATACTTCTGTGGTTTAGGAACTCATTGTGTGCATCCATTGGTATGGAATCTCTTATACAAGAATTGAAATATATTAGCTCTGTGACAACTACTACACAAAGATATATACTCTTAACTTTTTTTTGATACTGTTTTTTTTTCTGATACTTCTCACATCTCTCCATTTCAATGAAAAAAAAAATCACTTGTCTTTGTACAGATTGTGTGAAAAAACTGAGTTTACTGTTTCTGGTTTGAGGAATGTTAGAGAGAAATTTAGGCAAAATTCATGTCACCATTTCCTAAAACAGCTTATTTTTATGTAGGACATGTGGGAAGATTCCTTCCCAGAAAAACACCATGAAATTAATTTTGACATATTTTTGTAGTAAATTCACAACTCCACACTGAAACATTTACAAAACATTATGTAGGCCTTTTGAAAAAAAAAGATTCTCTTTAAAAAAATCCCACAAAACACCTTAAACAAAAACACCTCATTCACAAAAAACCTCAATCATTCAGAGGGTATGCACGGAAGAGTTAAAAAGCTCACTGGTAAAATAAAGCATTTGCCTCAAGAGGCGAGAAGAAGTAAGTTTTCTCACATCCTGATGAGATGGACATGATTAAACATGTGGACCCTGCATGTAGCTTTCAAGATGAGCTATCTGTAGCAATCAGAAGAACTTTCAGGCAGCAACATGTGATCGAATTACATCGAAGAATGGGAAAGAGAAATTATGTGGTTTTGGCTTCTTCAAAACAGGACTTCTGAGGACATCTTGTCCCCTGATATGCTTCCCCTCTTCTCCATCCTGCCTCTTTGCTCCCTAGCACCTCTAGCTGCAAAGATAGTGGATAAAAGGAGGTTGTAGTGAGGCAGAGGTCAATCACTTGATATCTCCAAAATAACTACTGATAGGATGAGAGCAAATGGTCTCAAGTTGCACCAGGGGAGATTCAATTAGGAAAAATTTCTACATGGAAAGAATTGTCAAGCATTGGAACAGGCTACCCAGGGAAGTGGTGGAGTCACTGGCAGTTCCTGGCAGTGTTCAGGAAACGTGTAGATGAGGCACTTGGAGACATGGCTTAGCAGGAAGGGTAGTGATGGATTTACAGTTGGACTTGATCATCTTGAACATCTTTTCCAATCATGATTCTGCGATTCTTTGCTAAGCAAACTCCTTCATAGGAAGACCCAGATATTCAAACTGAAGGTGACCCCAGGCCAATTTCATTCAAAAATACCAGGCTGCTGAAATCCCTGAAGCACCTCTCTTAAGTGGAACAACCAGCAGTCACTGCCATTAAGGACAATGTATCAAATCTACCAGGGATGACTTAGGCAAGCATCCGGGAAGAATATAGCTCATGATGCTAAGTAAACTGCAAAGCTGACTCCTGTTACCTGAAGTCAAAAAGGAGTTGCTTCTTGGTAAATAAGCACAAAATGATGCTTTAGATGTTGTTTTTCTTGGCTTTCTTGGCTTTTCTTAATTTAGAAAGGAAGGGTATTGCACCAGGTGTAAGCATGTTCTCTCCTTTAGTCTTTATTGCTTCCCTAAAACTCTTTTAACTTTTTCCTTTTTTGACCTTTGTTAGTGCTACACCAGTATTCTCCGTGAAATTTGCACAGTAGCTTTGAGGTATCTCTTCTGAATAGCAAAAGTTAAGTTAATCAACTTATTTTTAAAATAATAATTAAATACATATGACAGGTTATTTTCATCTGCTATTTTATAAGTTCCATATTTTAGTTTATCATTTCAGTCACCCTCCGAAGTACTGAGTTTGTCATTAACTCGCAGCATCCGTCCCAAGTACTGGTTTCTGAGAAGTGAACAAAGATGTCTGCTACTTTTGAGTCTACTGATAATGATTCGTACAGTAATGAGAAATTGCATATTTGTTAACAGCTCAGCTACTTTGCTTTTCTGCAGTTTTTCCCCCCAGACTTCTTGAATACATGCCATCTGGACTCATTTGCTGTCAAAAAAGTGCCTATTTACCCACACAAAAAGATTTTAAAGATGTACACACCTTTAAAAAGATTCAAATTATGCTCTAAGAAATAAGCTAATGAGCTCATAACTTGAAAAAAATATATATTAAGGAAATAGGGCTTTTTTTCCTTTTCTGTCAGAAAAAAAAATCAGAACCTTTTATTCTTTTTGTTTTTCCTCTATTTTATTCTGCTTTCCATTTTTTTTGCAGAAGCGCATCCAGTGAATGAAACATAGCATGGACCAACAGCAATATCTTATATTAATAAGTTTATTCAGCTTATTGCTGACACTTTATTGAATCAAAATGATTTTTCAATGTCTAATAAGGCATTTTAGTGCATTTTTCTAGAATTTCAACTTGCAGTCTACCTCTGCTTGCAAACTATTATGTATGACAACATTTTTGCCACAATACAGAGAAACCATCTGTTAGAGTTCAGGAAGGACAAATTTAAGAAATGATTTCTTGGCAAGCTAAAACTGCATGTTGAAATCCTGTCAAGATCAGCTGGTATTATTTCAGGCAGGATTAACCATATGAGGGCAGAGATTAAAAAGTATAATATTCCCCGATTATGAGCAATGTATGTGCTATCTGAAAGAGCATGCAGGGCAACTGAATTCCTGGCATGGTGATGCTGTGTGCTGCAACTTTTGTGTGGGAAACAATCTGGAGAGGAAGAATGATAACAAATTTACTTCTCATAAAAGAGTTATAACCACGGCTTTATATCATCTCTTCAGTCCACATCTGTGCTCAGATCTGAGCTTGTGGCTAAACTTTGCATTCTGGAAAGTTAAATATAAGAACTGCAGTGTGAATGGTGACAGTAAAGATCAGATTTTCATAACCACATTGAAATCCATACAGCTTGTGTGTTTCCAAAACACACATAGCAGTGTTTGATATCTTTTAGGGAACTGCTTTTTGGATCCAGTATTACTGACTCACATACACTTTTAAATAAAATTCTATAGTCTAATAGATTACAGTTTATGCATTTATCAGAATGCATTCAGCAGAGAGCTTTTATTTCAGTAAAATAATTTATGCGGCTGACACTTCAGAAACACCATTTTGCTGTATTGTTTCCTCAGATTTCCATCTTCCTGATAAACATTGGACAAACAACTGTTCAAGAGATGCAATCTTGGGACTCAAAGCCCAGCAAGACTCCTTTTGCCCTTAGTCAAGTTTGAAACACAGCATGTTCACTTCCCTCCTTGTAAATCGAAACAAGCACAATGACCTGTTATACTACAGTTCTTCCTTCTTTGACACAGACCTATAAAAGAGCTGGATGATTGAAGTGCATTGGTGTTCTTTGTAAAGTAGAAGTAATATGTGTTTTTCTCAAAATTAAAGATTTGGGTTTACAGTCAACTGATGAGGAAAGCTCATTAATTCACAGGCAACTTGGATTTCTTTTGATTCATAGTTAATACTATAAAACTACAGGCTGTAGTTTAGTATCTAAAGCACTTTCATGTTTTAAAGATTATATTTCGGTGAATTTCATGTCATAAGTGTGTCTCAGGAAATACTCCATCTTTGGGGAATGGGAAATGTCATAATAATTATGGAGAGAAGAAAAATCAAAACTAAAGTTTATCAGACATCTATAGACTGAGGATGGTGGAACTGTCCAGGTAATTAATGCAAACTATTCTGATTCTTCCCCTTAACAAGCTTAGTGTTTGCTTTCCTCTTGTACTTACTTAGATAATTTCCATTTAATACTATTTGACATCAGAGGCTCTCTATAAGGGTTTTACTGAATATTCCACCTATATCTTAGTCTTCTTTAGACAGACATACCTGCACATTTTTTATGAAAAAGAAATATGCCTTGAAAATGTGTGTAATTAGTTTCAAGTCAGTAGAAGAGACATCGTAGTTCTGCATCTAGCTATTCCTGGAGCATTTATTGGTACATGGGTTCAGACTGCACCAATGTCCTCAAGCGAGGAAGCCTTAGATGAAAATCTAATAATCTGAAATGGGCTTGTGCTAAGCCTGCAAACCACCTGTAGAGGGTTTATGCAACATCCAGGGCTTAAGCTAGCCTAATTCCTTGCTTTCTGAGGAAACAATATATTTTGGATATGTTTCTAGGGTAGTAGATGGCATGGCCACTGGCATGGTTTGATGGAGATACAAGGTGTTCCAGACATTATGGTCACTATTTGGTATACGGCAGAAGTTGGAGGTCTATTGCACAGACTCCCAATGCAATCATTATCCCATAAGCCCTGCCAAGTCCTTTGAATACAAGCAGGCAATAGCCGAAGGTTACTTTTTTTTTTTTTTTTAACAAGCATTTAAGGAATTATCAGCACACATATGCATCTGTACTCACTCCCAGTAAGACATCTGGAGAGTCCAGGAAGACCAGCCCGCCAGCTCACAGTGCTCCAAGAAACCAAAATCAAGTAGCCAACTAGCTGACAAATCTGATGAGTGTCAGCTATCCAGTTTGGAAGCAGCGATGAAATAACCATTGCTTCACTTGCCCTCAGTCTTTTTTAAGCCAGCTGCCATTATGCCATGGGGAAATGACATGTCTGTTTTGATTATTTACTCTCATCTGCACTCTGCCTTCCCCACCCTCTCCCTGGACTTAACGATCATTACTGCTAATAAGGGCCAGGGTTCAGTAGACTAGAGAGTGCCGAGGATCTGATCCACAGGCCAGAAAAGTCAATGGAAGGCCTTTGCATTTTGGATCAAAATGACACTTTTCTGCCCAACCGACTTCACTGAGAGCTATGCACTCAGCTCCCATGTCATTCCAGCAAGAGATGGACGTTAGTGTCCGCAGATGTTCTACTGATGGTATGTGGCCGCGAAACCCTGCGTAGTGGAGATTATCAAGCTGGGGAAGCAGTCTCACAGGGAGAGTTGATGGCAAATGCATGCCTTGGATTAAGTTTTAATTGCTCCCAAGTTGGACAGGGAAACTTTTGGATCCTAGAGTCTTGGAGCCTTGCTTCGTAGAATCAGCAGTTCACTGATGATCAATGATAAGGACAGAAAAGGGAAGACTTTAAAAGCTTCTTAAGGGGTTGGATGATGAATTCTAGCTAACTTTAATGGGAAGCAAGCATCCATAAACTGTTTTCAAGGAAAAGAGATGGGGAGGACTTAAGAATTTCAGGTCTTGTTGTATTTAGATAATAACAAAAAATCAAATCAGAGAATTACAAGCATTTGCCAATTTTGTTTTCACATCTGATTTTGAAATCATGGGTGACTGTACTAGAAACTAGTTAAATGGGATGTATGGAAAGAGAAAACTGTGGCAGAAGCCACCAGTTTAGATTCTGCAAAAGAAAAATGAAATGTACTTTGAGGACAATCCTTAGTTGAACACAAGCTGCAGGGTAAAACATAAGCTTCAATCAACTCTTGCAAATAATTTGAGCCCAATGCCATAAGTGCCTTAAATTAAATCCTTCTCAACAGGAGCCAATCTAAATCGTTAAACATATGTCATGCAGAGAGCTATAATCACTAGAAGTGTCGTCTACACAGCACTTAATTTACATAGCAAATGTATTGCTGTTGTTAATTTGACAATTTTTCAATGTTCAATATCTCACAGAAAACATACATAGTTAGAAGATCTCTTGCTTTGTCGCCAAGTGAAAACCACATATGCACATAATTCTATTACCTAGTTTGTTGTGATATATATTTCCACGAAAGAAGTTTACCTTCCACATAAGAATATCCAGCCTCTTGTTTGAAATCTCCAGCATGATTTGTTACTGCCTTCAACATTTCAGGAAGCCTGATGCCAGACGAGATCATCAGAAAATCCACACCTGTCTTCCATCAAATGCAAGCAGCAGAATTCCATCTCCTTACCTCAGATCTCAGCCTATCAACTTGCACATGCCTCTGGCATGTCTTTTAGACAGGCACCCAGTGTTGATTTGAATACACACCAACTTGTCAAGGAATAGTGTTCTACCTTACAATTTTAAAACTGTCTCCATTTTTTAAAATCATACAGCACCCTGTCAAGTGTCACATCATTGACAAAAAGCTCCCTATATGGGTGTGATTCATGTTGTATGACGCTTCCACCAATCTATGGGCACTCAGGTCCTTGGAGACAGGTGGCACTGCCAACCTTCCACATTTGAAAAGAGAAAAGAATAACTAGGCACTTTTCCATGATTGCTCCGTTTTCTTTACCAAAAGCATCTTTAAAAAACATAATCCACAAGTCCGGTTCACTAGTTATCTATACCGCATGTTGGAAGCAACTCTTGTTATGGTGCATATAGCTGGTCAGAGAAACTTAGATGATAATGAGATGAGAATGCCCAGTAGGCATTGATGTTTTATAAGCATGAAGTAACTAGCCAAAACATAATGGGAAGCAATGCCTGTCAATACTGTACACCAAAACAACCTGTTGGCCTTATCTTTACCAGTAGATAACAGGGCTTTGCCACATTTTCAGATCCATTTCCTAGGTTACTGAAACTAATTTGACAACATGCAAATGTACATTTGGGATTAAATTGTATTCATTGAATAAAGATGCATTGAATAAAGGAGAAAATTTGCATTCACATCGGCGGGACAAGGATCTCATGCTCTGAAAGAAATCATCTGTTACTCCCTACAGCTCCCTGCATGCATCTGTTCAAATGGCAAACTGCAAGGTGCCTCACTGCAGAAAGTATTTTTAATCAGCCATTATTTTATACACTGCTTTACTTGAGCTCTGCCACAGTTTATGGTTCCTCTCAGAACACTTTCTTTAGTGAAACTGGGCATCTGATAACTTTAGCCCAGTATTTCATTTTCAGCTGCACCTCGTGTTGCACAAAAGGAGGCAAAGTCACTTAGGGGAGTTCTTTTTTCCAGTTTCAACATCAGCAGAACACAATAGCTTCAACAACCTGAAACAACCTGAAATCTATAGTTATGGTAATCCACTCTAAAGGTTTTGAACTTGGTTTCATGAGGAGCTCAATTCAAACTCTATTTGAGTACAAGGGAAAGATTGGCATTAATGCCAGTTTGAAACAGACTTAATCTGTAGCTTTCAAAAAGATAAAACCTCTTTCAAATTTAGAAAATGTGAAGAAAATGAAAGACAATGGAAATATATAGGAAGTTCTGAATGCAAAAAGGAAAAGTGAGTCACTTCCTGAGGAAAATAAATCTATTCTCCCTTGAGTTTAAGTTTTAATTGTGTTTTGAAGTTCATTTTTTCATCTCCTGATTGATGAAAGTACACTGAAATTATAGCTATGTAATGGATTTCAAACCATACTTTATACACTATTCTAATTATAAGTAATTAAAGTTTCTTCTTTTAGAAAAGTTATTTTATGGCCATTTAATTAAGAAGCTATGAGACCAAAAAAAAAAAAAAAAAAAGAAAAGCCACATCATAGGTATAATGACTAGCCTCATTTTATATTTTGAGTATTTGAGGAATGATTTAACTACTCTGATATTTATCTTCTGAAAGCCAGAGATGGTGAATGCAATTTTTTAACTGTACTCACTTTCTCTCTTAACCATTGGATGCTACAGTTTTACTGTGACTAGCCCACTTATAAAATTCTCCACAACCATGTTTTTTCTTTTTATAAAAAACTAGTCAAGTTTTCATAAGAAAAACTATAACTTTGACTGTAACTAATTTAAATGAATAGCAATAACAATTATAATAGCTAATATCAGTAATTTCTGATGAAGCTATTGCCAACTTCAGTTATTTGAATGTTTAGTCATGAGAAGATACTATGCATGCTACAGCATCAATGGTAGTATCTAATGTCCTACAATGTCAAAAAAATATTTTCTTGTAAACTTGGGGCTTGATTAATTACAGAGAAGATTCAGTGGAAAGAGTTAGTCTTTAACTGCATTGATTGTCTATAATAACTATGGATAGATAAGAAAAAACAGAGAAGAAAATAAATCTGTGGAGAGAATGTTGAATGAATCAAATCTAAAATTTAAAAGTGCTTTCTTTCAGTGCAGCACAGTTGTGAGTGAATATACTCATGCAAATAGCAAGTCTTTTCAAGAATGAAATTTTTGTGTAAATATTATATCTTCATGCAGGAAACTGATCATCTCACATCTTAATGTTAGATCAGCCAAATTACTACTGCTCAAATCTATTCTAAATCATGAATAGAAGACATAGGTTTTGTGGTTCAAGGACTGTCATGCACAATTATGCTACAGTAATTTCACTTGCAACCAAATAAAAATTAGGATATGTTTTCAATTTTCACTTAAATGATGAACATAAGTGTCTACAGATTTGAGGAACTTTGTTTTTAAGATTTTTAGGAGTCTTTCGCTATCTCTGATCGGACAAATCACATCTCCCTTAGAAAATACCAAAAAGTTCTAGGTGCAAAATAGTCAGAAGAAGAAACAAAGAAAAATAGATATAGCTATTAGAGTCTTTTCAATTCATTCTTGTACTAGTCTCATCCCTGAGAATCACCCAGTCCCGGTGATGGAATACCTTAATCTGAGAATGAGTGAGAGTAAAACAGACGTTTCTTTTATATACACCAAGTACAAATGTTAAACATTAGATATTTGGGTCTTATTTGGTTATAATGTTGCAGGTTCAGGTGTCCTGGAATTTGCATGCACAGCAGGATGGTGGCTTATCTAAAAGATGCTGCTTTAACACCTTTTGAGAATGATTTCTGTAGAAGCCTAGACTAGGAAGTCCACAGAACCATTAAAAAACGAAATGAAAAGCATTGTTCCCAACAACCTTCAGAGATATTAAGTTTTAAGAAGTGTTATGATATGACATCATCACAAGGCAAGAATTTTCTGGAGTAAGGCTCCTACATCCCCTTAAATTTAGGTTCGATTATGCACATGCATTTCAGCACCATATGCTTCTCCATCAGATGGTTTAATGCTACTGGAATTTCTTGGCTTCTTCTATACTTTCTAAGCATTTTTAAATTACCCTTGTGAGACTATGAGTTTTTAATGAATATATGTTCTGTAAAAACAAGCAAACAACAACAAAGAAAAGACTCAGTGTTTCCAGAAACAGTGCTCTTGTGGTTGTTAGTAGCTCCAGTTTGAGTTCCATTCCAAGTTTCTACTGAAGTTGTGTAATTTAACACTTCATGTGAAATTGTGATTAGGTGCAGATGCACTATGTTTACACTCATTATGTTAGCATTTGCAGATGAAGATGTGAATAAGATATATTTTAGACACAAATGTCTCTCAGTCAATTGAAGAATAGAAATGTTCCAGTCCGATAATTACCTAAAAAGCTTTAAATTGCGGGTGCCTTAAATAAGCGTCTTTTGAAGAGCCAGCCATCATTATTATAAAGAAATGTTGCAACTCAAAGCACAGGTGCTGATTAAACATTTCTTGTAAGAGTGGAATAGTTGCAAAATCTGCAACCTTTATCGTTAAAAGCATAATCTGAGATGTGTTTACATAGACATTATATCTTCCAGGATCCAAAATCCATCCTGATGTTTCTCTTTAAAGCATCCGCTCTACTGATGCTCTAATATAAATAATATCCTGTTTAGAAAAATGTTAGTTCATTTTGTGCATGTTCCTGTTTGATACCTGCTTAATACTGATGTTTAAAAATGAGCCTGCATTAATATTAATGGAAGGAGCACAATAATCCACCAGGATGGAAGAAAAGCATATATTTCTATAGGGTTTAAAGAATAATAGGTAAACCCTGAGAAAAACCTGTTGAATTCAGCTTGTTTGCCTCTCACAATTGTGGAATAAACAAAATGATTGATTCTGTGGAAAACCTGTGGACATTTTTTTAATACCCTTCCACAATAAGAATCATAGAATCATAGAATCATAGAATCATAGAATTCTTAAGGTTGGAAGGGACCTCAGAGGTCATCCAGTCCAACCCCGCTGCTCACGCAGGGTCACCTAGAGCATGTGGTACAGGGCTGCGTCCAAGCGGGTTTTAAAGATCTCCAGAGAAGGAGACTCCACAACCTCTCTGGGCAGCCTGTTCCAGGGCTCTGTCACCCTCACTGTCAAGAAATTTTTCCTTAAGTTCCTGTAGAATTTTTGGTGGTTCAAATTGTGGCTGTTTCCTCTACTCCTCTCACTGGCCATCACTGAAAAGAGGCTGGCCCCCTCCTCCTCACTGCCTCCCTTGAGGTATTTATAGACACCGATCAGGTACCCCCTCAGCCTTCTCTTCTCCAGGCGGAACAGGCCCAGCTCCCTCAGCCTTTGCTCACAGGGCAGATGTTCCAGGCCCCTGATCATCCTGGTAGCCCTGCGCTGGACTCTCTCCAGCAGCTCCACATCCCTCTTGTGCTGGGGAGCCCAGAACTGGACACAGTCTCCAGATGTGGCCTCACCAGGGCTGTGTAGAGGGGGACAGTCACCTCCCTCGACATGCTGAAGACGCTCTTCTTAATGCACCCCAGGATCCATTGGCCTTCACAAAGAATAAAAGACTAAGGAAGGGATTCCTTTAATGAAAATGAATTCAATCATTTATTTCTTTTTTTAAGTTTCATTCTTTCTTAAGCCTGAGATTTGCATGCTCTGGATTGAGTACCTATCTTTTCATTCTTCTAGACTCTTAGATCTGAAATATGATATTAACATTGGTAAGCATCTCCAATTCTTGTTATTCTCCGACCTGGTCTGGGTGACATGTGGCACTCCTACCCATATTCTCTTACTCTTTCTACAAGTCTGCATGTCCTCCTGTTGCATAGCAACAGGCTCAACTTTGCAAAAGAGCAGCAGAAGAACTCTGGGGAAACTTTTCTTCTTAGCTGACAGTGGCATGAACATGATCTGCTGGCAGGGAGGCTACGCAGGGCAGAGGTTCTTTGAATTTTACTATCAGAGGAGCTCAATGGCTTTTCCACACAGTAATCTTTCCATAATAGACATGTTACATAGTTCCCCTGTAAGCTAAGACAAGCTCAGCAAGCAGTATGTCAAGCTGGCTATGTTTTATTAATGCATGTCTTCTGGGTTTTGAGCATCTACATTTATCTAATAGTTATGAAACATAGCTGATGCTCCCTTTTCCTGAGATGTTACAAGAAAAGCCATTCCTACAGGCTGATAGGAGGGAAGCATACTTGGCTCAACTCGGTAACAACCGAGTTGATACCTTATTTAAAATAAGGTTTAAAATGTTGCAGGGCCAAACCAAATTTGCAGCTGAACTGAGGAAAACTGAGCAGAACTGAGGAAAAAGAAGGCAAGTAGCCCAGGCCGTGCTTTGGGATGGTGCAAGGAAGAGAAAGTATAGGGAAGGATGAGTTGAAGTAGGGAATAACAGCTTTCCTGCACTGATCCTCCATATTCTGTTCTGAAGCTGGATCTTTAAGAATTAGAGGTCTAGCCAAAGTTGGAAGATGCCAATAAGTTCCCAGGTATTCTCTCTGGTGTACTTTAAACCCGTTAGCAATAGAGCGCTTGATTCCCAAGGCAGGAGAGAGTGAGTGGAAGATCATAGAGGTCCTGAGCTCAAGTAGGTCAGGATTTTTCTTGTTACAGTTTTCACAGAAATGGATTCATTCTGTTGAAATTACATTGACTGTTAAATATGTAAAAGAAAGCAAAGACAAAATTTACTATTACCTGATCTGAAGTGTAGACTGCAAAAGCTAATGCAGTCTTTGTCTCCGTAGTGTTTAAACTCTTTGTACACTACATCTTACTTTTTGACACACTCAGAAACATGAAGTGTCTGTAGGAATCTACAAGTGGAGATATCTGTTCTGTAACTTGCTGACTGTTGGCATCTTGGCATCCTCCAGCAAAGAAAACCTTGTCAATCATTTCCAGGCCAGTAGGCAGCATTACTGTTAAGGGGAATATGACAGCTGGATTTCATGAGAAAAAAAGCAATTTGGTAAAGTTAGAGACTACCAGCTTTAAGCTCCCTCCCCCACCACCTTTTTATTTTCTAGAAAAGATGTATATTTGGATAGTTTATAATCAGAGTTTATCTGTGCTTTTTCAAGATAAGCCTAGATTTATTCAGCTTTAATAAAGACCTTATGTTTCTAATCATCTTACTGGTAATACTATTTATTTCACATTAAAAAAAAAAAAGATTTTTAAAGAGTATTTCAGATATGTAAGCATAAAAACATGATCTTGGAGCTTTGAAAGACATTTCTATTTTAGTTTTTCCATGAGAAAAATGCCAAACCTGAAATAGTTCCATTTTCTGTGCAAACTTACAGTTACTTTATAGCCAACCTCCTCAAAGTTCAGGACTGCTGTCCAGCTAAAGTAACCTCCTCAGAGCTTCAGTCAAATAAAAATATACTTCTTTCCATGGGTCATCTGCTGTCATAGTGCAGGAAAAAATAAGTGAAATGCCTGCATGTTCTGTATTGATCACTACTTTTGGGAAAGTGCAAAATCTTGTAGCAGGTGAAAGGGAATGTGCTAAAATACTTTATACATACGTATACTTCTTATTTTATACAGACACAAATTCAGTTTTCCCTGCTATTTTTTTAGATAGTGTCTTTATTATTCTGTTTGGAGCAGTTACCGAAAAGTTTACTCAAAAGTAAGCACAATTACTCTGTGCTGGCAACAATTCCTGTTATATTTTTCAAGCATTCTACACTTTTTGAGAAGGATCTAATTTAAGTCAGTAAAAAACATGCAGCAAAACCACAGTTCAAGGCAAATTGTCTTTTAGCATTCATTCAAGTGGCTTTTCTACCATTCTTCTCATTTGCTTTTTATTTCTGCAGATTTTATGTTTATTTATTCCTTAGTTAAAACAGTTTATTCTCTAGTTGCCTTTTCCTGCATACTTTCATGATGCTTTACCATCTCTTTTCACGCTCATGAGTATCTTGTCATCCTGCCTGTGATCAACAATTAATATGGCAAGATATCAGAATGATGCAAAGGATAATCCTCTGAGTCAGATAAATCTATAGGAAAAAAATATTTCTGAATTAGTGCTCTGAAAGTTTTAAAGAGATGCCAAAAAGTAAGTTTCTCTTCCACTGGAACGATGTGACATTGTTAAGATCTGCTGAAATGCTTAGCCATGAGAGAATTTAATCAAAACCCACTGAAATCAGTAGAAACATTTCTTTCCTTTTGTAAAGTCCTATTTCTTCTGAACGCAATGATGAAGGGAACACTTGTTCCTGTGAGCTTTAAAAAAGAGGGGGACCACGCTGCTGTTTGTGCAGGATCCTGGAGTGTTTTTGCCCCACAGTGGTATTGCTAAGCTGGAGAATCCTCCTTGCACCAACTGGGTAAAGAGCATCCGTCACACCAGCTACAGTCAACCACTACAGACACAATGATCAAGACTATGCCATTAGTTAATGGAATGGTCTTTATGACTTTATGTTCCTAGCTATGATTATTAGTGTTTTGCTAGTGCTTGTGCTGAGGCAAAATGTTCACATGAAGCATCATGCAAATGCTGCAGGAGATTTCAAACCATGACACTCTTGTCCTGTGTTTGGCAGGAGCTACCCATTGACCTGCAATGAGTTCATCTAATGCTAAAGCTATTCTCTTTCTGTGTGGTTACTGAGGAGTTTTGAAAACAGCAACTCATACATAGCACTAATCATGATTAAAATATGCCACCATACATAGAGAGCTAGTTCATAGTTGGTATGGCAATGCTGAAGGAAGAACAGTGAATTTTGAAATAATATTTCTATTATCCTGCATTTTTAGTGCCTCCTGGCTAGCTATTGCCTCAAGTGAAAACACTAAAACAGAGGTAGTAGGACAATCTTTTTTAAAATTCCCACAAATACAGAGTTTGTGCTTCTAAAATGATCCTTTAATGACTAGTTAGCACTGTCACTGTATTTCAAGAGATGTGTAAATCAGATCAAGCAATATTTTCTCCCTGTAAAAAAAAGAAAAACTTCATTACTTAGAAATTCCAAGTTAATTAGAAATTCTATAGCATGAATCACTTCAATAGAGCCTTTGGGAAATATCTCCAAACTTGCAAGCTATACTCAAATAGATCCCATTGGGAAAGGCAGATCTCTATATCTTAAAAAGCCTGACTTTATATATATACATACAGACACACACTTTTATCTCTCTGCTTTCCAAAGGAGAAAAGCATAGTAGTACCTTGCTTATATGCAGATATTAAAGAAAAAAAAAAGGGCCCTGACTCTCATAGCAAATGTTTTGGATGCAGAAATGTTATCACTTTCTTTTTTAAGATGCTTTCCTTCTTTTGTATTCCTCATCTCAGTCTTTAACTACCTCTTGTTTGCTGTGTTAGATATTCAGAGCTAATATAAGTGGTTGCAGCTTTTCTGCAGTAAAATAACTAGCACTGCCTGCACTAGGACTGAAACTGAATGTGATTTCTACCAGGGTTTCATCATTGTGTAATTAAACACTAACCGCATTGCATGAAAATAACAAAGATTGAGTCCCTGTGAGAGTTCAGTCTAAATCAAGCATATTTTGAAGGAGGCTGCAAAGCCTGAAAAATTGTTCCCCCTTGTCTTTTTAAAGCTAATAGCAAAGACAACATAGAAACTAGCAGAGTACAATTAGGTCCTAACCCCATAATCAGAAGTGGATTCGAGCTCTAGAGTTTTGAACCTAGGGCCTAGAATTTTTCAAATATTCCAGCAGTCTGTTAAAAAGTAAATCTCATTCTTTTTTTTCTTTTTTTTTCTTTTTTTTTAAGCACTTTGCCAAATTTAACAGTTAAGTTCTAGCCTATTCCATATTTCTTTGTCAACTTTCAGGTCATGAACTTTTCCCAGATATGAGTTTTCTGGTTCTACTACACTGTTTTGGAAAGCAAAGTTTAACTGTCACCTCTGTCCCCAAAACCTAGCCTTTCTCTTAAACTTTCTGTTTGGTTGCAATTATTTTGTAGTTTGGAGGAGCATGAGATCTGAAAAGACAGCTGAGTAAATATACAGTGATGGCCGAGGTTATTGCTCAGCCTCTCTCCATCATCTTCGAGAGGTCCTGGAGAGCAGGGGAGGTGCCCGAGGACTGGAAGAGAGCCAACGTCACTCCAGTCTTCAAAAAGGGCAAGAGGGAGGAGCCGGGCAATTACAGGCCGGTCAGCCTCACCTCTGTCCCTGGAAAGGTGATGGAGCAGTTCATCCTAGAGAGAATCTCCAGGCATATGGAGGAGAAGAAGCTGCTGAGGAGCAG